>JAEIHA010000114.1:0-36011 GCA_018904595.1 Zaprionus indianus | reverse complement strand
TGCCTAGCCTGTGTCTAGCCTCTGCCTAGCCTGTACCTAGCCAGTACCTAGCCTGTACCTAGCCAGTACCTAGCCTGTTCCTAGCCAGTGCCTAGCCTGTACATAGCCATTGTCTAGCCTGTGCCTAGCCAGTGTCTTGCCTGTGCCTAGCCAGTGTCTAGCCTGTGCCCAGCCAGTGTTTTCAGGAGTTTCTAGCCTTTGTCTAGCCTGTGCTCTAGCCAGTGTCTAGCCTGTGCCTAGCCTGTGTCTAGCCTGTGTCTAGCCTGTGTCTAGCCTGTGTCTAGCCTGTGTCTAGCCTTGCCTTGCCTGAGATAGGCATGTGCATAGCGTGTGCCTAGCCAGTGTCTAGCCTTTGTCTAGCCTGTGCATAGCCTGTGTCCAGCCTGTGCCTAGCCAGTGTCTAGCCTGTGCCTAGCCCAGCCAGTGTCTAGCCAGTGTCTAGCCTGTGTCTAGCCTGTGCCTAGCCAGTTTCTGTCTAGCCTGTGCCTGTGTCTACCTGCGCCTGCATAGACTGTGTCTAGCCTGTGCCTAGCCAGTGTCTAGCCTGTGCCTAGCCAGTGTCTAGCCTGTGTCTAGCCTGTGTCTAGCCTGTGCCTTGCCTGAGACAGGCATGTGCATAGCGTGTGTTTAACCAGTGTCTAGCCTTTGTCTAGCCTGTGCATAGCCTGTGTCTAGCCTGTGCCTAGCCAGTGTATAGCCAGTGTCTAGTCTGTGCCAAGCCAGTGTCTAGCCTGTGTCTAGCCTGTGTCTAGCCTGTGTCTAGCCTGTGTCTAGCCTGTTTCTAGCCTGTGTCTGGCCTGTGTCTAGCCTGTGTCTAGCCTGTGTCTAGCCTGTGTCTAGCCTGTGTCTAGCCTGTGTCTACCCTGTGTCTAGCCTGTGTCTAGCTTGTGCCTAGCCAGTGTCTAGCCTATGCCCAGCCAGTGTCTAGCCTGTGTCTAGCCTGTGCCTAGCCAGTTTCTAGCCTGTGTCTAGCCTGTGCTTAGCCAGTGTCTAGTCTGTGCCAAGCCAGTGTCTAGCCTGTGCCTAGCCAGTGTCTAGCCTGTGTCTAGCCTGTGCCTTGCCTGTGACGGGCATGTGCATAGCCTGTGCCTAGCCAGTGTCTAGCCTGTGTCTAGCCTGTGCCTTGCCTAAGACTGGCATGTGCATAGCCTGTGCCTAGCCACTGTCTAGCCTGTGTCTAGCGTGTGTCTAGCCTGTGCCTTGCCTTAGACTGGCATGTGCATAACGTGTGCCTAGCCAGTATCTAGCCAGTATCTAGCCAGTGCCTAGCCTGTGCCTAGTCTGTGCCTAGCCTGTGTCTAGCCTGTGCCTTGCCTGTGACTGCCATGTGCATAGCCTGTGCCTAGCCAGTGGCTAGCCTGTGTCTAGCCTGTGCCTTGCCTGAGACTGGCATGTGCATTGCATGTGCTTAGCCAGTGTCTAGCCAGTGCCTAGCCTGTGCCTAGCCTGTGTGTAGCCTGTATCTAGCGTGTGCCTTGCCTGTGACTGGCATGTGCATAGCCTGTGCCTAGCCAGTGTCTAGCCTGTGTCTAGCCTGTGCCTTGCCTGAGACTGGCATGTGCATAGCTTGTGCCTAGCCAGTGTCTAGCCAGTGCCTAGCCTGTGCCTAGCCTGTGCCTAGCCTGTGCCTAGCCTGTGCCTAGCCTGTGTCTAGCCTGTGTCTAGCCAGTTTCTAGCGTTTGTCTAGCCTGTGTCTAGCCTGTGTCTAGCCTGTGTCTAGCCTGTCTCTAACCTGTGTCTAGCCTGTGTCTAGCCTTTGTCTAGCCTGTGTCTAGCCTGTGTCTAGCATGTGCCTAGCCTGTCCCTAGTCAGTGCCTAGCCTGTACCTAGCCAGTACCTAGCCTGTACCTAGCCAGTGCCTAGCCTGTACATAGCCATTGTCTAGCCTGTGCCTAGCCAGTGTCTAGCCTGTGCCTAGCCAGTGTCTAGCCTGTGCCTAGCCAGTGTCTAGCCTGTGCCCAGCCAGTGTCTAGCCTGTGTCTAGCCTGTGCCTAGCCAGTTTCTAGCCTTTGTCTAGCCTGTGCTAAGCCAGTGTCTAGTCTGTGCCAAGCCTGTGCCTAGCCAGTGTCTAGCCTGTGTCTAGCCTGTGTCTAGCGTGTGTCTAGCCTGTGCCTTGCCTGAGACTTGCATGTGCATTGCGTGTGCCTAGCCAGTGTCTAGCCAGTGCCTAGCCAGTGTCTAGCCAGTGCCTAGCCTGTGCCTAGCCTGTGCCTAGCCTGTGCCTAGCCTGTGCCTAGCCTGTGTCTAGCCTGTGTCTAGCCTGTGCCTTGCCTGTGACTGGCATGTGCATAGCCTGTGCCTAGCCAGTGTCTAGCCTTTGTCTAGCCTGTGCCTTGCCTGAGACTGGCATGTGCATAGCGTGTGCCTAGCCAGTGTCTAGCTTGTGCCTAGCCTGTGCCTAGCCTGTGTCTAGCCTGTGCCTTGCCTGTGACTGGCATGTGCATAGCCTGTGCCTAGCCAGTGTCTAGCCTGTTGCTAGCCTGTGCCTTGCCTGAGACTGGCATGTGCATAGCGTGTGCCTAGCCAGTGTCTAGCCAGTGCCTAGCTTGTGCCTAGCCTGTGCCTAGCCTGTGTCTAGCCAGTTTCTAGCCAGTTTCTAGCCTTTGTCTAGCCTGTGTCTAGCCTGTGTCTAGCCTGTGTCTAGCCTGTGTCTAGACTGTGTCTAGCCTGTGTCTAGCCTGTGTCTAGCCTGTGCCTTGCCTGTGTCTAGCCTGTGTCTAGCCTTTGTCTAGCCTGTGTCTAGCCTGTGTCTAGCATGTGCCTAGCCTCTGCCTAGCCTGTACCTAGCCAGTGCCTAGCCTGTACCTAGCCAGTACCTAGCCTGTACCTAGCCAGTGCCTAGCCTGCACATAGCCATTGTCTAGCCTGTGCCTAGCCAGTGTCTAGCCTGTGCCTAGCCAGTGACTGCCATGTGCATAGCCTGTGCCTAGCCAGTGTCTAGCTTGTGTCTAGCCTGTGCCTTGCCTGAGACTTGCATGTGCATCGCGTGTGCCTAGCCAGTGTCTAGCCTGTGCCTAGCCTGTGCCTAGCCTGTGTCTAGCCTGTGTCTAGCCTGTGCCTAGCCTGGGACTGGCATGTGCATAGCCTGTGCCTAGCCAGTGACTAGCCTGTGTCTAGCCTGTGCCTTGCCTGAGACTGGCATGTGCCTAGCCTGTGCCTAGCCTGTGCCTAGCCTGTGTCTAGCCTGTGCCTTGCCTGTGACTGGCATGTGCATAGCCTGTGCCTACCCAGTGTCTAGCCTGTTGCTAGCCTGTGCCTTGCCTGAGACTGCCATGTGCATAGCCTGTGCCTAGCCTTTGTCTAGCCTGTGTCTAGCCTGTGTCTAGCCTGTGTCTGGTCTAGCCTGTGTCTAGCCTCTGGCCTGTGTCAGCCTGTGTCTAGCCTGTGTCTAGCCTGTGTCTAGCCTGTGTCTAGCCTGTGTCTAGCCTGTGTCTAGCCTGTGTCTAGCCTGTGTCTAGCCTTTGTCTAGCCTGTGTCTAGCCTGTGTCTAGCCTGTGTCTAGCCTGTGTCTAGCATGTGCCTAGCCTCTGCCTTGCCTGTACCTAGCCAGTGCCTAGCCTGTACCTAGCCAGTACCTAGCCTGTACCTAGCCAGTGCCTAGCCTGTACATAGCCATTGTCTAGCCTGTGCCTAGCCAGTGTCTAGCCTGTGCCTAGCCAGTGTCTAGCCTGTGCCTAGCCAGTGTCTAGCCTGTGTCTAGCCTGTGCCTAGCCAGTTTCTAGCCTTTGTCTAGCCTGTGCTAAGCCAGTGTCTAGTCTGTGCCAAGCCAGTGTCTAGCCTGTGTCTAGCCTGTGTCTAGCCTGTTTCTAGCCTGTGTCTAGCCTGTGTCTAGCCTGTGTCTAGCCTGTGTCTAGCCTGTGTCTAGCCTGTGCCTTGCCTGAGATAGGAATGTGCATAGCGTTTGCCTAGCCAGTGTCTTGCCTTTGTCTAGCCTGTGAATAGTCTGTGTCCAGCCTGTGCCTAGCCAGTGTATAGCCAGTGTCTTGCCTGTGCCCAGCCAGTGTCTAGCCTGTGTCTACCCTGTGCCTAGCCAGTTTCTAGTCTTTGTCTAGCCTGTGCATAGCCTGTGTCTAGCCTGTGCCTAGCCAGTGTCTAGCCTGTGCATAGCCATTGTCTAGCCTGTGTCTAGCTTGTGCCTAGCCAGTGTCTAGCTTGTACCCAGCCAGTGTCTAGCCTGTGTCTAGCCTGTGTCTAGCCTGTGCCTTGCCTGAGACAGGCATGTGCATAGCGTGTGCCTAGCCAGTGTCTAGCCTTTGTCTAGCCTGTGCATAGCCTGTGTCTAGCCTGTGCCTAGCCAGTGTATAGCCAGTGTCTAGTTTGTGCCAAGCCAGTGTCTAGCCTGTGTCTAGCCTGTTTCTAGCCTGTGTCTGGCCTGTGTCTAGCCTGTGTCTAGCCTGTGTCTAGCCTGTGTCTAGCTTGTGCCTAGCCAGTGTCTAGCCTGTGCCCAGCCAGTGTCTAGCCTGTGTCTAGCCTGTGCCTAGCCAGTTTCTAGCCTGTGTCTAGCCTGTGCTTAGCCAGTGTCTAGTCTGTGCCAAGCCAGTGTCTAGCCTGTGCCTAGCCAGTGTCTACCCTGTGTCTAGCCTGTGCCTTGCCTGTGTCTAGCCTGTGCTTAGCCAGTGTCTAGTCTGTGCCAAGCCAGTGTCTAGCCTGTGCCTAGCCAGTGTCTAGCCTGTGTCTATCCTGTGCCTTGCCTGTGTCTAGCCTGTGTCTAGCCTGTGCCTTGCCTGAGACTGGCATGTGCATAGCGTGTGCCTAGCCAGTGTCTAGCCTTTGTCTAGCCTGTGCATAGCCTGTGTCTAGCCTGTGCCTAGCCAGTGTAGAGCCAGTGTCTAGTCTGTGCCAAGCCAGGGTCTAGCCTGTGTCTAGCCTGTTTCTAGCCTGTGTCTGGCCTGTGTCTAGCCTGTGTCTAGCCTGTGTCTAGCTTGTGCCTAGCCAGTGTCTAGCCTGTGCCCAGCCAGTGTCTAGCCTGTGTCTAGCCAGTGCCTAGCCAGTTTCTAGCCTGTGTCTAGCCTGTGCTTAGCCAGTGTCTAGTCTGTGCCAAGCCAGTGTCTAGCCTGTGCCTAGCCAGTGTCTACCCTGTGTCTAGCCTGTGCCTTGCCTGTGTCTAGCCTGTGCTTAGCCAGTGTCTAGTCTGTGCCAAGCCAGTGTCTAGCCTGTGCCTAGCCAGTGTCTAGCCTGTGTCTATCCTGTGCCTTGCCTGTGTCTAGCCTGTGTCTAGCCTGTGCCTTGCCTGAGACTGTCATGTGCATAGCCTGTGCCTAGCCAGTGTCTAGCCTGTGTCTAGCCTGTGTCTAGCGTGTGTCTAGCCTGTGCCTTGCCTGAGACTGGCATGTGCATAGCGTGTGCCTAGCCAGTGTCTAGCCAGTGTCTAGCCTGTGCCTAGCCTGTGCCTAGCCTGTGTCTAGCCTGTGCCTTGCCTGTGACGGCCATGTGCATAGCCTGTGCCTAGCCAGTGGCTAGCCTGTGTCTAGCCTGTGCCTTGCCTGAGACTGGCATGTGCATTGCGTGTGCCTAGCCAGTGTCTAGCCAGTGCCTAGCCTGTGCCTAGCCTGTGCCTAGCCTGTGTGTAGCCTGTGTCTAGCCTCTGCTTTGCCTGTGACTGGCATGTGCATAGCCTGTGCCTAGCCAGTGTCTAGCCTGTGTCTAGCCTGTGTCTTGCCTGAGACTGGCATGTGCATAGCTTCTGCCTAGCCAGTGTCTAGCCAGTGCCTAGCCTGTGCCTAGCCTGTGCCTAGCCTGTGTCTAGCCTGTGTCTAACCAGTTTCTAGCCTTTGTCTAGCCTGTGTCTAGCCTGTGTCTAGCCTGTGTCTAGCCTGTGTCTAGCCTGTGTCTAGCCTGTGTCTAGCCTGTGTCTAGCCTTTGTCTAGCCTGTGTCTAGCTTGTGTCTAGCATGTGCCTAGCCTCTGCCTAGCCTGTCCAAGTCTAGCCTAGTGCCTAGCCAGTACCCACCCTGTACCTAGCCAGTGCCTAGCCTGTACATAGCCATTGTCTAGCCTGTGCCTAGCCAGTGTCTAGCCAGTTTCCAGCCTTTGTCTAGCCTGTGCTAAGCCAGTGTCTAGTCTGTGCCAAGCCAGTGTCTAGCCTGTGTCTAGCCTGTGTCTAGCCTGTGTCTAGCCTGTGTCTAGCCTGTGTCTAGCCTGTTTCTAGCCTGTGTCTAGCCTGTGTCTAGCCTGTGTCTAGCCTGTGTCTAGCCTGTGCCTTGCCTGAGATAGGCATGTGCATAGCGTGTGCCTAGCCAGTGTCTAGCCTTTGTCTAGCCTGTGCATAGCCTGTCTCCAGCCTGTGCCTAGCCAGTGTATAGCCAGTGCATAGCCTGTGCCTAGCCAGTGGCTAGCCTGTGTCTAGCCTGTGCCTTGCCTGAGACTGGCATGTGCATTGCGTGTGCCTAGCCAGTGTCTAGCCAGTGCCTAGCCTGTGCCTAGCCTGTGCCTAGCCTGTGTGTAGCCTGTGTCTAGCCTCTGCTTTGCCTGTGACTGGCATGTGCATAGCCTGTGCCTAGCCAGTGTCTAGCCTGTGTCTAGCCTGTGCCTTGCCTGAGACTGGCATGTGCATAGCTTCTGCCTAGCCAGTGTCTAGCCAGTGCCTAGCCTGTGCCTAGCCTGTGCCTAGCCTGTGTCTAGCCTGTGTCTAACCAGTTTCTAGCCTTTGTCTAGCCTGTGTCTAGCCTGTGTCTAGCCTGTGTCTAGCCTGTGTCTAGCCTGTGTCTAGCCTGTGTCTAGCCTGTGTCTAGCCTGTGTCTAGCCTGTGTCTAGCCTTTGTCTAGCCTGTGTCTAGCCTGTGTCTAGCCTGTGCCTAGCCTCTGCCTAGCCTGTACCTAGCCAGTGCCTAGCCTGTACCTAGCCAGTACCTACCCTGTACCTAGCCAGTGCCTAGCCTGTACATAGCCATTGTCTAGCCTGTGCCTAGCCAGTGTCTAGCCAGTTTCCAGCCTTTGTCTAGCCTGTGCTAAGCCAGTGTCTAGTCTGTGCCAAGCCAGTGTCTAGCCTGTGTCTAGCCTGTGTCTAGCCTGTGTCTAGCCTGTGTCTAGCCTGTGTCTAGCCTGTTTCTAGCCTGTGTCTAGCCTGTGTCTAGCCTGTGTCTAGCCTGTGTCTAGCCTGTGCCTTGCCTGAGATAGGCATGTGCATAGCGTGTGCCTAGCCAGTGTCTAGCCTTTGTCTAGCCTGTGCATAGCCTGTCTCCAGCCTGTGCCTAGCCAGTGTATAGCCAGTGTCTAGCCTGTGCCCAGCCAGTGTCTAACCTGTGTCTAGCCTGTGCCTAGCCAGTTTCTAGCCTTTGTCTAGCCTGTGCCTAGCCAGTGTCTAGCCTGTGCCCAGCCAGTGTCTAGCCTGTGTCTAGCCTGTGTCTAGCCTGTGTCTAGCCTGTGTCTAGCCTGTGCCCTGTGCCTGAGACAGGCATTTGCATAGCCTGTGCCTAGCCAGTGTCTAGCCTTTGTCTAGCCTGTGTCCTAGGCAGTGTCTAGCCAGTGTCTAGTCTGTGCCTAGCCAGTGTCTAGCCTGTGTCTAGCCTGTGTCTAGCCTGTCTAGCCTGTGTCTAGCCTGTGTCTAGCCTGTGTCTGGCCTGTGTCCTAGCCTGTGTCTAGCCTGTGTCTAGCCTGTGTCTAGCCTGTGTCTAGCCTGTGTCTAGCCTGTGCCTAGCCAGTGTCTAGCCTGTGTCCAGCCTGTGTCTAGCCTGTGTCTAGCCTGTGTCTAGCCTGTGTCTAGCCTGTGTCTAGCCTGTGTCTAGCCTGTGTCTAGCCTGTGTCTAGCCTGTGTCTAGCCTGTGTTTTGCCTGTGTCTAGCCTGTGTCTAGCCTGTGTCTAGCCTGTGTCTAGCCTGTGTCTAGCCTGTGTCTAGCCTGTGTCTAGCCTGTGTCTAGCCTGTGTCTAGCCTTTGTCTAGCCTGTGCCTAGCCTGTGTCTTGCCTGTGCTAGCCTGTACTAGCCAGTGTGCCTAGCCAGTCTGTGCCTAGCCAGTGCCTAGCCTGTACCTAGCCAGTGTGCCTGTGCCTAGCCAGTACCTAGCCTGTACCTAGCCAGTACCTAGCCTGTACCTAGCCAGTGACTAGCCTGTACATAGCCATTGTCTATCCTGTGCCTAGCCAGTGTCTAGCCTGTGCCTAGCCAGTGTCTAGCCTCTGCCCAGCCAGTGTCTGGCCTGTGTCTAGCCTGTGCCTAGCCAGTGACTGCCATGTGCATAGCCTGTGCCTAGCCAGTGTCTAGCCTGTGTCTAGCCTGTGCCTTGCCTGAGACTTGCATGTGCATTGCGTGTGCCTAGCCAGTGTCTAGCCAGTGCCTAGCCTGTGCCTAGCCTGTGCCTAGCCTGTGTCTAGCCTGTGTCTAGCCTGTGCCTTGCCCAGTGTCTAGCCTGTGTCTAGCCTGTGTCTAGCCTGTGTCTAGCCTGTGTCTAGCCTGTGTCTAGCCTGTGTCTAGCCTGTGTCTAGCCTGTGCCTTGCCTGAGATAGGCATGTGCATAGCGTGTGCCTAGCCAGTGTCTAGCCTTTGTCTAGCCTGTGCATAGCCTGTGTCCAGCCTGTGCCTAGCCAGTGTATAGCCAGTGTCTAGCCTGTGCCCAGCCAGTGTCTAGCCTGTGTCTAGCCTGTGTCTAGCCAGTTTCTAGCCTTTGTCTAGCCTGTGCCTAGCCAGTGTCTAGCCTGTGCCCAGCCAGTGTCTAGCCTGTGTCTAGCCTGTGTCTAGCCTGTGTCTAGCCTGTGTCTAGCCTGTGCCTTGCCTGAGACAGGCATGTGCATAGCGTGTGCCTAGCCAGTGTCTAGCCTTTGTCTAGCCTGTGCCTAGGCAGTGTATAGCCAGTGTCTAGTCTGTGCCAAGCCAGTGTCTAGCCTGTGTCTAGCCTGTGTCTAGCCTGTTTCTGGCCTGTGTCTGGCCTGTGTCTAGCCTGTGTCTAGCCTGTGTCTAGCCTGTGTCTAGCCTGTGTCTAGCCTGTGTCTAGCCTGTGCCTAGCCAGTGTCTAGCCTGTGCCCAGCCAGTGTCTAGCCTGTGCCCAGCCAGTGTCTAGCCTGTGCCAAGCCAGTGTCTAGCCTGTGTCTAGCCTGTGCCTAGCCAGTTTCTAGCCTGTGTCTAGCCTGTGTCTAGCCTGTGTCTAGCCTGTTTCTAGCCTGTGTCTGGCCTGTGTCTAGCCTGTGTCTAGCCTGTGTCTAGCCTCGGTGTCTAGCCTGTGTCTAGCCTGTGTCTAGCCTGTGTCTAGCCTGTGTCTAGCCTGTGTCTAGCCTGTGTCTAGCCTGTATCTAGCCTTTGTCTAGCCTGTGTCTAGCCTGTGTCTAGCATGTGCCTAGCCTCTGCCTAGCCTGTACCTAGCCAGTGCCTAGCCTGTACCTAGCCAGTACCTAGCCTGTACCTAGCCAGTGCCTAGCCTGTACATAGCCATTGTCTAGCCTGTGCCTAGCCAGTGTCTAGCCTGTGCCTAGCCAGTGTCTAGCCTGTGCCCAGCCAGTGTCTAGCCTGTGTCTAGCCTGTGTCTAGCATGTGCCTAGCCTCTGCCTAGCCTGTACCTAGCCAGTGTCTAGCCTGTACCTAGCCAGTGCCTAGCCTGTGCCTAGCCAGTGTCTAGCCTCTGCCCAGCCAGTGTCTAGCCTGTGTCTAGCCTGTGCCTAGCCAGTGACTGCCATGTGCATAGCCTGTGCCTAGCCAGTGTTTAGCCTGTGTCTAGCCTGTGCCTTGCCTGAGACTTGCATGTGCATTGCGTGTGCCTAGCCAGTGTCTAGCCAGTGCCTAGCCTGTGCCTAGCCTGTGCCTAGCCTGTGCCTAGCCTGTGTCTAGCCTGTGTCCAGCCTGTGCCTTGCCTGTGACTGGCATGTGCATAGCCTGTGCCTAGCCAGTGTCTAGCCTGTGTCTAGCCTGTGCCTTGCCTGAGACTGGCATGTGCATAGCGTGTGCCTAGCCAGTGTCTAGCCAGTGCCTAGCCTGTGCCTAGCCTGTGCCTAGCCTGTGTCTATCCTGTGCCTTGCCTGTGATTGGCATGTGCATAGCCTGTGCCTAGCCAGTGTCTAGCCTGTTGCTAGCCTGTGCCTTGCCTGAGACTGGCATGTGCATAGCGTGTGCCTAGCCAGTGTCTAGGCAGTGCCTAGCTTGTGCCTCGCCTGTGCCTAGCCTGTGTCTAGCCTGTGTCTAGCCTGTGTCTAGCCAGTTTCTAGCCTGTGTCTAGCCTGTGTCTAGCCTGTGTCTAGCCTGTGTCTAGCCTGTGTCTAGCCTGTGTCTAGCCTGTGCCCAGCCAGTGTCTAGCCTGTGTCAAGCCTGTGTCTAGCCTGTGTCTAGCCTGTGTCTAGCCTGTGTCTAGCCTGTGTCTAGCCTGTGTCTAGCCTGTGTCTAGCCTGTGTCTAGCCTGTGTCTAGCCTGTGTCTAGCCTGTGCCTTGCCTGAGACAGGCATGTGCATAGCGTGTGCCTAGCCAGTGTCTAGCCTTTGTCTAGCCTGTGCCTAGGCAGTGTATAGCCAGTGTCTAGTCTGTGCCAAGCCAGTGTCTGGCCTGTGTCTAGCCTGTGTCTAGCCTGTTTCTAGCCTGTGTTTTGCCTGTGTCTAGCCTGTGTCTAGCCTGTGTCTTGCCTGTGTCTAGCCTGTGTCTAGCCTGTGTCTAGCCTGTGTCTAGCCTGTGTCTAGCCTGTGTCTAGCCTGTGTCTAGCCTGTGTCTAGCCTGTGTCTAGCCTGTGTCTAGCCTTTGTCTAGCCTGTGTCTAGCCTGTGTCTAGCATGTGCCTAGCCTCTGCCTAGCCTGTACCTAGCCAGTGCCTCGCCTGTACCTAGCCAGAACCTAGCCTGTACCTAGCCAGTGCCAAGCCTGTACATAGCCATTGTCTAGCCTGTGCCTAGCCAGTGTCTAGCCTGTGTCTAGCCTGTGTCTAGCATGTGCCTAGCCAGTGTCTAGCCTGTACCTAGCCAGTGCCTAGCCTGTACCTAGCCAGTACCTAGCCTGTCTAGCCTGTGCCTAGCCTGTGACTGCTGCCTGTACATAGCCATTGTCTATCCTGTGCCTTTAGCCAGTGTCTAGCCTGTGCCTAGCCAGTGTCTAGCCTCTGCCCAGCCAGTGTCTGGCCTGTGTCTAGCCTGTGCCTAGCCAGTGACTGCCATGTGCATAGCCTGTGCCTAGCCAGTGTCTAGCCTGTGTCTAGCCTGTGCCTTGCCTGAGACTTGCATGTGCATTGCGTGTGCCTAGCCAGTGTCTAGCCAGTGCCTAGCCTGTGCCTAGCCTGTGCCTAGCCTGTGTCTAGCCTGTGTCTAGCCTGTGCCTTGCCTGTGACTGGCATGTGCATAGCCTGTGTCTAGCCTGTGTCTAGCCAGTGACTGCCATGTGCATAGCCTGTGTCTAGCCTGTGTCTAGCCTGTTTCTAGCCTGTGTCTGGCCTGTGTCTAGCCTGTGTCTAGCCTGTGTCTAGCCTGTGTCTAGCCTGTGCCTAGCCAGTGTCTAGCCTGTGCCCAGCCAGTGTCTAGCCTGTGCCCAGCCAGTGTCTAGCCTGTGCCAAGCCAGTGTCTAGCCTGTGTCTAGCCTGTGTCTAGCCTGTTTCTAGCCTGTGTCTGGCCTGTGTCTAGCCTGTGTCTAGCCTGTGTCTAGCCTGTGTCTAGCCTGTGTCTAGCCTGTGTCTAGCCTGTGTCTAGCCTGTGTCTAGCCTGTATCTAGCCTTTGTCTAGCCTGTGTCTAGCCTGTGTCTAGCATGTGCCTAGCCTCTGCCTAGCCTGTACCTAGCCAGTGCCTAGCCTGTGCCTAGCCAGTACCTAGCCTGTACCTAGCCAGTGCCTAGCCTGTACATAGCCATTGTCTAGCCTGTGCCTAGCCAGTGTCTAGCCTGTGCCTAGCCAGTGTCTAGCCTGTGCCCAGCCAGTGTCTAGCCTGTGTCTGGCCTGTGTCTAGCATGTGCCTAGCCTCTGCCTAGCCTGTACCTAGCCAGTGTCTAGCCTGTACCTAGCCAGTACCTAGCCTGTGCCTAGCCTGTGTCTAGCCTGTGCCTAGCCAGTGACTGCCATGTGCATAGCCTGTGCCTAGCCAGTGTCTAGCCTGTGTCTAGCCTGTGCCTTGCCTGAGACTTGCATGTGCATTGCGTGTGCCTAGCCAGTGTCTAGCCTGTGCCCAGCCAGTGTCTAGCCTGTGTCTAGCCTGTGTCTAGCCTGTGTCTAGCCTGTGTCAAGCCTGTGTCTAGCCTGTGTCTAGCCTGTGTCTAGCCTGTGTCTAGCCTGTGTCTAGCCTGTGTCTAGCCTGTGTCTAGCCTGTGTCTAGCCTGTGTCTAGCCTGTGTCTAGCCTGTGTCTAGCCTGTGTCTAGCCTGTGTCTAGCCTGTGTCTAGCCTGTGTCTAGCCTGTGTCTAGCCTGTGTCTAGCCTGTGCCTTGCCTGAGACAGGCATGTGCATAGCGTGTGCCTAGCCAGTGTCTAGCCTTTGTCTAGCCTGTGCCTAGGCAGTGTATAGCCAGTGTCTAGTCTGTGCCAAGCCAGTGTCTGGCCTGTGTCTAGCCTGTGTCTAGCCTGTGTCTAGCCTGTGTCTAGCCTGTTTCTAGCCTGTGTCTGGCCTGTGTCTAGCCTGTGTCTAGCCTGTGTCTAGCCTGTGTCTAGCCTGTGTCTAGCCTGTGTCTAGCCTGTGCCTTGCCTGTGATTGGCATGTGCATAGCCTGTGCCTAGCCAGTGTCTAGCCTGTTGCTAGCCTGTGCCTTGCCTGAGACTGGCATGTGCATAGCGTGTGCCTAGCCAGTGTCTAGCCAGTGCCTAGCCTGTGCCTCGCCTGTGCCTAGCCTGTGTCTAGCCTGTGTCTAGCCAGTTTCTAGCCTTTGTCTAGCCTGTGTCTAGCCTGTGTCTAGCCTTTGTCTAGCCTGTGCCTAGCCAGTGTCTAGCCTGTGCCCAGCCAGTGTCTAGCCTGTGTCAAGCCTGTGTCTAGCCTGTGTCTAGCCTGTGTCTAGCCTGTGTCTAGCCTGTGTCTAGCCTGTGTCTAGCCTGTGTCTAGCCTGTGTCTAGCCTGTGTCTAGCCTGTGTCTAGCCTGTGCCTTGCCTGAGACAGGCATGTGCATAGCGTGTGCCTAGCCAGTGTCTAGCCTTTGTCTAGCCTGTGCCTAGGCAGTGTATAGCCAGTGTCTAGTCTGTGCCAAGCCAGTGTCTGGCCTGTGTCTAGCCTGTGTCTAGCCTGTTTCTAGCCTGTGTTTTGCCTGTGTCTAGCCTGTGTCTAGCCTGTGTCTTGCCTGTGTCTAGCCTGTGTCTAGCCTGTGTCTAGCCTGTGTCTAGCCTGTGTCTAGCCTGTGTCTAGCCTGTGTCTAGCCTGTGTCTAGCCTTTGTCTAGCCTGTGTCTAGCCTGTGTCTAGCATGTGCCTAGCCTCTGCCTAGCCTGTACCTAGCCAGTGCCTCGCCTGTACCTAGCCAGAACCTAGCCTGTACCTAGCCAGTGCCAAGCCTGTACATAGCCATTGTCTAGCCTGTGCCTAGCCAGTGTCTAGCCTGTGCCTAGCCAGTGTCTAGCCTGTGCCCAGCCAGTGTCTAGCCTGTGTCTAGCCTGTGTCTAGCATGTGCCTAGCCAGTGTCTAGCCTGTACCTAGCCAGTGCCTAGCCTGTACCTAGCCAGTACCTAGCCTGTACCTAGCCAGTGACTAGCCTGTACATAGCCATTGTCTATCCTGTGCCTAGCCAGTGTCTAGCCTGTGCCTAGCCAGTGTCTAGCCTCTGCCCAGCCAGTGTCTGGCCTGTGTCTAGCCTGTGCCTAGCCAGTGACTGCCATGTGCATAGCCTGTGCCTAGCCAGTGTCTAGCCTGTGTCTAGCCTGTGCCTTGCCTGAGACTTGCATGTGCATTGCGTGTGCCTAGCCAGTGTCTAGCCAGTGCCTAGCCTGTGCCTAGCCTGTGCCTAGCCTGTGTCTAGCCTGTGTCTAGCCTGTGCCTTGCCTGTGACTGGCATGTGCATAGCCTGTGTCTAGCCTGTGTCTAGCCAGTGACTGCCATGTGCATAGCCTGTGTCTAGCCTGTGTCTAGCCTGTTTCTAGCCTGTGTCTGGCCTGTGTCTAGCCTGTGTCTAGCCTGTGTCTAGCCTGTGTCTAGCCTGTGCCTAGCCAGTGTCTAGCCTGTGCCTAGCCAGTGTCTAGCCTGTGCCTAGCCAGTGTCTAGCCTGTGCCAAGCCAGTGTCTAGCCTGTGTCTAGCCTGTGTCTAGCCTGTTTCTAGCCTGTGTCTGGCCTGTGTCTAGCCTGTGTCTAGCCTGTGTCTAGCCTATGTCTAGCCTGTGTCTAGCCTGTGTCTAGCCTGTGTCTAGCCTGTGTCTAGCCTGTATCTAGCCTTTGTCTAGCCTGTGTCTAGCCTGTGTCTAGCATGTGCCTAGCCTCTGCCTAGCCTGTACCTAGCCAGTGCCTAGCCTGTACCTAGCCAGTACCTAGCCTGTACCTAGCCAGTGCCTAGCCTGTACATAGCCATTGTCTAGCCTGTGCCTAGCCAGTGTCTAGCCTGTGCCTAGCCAGTGTCTAGCCTGTGCCCAGCCAGTGTCTAGCCTGTGTCTAGCCTGTGTCTAGCATGTGCCTAGCCTCTGCCTAGCCTGTACCTAGCCAGTGTCTAGCCTGTACCTAGCCAGTACCTAGCCTGTGCCTAGCCTGTGTCTAGCCTGTGCCTAGCCAGTGACTGCCATGTGCATAGCCTGTGCCTAGCCAGTGTCTAGCCTGTGTCTAGCCTGTGCCTTGCCTGAGACTTGCATGTGCATTGCGTGTGCCTAGCCAGTGTCTAGCCAGTGCCTAGCCTGTGCCTAGCCTGTGCCTAGCCTGTGCCTAGCCTGTGTCTAGCCTGTGTCCAGCCTGTGCCTTGCCTGTGACTGGCATGTGCATAGCCTGTGCCTAGCCAGTGTCTAGCCTGTGTCTAGCCTGTGCCTTGCCTGAGACTGGCATGTGCATAGCGTGTGCCTAGCCAGTGTCTAGCCAGTGCCTAGCCTGTGCCTAGCCTGTGCCTAGCCTGTGTCTAGCCTGTGCCTTGCCTGTGATTGGCATGTGCATAGCCTGTGCCTAGCCAGTGTCTAGCCTATTGCTAGCCTGTGCCTTGCCTGAGACTGGCATGTGCATAGCGTGTGCCTAGCCAGTGTCTAGCCAGTGCCTAGCCTGTGCCTCGCCTGTGCCTAGCCTGTGTCTAGCCTGTGTCTAGCCAGTTTCTAGCCTTTGTCTAGCCTGTGTCTAGCCTGTGTCTAGCCTTTGTCTAGCCTGTGCCTAGCCAGTGTCTAGCCTGTGCCCAGCCAGTGTCTAGCCTGTGTCTAGCCTGTGTCTAGCCTGTGTCTAGCCTGTGTCAAGCCTGTGTCTAGCCTGTGTCTGGCCTGTGTCTAGCCTGTGTCTAGCCTGTGTCTAGCCTGTGTCTAGCCTGTGTCTAGCCTGTGTCTGGCCTGTGTCTGGCCTGTGTCTAGCCTGTGTCTAGCCTGTGTCTAGCCTGTGTCTAGCCTGTGTCTAGCCTGTGTCTAGCCTGTGTCTAGCCTGTGTCTAGCCTGTGCCTTGCCTGAGACAGGCATGTGCATAGCGTGTGCCTAGCCAGTGTCTAGCCTTTGTCTAGCCTGTGCCTAGGCAGTGTATAGCCAGTGTCTAGTCTGTGCCAAGCCAGTGTCTGGCCTGTGTCTAGCCTGTGTCTAGCCTGTGTCTAGCCTGTGTCTAGCCTGTTTCTAGCCTGTGTCTGGCCTGTGTCTAGCCTGTGTCTAGCCTGTGTCTAGCCTGTGTCTAGCCTGTGTCTAGCCTGTGTCTAGCCTGTGTCTAGCTTGTGCCTAGCCAGTGTCTAGCCTGTGCCCAGCCAGTGTCTAGCCTGTGCCCAGCCAGTGTCTAGCCAGTGCCCAGCCAGTGTCTAGCCTGTGTCTAGCCTGTGCCTAGCCAGTTTCTAGCCTGTGTCTAGCCTGTGTCTAGCCTGTGTCTAGCCTGTTTCTAGCCTGTGTCTGGCCTGTGTCTGGCCTGTGTCTAGCCTGTGTCTAGCCTGTGTCTAGCCTGTGTCTAGCCTGTGTCTAGCCTGTGTCTAGCCTGTGTCTAGCCTGTGTCTAGCCTGTGTCTAGCCTGTGTCTAGCCTGTGTCTAGCCTGTGTCTGGCCTGTGTCTAGCCTGTGTCTAGCCTGTGTCTAGCCTTTGTCTAGCCTGTGTCTAGCCTGTGTCTAGCATGTGCCTAGCCTCTGCCTAGCCTGTACCTAGCCAGTGCCTAGCCTGTACCTAGCCAGTACCTAGCCTGTACCTAGCCAGTGCCTAGCCTGTACATAGCCATTGTCTAGCCTGTGCCTAGCCAGTGTCTAGCCTGTGCCTAGCCAGTGTCTAGCCTGTGCCCAGCCAGTGTCTAGCCTGTGTCTAGCCTGTGTCTAGCATGTGCCTAGCCTCTGCCTAGCCTGTACCTAGCCAGTGCCTAGTCTGTACCTAGCCAGTACCTAGCCTGTGCCTAGCCAGTGTCTAGCCTCTGCCCAGCCAGTGTCTAGCCTGTGTCTAGCCTGTGCCTAGCCATTGACTGCCATGTGCATAGCCTGTGCCTAGCCAGTGTCTAGCCTGTGTCTAGCCTGTGCCTTGCCTGAGACTTGCATGTGCATTGCGTGTGCCTAGCCAGTGTCTAGCCAGTGCCTAGCCTGTGCATAGCGTGTGCCTAGCCAGTGTCTAGCCAGTGCCTAGCCTGTGCCTAGCCTGTGCCTAGCCTGTGTCTAGCCTGTGCCTTGCCTGTGATTGGCATGTGCATAGCCTGTGCCTAATCAGTGTCTAGCCTGTTGCTAGCCTGTGCCTTGCCTGAGACTGGCATGTGCCTAGCCTGTGCCTCGCCTGTGCCTACCCTGTGTCTAGCCTGTGTCTAGCCAGTTTCTAGCCTTTGTCTAGCCTGTGTCTAGCCTGTGTCTAGCCTGTGTCTAGCCTTTGTCTAGCCTGTGCCTAGCCAGTGTCTAGCCTCTGCCCAGCCTGTGTCTAGCCTGTGTCTAGCCTGTGTCAAGCCTGTGTCTAGCCTGTGTCTAGCCTGTGTCTAGCCTGTGTCTAGCCTGTGTCTAGCCTGTGTCTAGCCTGTGTCTAGCCTGTGTCTAGCCTGTGTCTAGCCTGTGTCTAGCCTGTGTCTAGCCTGTGCCTTGCCTGAGACAGGCATGTGCATAGCGTGTGCCTAGCCAGTGTCTAGCCTTTGTCTAGCCTGTGCCTAGGCAGTGTATAGCCAGTGTCTAGTCTGTGCCAAGCCAGTGTCTAGCCTGTGTCTAGCCTGTGTCTAGCCTGTGTCTAGCCTGTTTCTAGCCTGTGTCTGGCCTGTGTCTAGCCTGTGTCTAGCCTGTGTCTAGCCTGTGTCTAGCCTGTGTCTAGCTTGTGCCTAGCCTGTGTCTAGCTTGTGCCTAGCCAGTGTCTAGCCTGTGCCCAGCCAGTGTCTAGCCTGTGCCCAGCCAGTGTCTAGCCTGTGTCTAGCCTGTGTCTAGCCTGTGTCTATCATGTGTCTAGCCTGTGTCTAGCCTGTGTCTAGCCTGTCTCTAGCCTTTGTCTAGCCAGTGTCTAGCCTGTGTCTAGCATGTGCCTAGCCTCTGCCTAGCCTGTACCTAGCCAGTGCCTAGCCTGTACCTAGCCAGTACCTAGCCTGTACCTAGCCAGTGACTAGCCTGTACATAGCCATTGTCTATCCTGTGCCTAGCCAGTGTCTAGCCTGTGCCTAGCCAGTGTCTAGCCTCTGCCCAGCCTGTGTCTAGCCTGTGTCTAGCCTGTGCCTAGCCAGTGACTGCCATGTGCATAGCCTGTGCCTAGCCAGTGTCTAGCCTGTGTCTAGCCTGTGCCTTGCCTGAGACTTGCATGTGCATTGCGTGTGCCTAGCCAGTGTCTAGCCTGTGCCTAGCCTGTGTCTAGCCTGTGTCTACCCTGTGCCTTGCCTGTGACTGGCATGTGCATAGCCTGTGCCTAGCCAGTGTCTAGCCTGTGTCTAGCCTGTGCCTTGCCTGAGACTGGCATGTGCATAGCGTGTGCCTAGCCAGTGTCTAGCCAGTGCCTAGCCTGTGCCTAGCCTGTGCCTAGCCTGTGTCTAGCCTGTGCCTTGCCTGTGATTGGCATGTGCATAGCCTGTGCCTAGCCAGTGTCTAGCCTGTTGCTAGCCTGTGCCTTGCCTGAGACTGGCATGTGCATAGCGTGTGCCTAGCCAGTGTCTAGCCAGTGCCTAGCCTGTGCCTTGCCTGTGCCTAGCCTGTGTCTAGCCTGTGTCTAGCCAGTTTCTAGCCTTTGTCTAGCCTGTGTCTAGCCTGTGTCTAGCCTGTGTCTAGCCTGTGTCTAGCCTGTGTCTAGCCTGTGTCTAGCCTGTGTCTAGCCTTTGTCTAGCCTGTGCATAGCCTGTGTCCAGCCTGTGCCTAGCCAGTGTATAGCCAGTGTCTTGCCTGTGCCCAGCCAGTGTCTAGCCTGTGTCTAGCCTGTGCCTAGCCAGTTTCTAGCCTTTGTCTAGCCTGTGTCTAGCCTGTGTCTAGCCTGTGCCTTGCCTGAGACAGGCATGTGCATAGCGTGTGCCTAGCCAGTGTCTAGCTTTTGTCTAGCCTGTGCATAGCCTGTGTCTAGCCTGTGCCTAGCCAGTGTACAGCCAGTGTCTAGTCTGTGCCAAGCCAGTGCCAAGCCAGTGTCTAGCCTGTGTCTAGCCTGTGTCTAGCCTGTGTCTAGCCTGTGTCTAGCCTGTTTCTAGCCTGTGTCTGGCCTGTGTCTAGCCTGTGTCTAGCCTGTGTCTAGCCTGTGTCTAGCTTGTGCCTAGCCAGTGTCTAGCCTGTGCCCAGCCAGCGTCTAGCCTGTGTCTAGCCTGTGCCTAGCCAGTTTCTAGCCTGTGTCTAGCCTGTGCTTAGCCAGTGTCTAGTCTGTGCCAAGCCAGTGTCTAGCCTGTGGCTAGCCAGTGTCTAGCCTGTGTCTAGCCTGTGCCTTGCCTGTGACTGGCATGTGCATAGCCTGTGCCTATCCAGTGTCTAGCCTGTGCCTTGCCTGAGACTGGCATGTGCATAGCGTGTGCCTAGCCAGTGTCTAGCCAGTGCCAAGCCTGTGCCTAGCCTGTGCCTAGCCTGTGCCTAGCCTGTGCCTAGCCTGTGCCTAGCCTGTGCCTAGCCTGTGTCTAGCCTGTGTCTAGCCTGTGCCTTGCCTGAGACTGGCATGTGCATAGCGTGTGCCTAGCCAGTGTCTAGCCAGTGCCAAGCCTGTGCCTAGCCTGTGCCTAGCCTGTGCCCAGCCAGCGTCTAGCCTGTGTCTAGCCTGTGCCTAGCCAGTTTCTAGCCTGTGTCTAGCCTGTGCTTAGCCAGTGTCTAGTCTGTGCCAAGCCAGTGTCTAGCCTGTGGCTAGCCAGTGTCTAGCCTGTGTCTAGCCTGTGCCTTGCCTGTGACTGGCATGTGCATAGCCAGTGGCTAGCCTGTGTCTAGCCTGTGCCTTGCCTGAGACTGGCATGTGCATTGCGTGTGCCTAGCCAGTGTCTCGCCAGTGCCTAGCCTGTGCCTAGCCTGTGCCTAGCCTGTGTGTAGCCTGTGTCTAGCCTGTGCCTTGCCTGTGACTGGCATATGCATAGCCTGTGCCTAGCCAGTGTCTAGCCTGTGTCTAGCCTGTGCCTTGCCTGAGACTGGCATGTGCATAGCTTGTGCCTAGCCAGTGTCTAGCCAGTGCCTAGTCTGTGCCTAGCCTGTGCCTAGCCTGTGTCTATCCAGTTTCTAGCCTTCGTCTAGCCTGTGTCTAGCCTGTGTCTAGCCTGTGTCTAGCCTGTGTCTAGCCTGTGTCTAGCCTTTGTCTAGCCTGTGTCTAGCCTGTGTCTAGCATGTGCCTAGCCTCTGCCTAGCCTGTACCTAGCCAGTGCCTAGCCTGTACCTAGCCAGTACCTAGCCTGTACCTAGCCAGTGCCTAGCCTGTACATAGCCATTGTCTAGCCTATGCCTAGCCAGTGTCTAGCCTGTGCCTAGCCGGTGTCTAGCCTGTGCCTAGCCAGTGTCTAGCCTGTGCCCAGCCAGTGTCTAGCCTGTGTCTAGCCTGTGCCTAGCCAGTTTCTAGCCTTTGTCTAGCCTGTGCTAAGCCAGTGTCTAGTCTGTGCCAAGCCAGTGTCTAGCCTGTGTCTAGCGTGTGTCTAGCCTGTGTCTAGCCTGTTTCTAGCCTGTGTCTAGCCTGTGTCTAGCCTGTGTCTAGCCTGTGTCTAGCCTGTGTCTAGCCTGTGCCTTGCCTGAGATAGGCATGTGCATAGCGTGTGCCTAGCCAGTCTCTAGCCTTTGTCTAGCCTGTGCATAGCCTGTGTCCAGCCTGTGCCTAGCCAGTGTATAGCCAGTGTCTAGCCTGTGCCCAGCCAGTGTCTAGCCTGTGTCTAGCCTGTGCCTAGCCAGTTTCTAGCCTTTGTCTAGCCTGTGCCTAGCAAGTGTCTAGCCTGTGCCCAGCCAGTGTCTAGCCTGTGTCTAGCCTGTGTCTAGCCTGTGTCTTGCCTGTGTCTAGCCTGTGTCTAGCCTGTGTCTAGCCTGTGTGTAACCTGTGTCTAGCCTGTGTCTAGCCTGTGTCTAGCCTGTGTCTAGCCTGTGTCTAGCCTGTGTCTAGCCTGTGCCTTGCCTGAGACAGGCATGTGCATAGCGTGTGCCTAGCCAGTGTCTAGCCTTTGTCTAGCCTGTGCATAGCCTGTGTCTAGCCTGTGCCTCGCCAGTGTATAGCCAGTGTCTAGTCTGTGCCAAGCCAGTGTCTAGCCTGTGTCTAGCCTGTGTCTAGCCTGTGTCTAGCCTGTTTCTAGCCTGTTTCTAGCCTGTGTCTAGCCTGGTGTCTAGCCTTTGTCTAGCCTGTGTCTAGCCTGTGTCTAGCCTGTGTCTATATTGTGCCTAGACAGTGTCTAGCCTGTGCCCAGATAGTGTCTAGCCTGTGTCTAGCCTGTGCCTAGCCAGTTTCTAGCCTGTGTCTAGCCTGTGTCTAGCCTGTGTCTAGCCTGTTTCTAGCCTGTGTCTAGCCTGTGTCTAGCCTGTGTCTAGCCTGTGTCTAGCCTGTGTCTAGCCTGTGTCTAGCCTGTGTCTAGCTTGTGCCAAGCCAGTGTCTAGCCTGTGCCTAGCCAGTGTCTAGCCTGTGTCTAGCCTGTGCCTTGCCTGTGACTGGCATGTGCATAGCCTGTGCCTAGCCAGTGTCTAGCCTGTGTCTAGCCTGTGCCTTGCCTGAGACAGGCATGTGCATAGCCTGTGCCTAGCCAGTGTCTAGCCTGTGGCTAGCCTGTGTCTAGCGTGTGTCTAGCCTGAGACTGGCATGTGCATAGCGTGTGCCTAGCCAGTGTCTAGCCAGTGTCTAGCCAGTGTCTAGCCAGTGCCTAGACTGTGCCTAGCCTGTGCCTTGCCTGTTTCTGCCATGTGCATAGTCTGTGCCTAGCCAGTGTCTAGCCTGTGCCTAGCCAGTGTCTAGCCTGTGTCTAGCCTGTGCCTTGCCTGAGACTTGCATGTGCATTGCGTGTGCCTAGCCAGTGTCTAGCCAGTGCCTAGCCTGTGTCTAGCCTGTGCCTCGCCAGTGTATAGCCAGTGTCTAGTCTGTGCCAAGCCAGTGTCTAGCCTGTGTCTAGCCTGTGTCCAGCCTGTGTCTAGCCTGTTTCTAGCCTGTTTCTAGCCTGTGTCTAGCCTGTGTCTAGCCTGTGTCTAGCCTGTGTCTAGCCTGTGTCTAGCCTGTGTCTATATTGTGCCTAGCCAGTGTCTAGCCTGTGCCCAGATAGTGTCTAGCCTGTGTCTAGCCTGTTCCTAGCCAGTTTCTAGCCTGTGTCTAGCCTGTGTCTAGCCTGTGTCTAGCCTGTTTCTAGCCTGTGTCTGGCCTGTGTCTAGCCTGTGTCTAGCCTGTGTCTAGCCTGTGTCTAGCCTGTGTCTAGCCTGTGTCTAGCCTGTGTCTAGCTTGTGCCAAGCCAGTGTCTAGCCTGTGCCTAGCCAGTGTCTAGCCTGTGTCTAGCCTGTGCCTTGCCTGTGACTGGCATGTGCATAGCCTGTGCCTAGCCAGTGTCTAGCCTGTGTCTAGCCTGTGCCTTGCCTGAGACTGGCATGTGCATAGCCTGTGCCTAGCCAGTGTCTAGCCTGTGTCTAGCCTGTGTCTAGCGTGTGTCTAGCCTGAGACTGGCATGTGCATAGCGTGTGCCTAGCCTGTGCCTAGCCTGTGTCTAGCCTGTGTCTAGCCTGTTCCTTGCCTGTGACTGCCATGTGCATAGCCTGTGCCTAGCCAGTGTCTAGCCTGTGTCTAGCCTGTGCCTTGCCTGAGACTTGCATGTGCATTGCGTGTGCCTAGCCAGTGCCTAGCCTGTGCCTAGCCTGTGCCTAGCCTGTGCCTAGCCTGTGCCTAGCCTGTGCCTAGCCTGTGTCTAGCCTGTGCCTAGCCTGTGCCTAGCCTGTGCCTAGCCTGTGCCTAGCCTGTGCCTAGCCTGTGCCTAGCCTGTGCCTAGCCTGTGCCTAGCCTTTGCCTAACCTGTGCCTAGCCTGTGCCTAGCCTGTGCCTAGCCTGTGCCTAGCCTGTGCCTAGCCTGTGCCTAGCCTGTGCCTAGCCTGTGCCTAGACTGTGCCTAGCCTGTGCCTAGCCTGTGTCTAGCCTGTGCCTTGCCTGAGACTGGCATGTGCATAGCCTGTGCCTAGCCAGTGTCTAGCCTGTGTCTAGCCTGTGTCTAGCGTGTGTCTAGCCTGTGCCTTGCCTGAGACTGGCATGTGCATAGCGTGTGCATAGCCAGTGTCTAGCCAGTGTCTAGCCAGTGCCTAGCCTGTGCCTAGCCTGTGCCTAGCCTGTGTCTAGCCTGTGTCTAGCCTGTGCCTTGCCTGTGACTGCCATGTGCATAGCCTGTGCCTAGCCAGTGTCTAGCCTGTGTCTAGCCTGTGCCTTGCCTGAGACTTGCATGTGCATTGCGTGTGCCTAGCCAGTGTCTAGCCAGTGCCTAGCCTGTGCCTAGCCTGTGCCTTGCCTGTGACTGGCATGTGCATAGCCTGTGCCTAGCCTGTGCCTTGCCTGAGACTGGCATGTGCATAGCGTGTGCCTAGCCAGTGTCTAGCCAGTGCCGAGCCTGTGCCTAGCCTGTGCCTAGCCTGTGTCTAGCCTGTGCCTTGCCTGTGACTGGCATGTGCATAGCCTGTGCCTAGCCAGTGTCCAGCTTGTTGCTAGCCTGTGCCTTGCCTGAGACAGGCATGTGCATAGCGTGTGCCTAGCCAGTGTCTAGCCAGTGCCTAGCCTGTGCCTAGCCAGTGTCTAGCCTTTGTCTATCCTGTGGATAGCCTAGCCAGTGTATAGCCTCTGTCTAGCCTGTGTCTAGTCTGTGTCTAGCCGGTGTCTAGCCGGTGTCTAGACGGTGTCTAGCCTGTGCCTAGCCTGTGCCTAGCCTGTGTCTAGCCTGTGTCTAGCCTGTGTCTAGCCTGTGTCTAGCCTGTGTCTAGCCTGTGTCTAGCCTGTGTCTAGCCTGTGTCTAGCCTGTGTCTAGCCTGTGTCTAGCCTGTGTCTAGCCTGTGTCTAGCCTGTGTCTAGCCTGTGTCTAGCCTGTGTCTAGCCTGTGTCTAGCCTGTGTCTAGCCTGTGTCTAGCCTGTGCCTAGCCAGTGTCTAGCCTGTGCCCAGCCAGTGTCTAGCCTGTGTCTAGCCTGTGCCTAGCCAGTTTCTAGCCTGTGTCTAGCCAGTGTCTGGCCTGTGTCTAGCCTATGTCTAGCCTGTGTCTAGCCTGTGTCTAGCCTGTGTCAGGCCTGTGTCTGGCCTGTGTCTAGCCTGTGTCTAGCCTGTGTCTAGCCTGTGTCTAGCCTGTGTCTAGCCTGTGTCTAGCCTGTGTCTAGCTTGTGTCTATCCAGTGTCTACCCTGTGCCCAGCCAGTGTCTAGCCTGTGTCTAGCCTGTATCTAGACTGTGTCTAGCCTGTGTCTAGCCTGTGTCTAGCATGTGTCTAGCCTGTGTCTAGCCTGTGTTTAGCCTGTGTCTAGCCTGTGTCTAGCCTGCGTCTAGCCTGTATTTAGCTTGTGTCAAGTCTGTGTCTAGCCTGTGTCTAGCCTGTGTCTAGCCTGTGTCTAGCCTGTGTCTAGCCTGTGCCTAGCCTATGTCTAGCCAGTTGCTAGCCTGTGTCTAGCCTGTGTCTAGCCTGTGTCTAGCATGTGTCTAGCCTGTGTTTAGCCTGTGTCTAGCCTGTATCTAGCCTGTGTTTAGACTGTGTCTAGCCTGTGCCTAGCCAGTGACTAGCCAGTGCCTAGCCTGTGCCTAGCCTGTGCCTAGCCTGTGTCTAGCCTGTGCCTTGCCTGAGACAGGCATGTGCATAGCGTGTGCCTAGCCAGTGTCTAGCCAGTGCCTAGCCTGTGTCTAGCCTGTGTCTAGCCAGTGTCTAGCCTGTGTCTAGCCTGTGTCTAGCCTGTGTCTAGCCTGTGTCTAGCCTGTGTCTAGCCTGTGTCTAGCCTGTGTCTAGCCTGTGTCTAGCCTGTGTCTAGCCTGTGTCTAGCCTGTGTCTAGCCTGTTTCTAGCCTGTGTCTAGCCTGTGTCTAGCCCGTGTCTAGCCTGTGTCTAGCCTGTTCCAAGCCTGTGTCTAGCCTGTGTCTAGCCTGTGTCTAGCTTTTGTCTAGCCTGTGTCTAGCCTGTGTCTAGCCTGTGTCTAGCCTGTGTCTAGCCTGTGTCTAGCCTGTGTCTAGCCTGTGCCTAGCATGTGTCTAGCCTGCGTCTAGCCTGTGTCTAGCCTGTGTCTAGCCTGTGTTTAGCTTGTGTCAAGTCTGTGTCTAGCCTGTGTCAAGTCTGTGTCTAGCCTGTGTCTAGCCTGTGTCTAGCCTGTGTCTAGCCTGTGTCTAGCCTGTGTCTAGCCTGTGTCTAGCCTGTGTCTAGCCTGTGTCTAGCCTGTGCCTAGCCTATGTCTAGCTTGTGTCTAGCCTGTGTCTAGCCTGTGTCTAGCCTGTGTCTAGCATGTGTCTAGCCTGTGTTTAGCCTGTGTCTAGCCTGTATCTAGCCTGTGTCTAGACTGTGTCCAGCCTGTGCCTAGCCAGTGACTAGCCAGTGCCTAGCCTGTGCCTAGCCTGTGCCTAGCCTGTGTCTAGCCTGTGCCTTGCCTGAGACAGGCATGTGCATAGCGTGTGCCTAGCCAGTGTCTAGCCAGTGCCTAGCCTGTGCCTAGCCAGTGTCTAGCCTTTGTCTAGCCTGTGTCTAGCCTGTGTCTAGCCTGTGTCTAGCCTGTGTCTAGCCTGTGTCTAGCCTGTGTCTAGCCTGTGTCTAGCCTGTTTCTAGCCTGTGTCTAGCCTGTGTCTAGCCTGTGTCTAGCTTGTGTCTAGCCTGTGTCTAGCCTGTGTCTAGCCTGTGTCTAGCCTGTGTTGCCTGTGTCTAGCCTGTGTCTAGCCTGTGTCTAGCCTGTGTCTAGCCTGTGTCTAGCCTGTGTCTAGCCTGTGCCTAGCCAGTGTCTAGCCTGTGCCCAGCCAGTGTCTAGCCTGTGTCTAGCCTGTGCCTAGCCAGTTTCTAGCCTGTGTCTAGCCTGTGCCCAGCCAGTGTCTAGCCTGTGCCCAGCCAGTGTCTAGCCTGTGTCTAGCCTGTGCCTCGCCAGATTCTAGCCTGTGTCTAGCCTGTGCTTAGCCAGTGTCTAGTCTGTGCGAAGCCAGTGTCTATCCTGTGCCTAGCCAGTGTCTATCCAGTGTCTAGCCTGTGCCTTGCCTGTGACTGGCATGTGCATAGCTTGTGCCTAGCCAGTGTCTAGCCTGAGACTGGCATGTGCATAGCGTATGCCTAGCCAGTGTCTAGCCAGTGCCTAGCCTGTGCCTAGCCAGTGTCTAGCCATTGTCTAGCCTGTGCATAGCCAGAGTCTAGCCTGTGCCTAGCCAGTGTGTAGCCTCTGTCTAGCCTGTGTCTAGTCTGTGACTTGACGGTTTCTAGCCTGTGTCTAGCCTGTGTCTAGCCTGTGTCTAGCCTGTGTCTAGCCTGTGTCTAGCCTTTGTCTAGCCTTTGTCTAGCCTGTGTCTAGCCTGTGTCAAGCATGTACCTAGCCTCTGCCTAGCCTGTACCTAGCCAGTGCCTAGCCTGTACCTAGCCAGTACCTAGCCCGTACCTAACCAGTGCCTAGCCTGTTCATAGCCATTGTCTAGCCTGTTCAAAGCCATTGTCTAGCCTGTTCAAAGCCATTGTCTAGCCTGTGTCTAGCCTGTGTCTAGCCTGTGTCTAGCCTGTGTCTAGCCTGTGTCTAGCCTGTGTCTAGCCTGTGTCTAGCATGTGCCTAGCCTCTGCCTTGCCTGTACCTAGCCAGTGCCTAGCCTCTGCCTAGCCTGTGCCCAGCCAGTGTCTAGCCTGTGTCTAGCCTGTGCCTAGCCTGTGTCTAGCCTGTGTCTAGCCTGTGTCTAGCCTGTGTCTAGCCTGTGTCTAGCATGTGCCTAGCCTCTGCCTTGCCTGTACCTAGCCAGTGCCTAGCCTCTGCCTAGCCTGTGCCCAGCCAGTGTCTAGCCTGTGTCTAGCCTGTGCCTAGCCTGTGTCTAGCCTGTGCTTAGCCAGTGTCTAGTCTGTGTCAAGCCCGTGTCTAGCCTGTGTCTAGCCTGTTCCAAGCCTGTGTCTAGCCTGTGTCTAGCCTGTGTCTAGCCTGTGTCTAGCCTGTGTCTAGCTTTTGTCTAGCCTGTGTCTAGCCTGTGTCTAGCCTGTGTCTAGCCTGTGTCTAGCCTGTGTCTAGCCTGTGTCTAGCCTGTGTCTAGCCTGTGTCTAGCCTGTGCCTAGCATGTGTCTAGCCTGCGTCTAGCCTGTGTCTAGCCTGTGTCTAGCCTGTGTCTAGCCTGTGCCTAGCCAGTTTGTAGCCTGTGCTTAGCCAGTGTCTAGTCTGTGCCAAGCCAGTGTCTAGCCTGTGTCTAGCCTGTGTCTAGCCTGTGTCTAGCCTGTGTCTAGGCTGTGTCCAGGCTGTGTCTAGCCTGTGTCTAGCCTGTGTCTAGCCTGTGTCTAGCCTGTGTCTAGCCTGTGTCTAGCCTGTGCCTAGCCAGTGTATAGCCTGTGCCCAGCCAGTGTCTAGCCTGTGTCTAGCCTGTGCTTTGCCAGTTTCTAGCCTGTGTCTAGCCTGTGTCTAGCCTGTGTCTAGCCAGTGTCTAGCCCGTGTCTAGCCTGTGTCTAGCCTGTGTCTAGCCTGTGTCTAGCCTGTGTCTAGCCTGTGTCTAGCCTATGTATAGCCTGTGTCTAGCCTGTGTATAGCCTGTGTCTAGCCTGTGTCTAGCCTGTGCCTAGCCAGTTTCTAGCCTGTGTCTATCCTGTGCCTAGCCAGTGTCTAGCCTGTGCCTAGCTTGTGCCTAGCCAGTGTCTAGCCTGTGCCTAGCCAGTGTCTAGCCTGTGCCAAGCCAGTGTCTAGCCTGTGCCTAGCCAGTTTCTAGCCTGTGTCTAGCCTGTGCCTAGCCAGTTTCTAGCCTGTGTCTAGCCTGTGTCTAGCCTGTGGCTAGCCTGTGCCTAGCCAGTGCCTAGCTAGTGTCTAGCCTGTGTCTAGCCTGTGTCTAGCCTGTGTCTAGCCTGTGTCTAGCCTGTGTCTAGCCTGTGTCTAGCCTGTGTCTAGCCTGTGCCCAGCCAGTGTCTAGCATGTGTCTAGCCTGTGCCTTGCCAGTTTCTAGCCTGTGTATAGCCTGTGTCTAGCCTGTGTCTAGCCTGTGCCTAGCCTGTGCCTAGCCTGTGTCTAGCCTGTGTCTAGCCTGTGTCTAGCCTGTGCCCAGCCAGTGTCTAGCATGTGTCTAGCCTGTGCCTTGCCAGTTTCTAGCCTGTGTATAGCCTGTGTCTAGCCTGTGTCTAGCCTGTGTCTAGCCTGTGCCTAGCCTGTGTCTAGCCTGTGTCTAGCCTGTGTCTAGCCTGTGTCTAGCCTGTGTCTAGCCTGTGTCTAGGGTGTGTCTAGGCTGTGTCTAGCCTGTGTCTAGCCTGTGTCTAGCCTGTGTCTAGCCTGTGTCTAGCCTGTGCCTAGCCTGTGTCTAGCCTTTGCCTAGCCAGTGTCTAGCCTGTGTCTAGCCTGTGTCTAGCCTGTGTCTAGCCTGTGTCTAGCCTGTGTCTAGCCTGTGTCTAGCCTGTGTCTAGGGTGTGTCTAGGCTGTGTCTAGCCTGTGTCTAGCCTGTGTCTAGCCTGTGTCTAGCCTGTGTCTAGCCTGTGCCTAGCCTGTGCCTAGCCAGTGTATAGCCTGTGCCCAGCCAGTGTCTAGCCTGTGTCTAGCCTGTGCCTTGCCAGTTTCTAGCCTGTGTCTAGCCTGTGTCTAGCCTGTGTCTAGCCAGTGCCTAGCCTGTGTCTAGCCTGTGTCTAGCCTGTGTCTAGCCTGTGTCTAGCCTGTGTCTAGCCTATGTATAGCCTGTGTCTAGCCTGTGCCTAGCCAGTTTCTAGCCTGTGTCTATCCTGTGCCTAGCCAGTGTCTAGCCTGTGCCTAGCCTGTGCCTAGCCAGTGTCTAGCCTATGCCTAGCCAGTGTCTAGCCTGTGCCAAGCCAGTGTCTAGCCTGTGCCTAGCCAGTTTCTAGCCTGTGTCTAGCCTGTGTCTAGCCTGTGGCTAGCCTGTGCCCTAGCCAGTGCCTAGCTAGTGTCTAGCCTGTGTCTAGCCTGTGTCTAGCCTGTGTCTAGCCTGTGTCTAGCCTGTGTCTAGCCTGTGTCTAGCCTGTGTCTAGCCTGTGTCTAGCCTGTGTCTAGCCTGTGCCCAGCCAGTGTCTAGCCTGTGTCTAGCCTGTGCCTTGCCAGTTTCTAGCCTGTGTATAGCCTGTGTCTAACTTGTGTCTTGCCAGTGTCTAGCCTGTGTCTAGCCTGTGTCTAGCCTGTGCCTTGCCTGTGACTGCCATGTGCATAGCCTGTGCCTAGCCAGTGTCTAGCCTGTGTCTAGCCTGTGTCTAGCCTGTGCCTTGCCTGAGACTTGCATGTGCATTGCGTGTGCCTAGCCAGTGTCTAGCCAGTGCCTAGCCTGTGCCTAGCCTGTGCCTAGCCTGTGCCTAGCCTGTGCCTAGCCTGTCCCTAGCCTGTGCCTAGCCTGTGCCTAGCCTGTGCCTAGCCTGTGTCTAGCCTGTGTCTTGCCTGTGACTGGCATGTGCATAGCCTGTGCCTAGCCAGTGTCTAGCCTGTGCCTAGCCTGTGCCTTGCCTGAGACTGGCATGTGCATAGCGTGTGCCTAGCCAGTGTCTAGCCAGTGCCTAGCCAGTGTCTAGCCAGTGCCGAGCCTGTGCCTAGCCTGTGCCTAGCCTGTGTCTAGCCTGTGCCTTGCCTGTGACTGGCATGTGCATAGCCTGTGCCTAGCCAGTGTCCAGCTTGTTGCTAGCCTGTGCCTTGCCTGAACAGGCATGTGCATAGCGTGTGCCTAGCCAGTGTCTAGCCAGTGCCTAGCCTGTGCCTAGCCAGTGTCTAGCCTTTGTCTAGCCTGTGGATAGCCTAGCCAGTGTATAGCCTCTGTCTAGCCTGTGTCTAGTCTGTGTCTAGCCGGTGTCTAGCCGGTGTCTAGACGGTGTCTAGCCTGTGCCTAGCCTGTGCCTAGCCTGTGTCTAGCCTGTGTCTAGCCTGTGTCTAGCCTGTGTCTAGCCTGTGTCTAGCCTGTGTCGAGCCTGTGTCTAGCCTGTGTCTAGCCTGTGTCTAGCCTGTGTCTAGCCTGTGTCTAGCCTGTGTCTAGCCTGTGTCTAGCCTGTGTCTAGCCTGTGTCTAGCCTGTGTCTAGCCTGTGTCTAGCCTGTGTCTAGCCTGTGTCTAGCCTGTGTCTAGCCTGTGCCTAGCCAGTGTCTAGCCTGTGCCCAGCCAGTGTCTAGCCTGTGTCTAGCCTGTGCCTAGCCAGTTTCTAGCCTGTGTCTCACCCTGTGTCTGGCCTGTGTCTAGCCTATGTCTAGCCTGTGTCTAGCCTGTGTCTAGCCTGTGTCAGGCCTGTGTCTGGCCTGTGTCTAGCCTGTGTCTAGCCTGTGTCTAGCCTGTGTCTAGCCTGTGTCTAGCCTGTGTCTAGCTTGTGTCTATCCAGTGTCTACCCTGTGCCCAGCCAGTGTCTAGCCTGTGTCTAGCCTGTATCTAGCCTGTGTCTAGCCTGTGTCTAGCCTGTGTCTAGCATGTGTCTAGCCTGTGTCTAGCCTGTGTCTAGCCTGTGTCTAGCCTGCGTCTAGCCTGTGTTTAGCTTGTGTCAAGTCTGTGTCTAGCCTGTGTCTAGCCTGTGTCTAGCCTGTGTCTAGCCTGTGTCTAGCCTGTGTCTAGCCTGTGTCTAGCCTGTGCCTAGCCTATGTCTAGCTTGTGTCTAGCCTGTGTCTAGCCTGTGTCTAGCCTGTGTCTAGCATGTGTCTAGCCTGTGTTTAGCCTGTGTCTAGCCTGTATCTAGCCTGTGTCTAGCCTGTGTCTAGCCTGTGCCTAGCCTGTGTCTAGCCTGTGCCTTGCCTGAGACAGGCATGTGCATAGCGTGTGCCTAGCCAGTGTCTAGCCAGTGCCTAGCCTGTGCCTAGCCAGTGTCTAGCCTGTGTCTAGCCTGTTTCTAGCCTGTGTCTAGCCTGTGTCTACCCTGTGTCTAGCCAGTGACTAGCCAGTGCATAGCCTGTGCCTAGCCTGTGCCTAGCCTGTGTCTAGCCTGTGCCTTGCCTGAGACAGGCATGTGCATAGCGTGTGCCTAGCCAGTGTCTAGCCAGTTCCTAGCCTGTGCCTAGCCAGTGTCTAGCCTGTGTCTAGCCTGTTTCTAGCCTGTGTCTAGCCTGTGTCTACCCTGTGTCTAGCCTGTGTCTAGCCTGTGTCTAGCCTGTGTCTAGCCTGTATCTAGCCTGTGTCTAGCCTGTGTCTAGCATGTGTCTAGCCTGTGTCTAGCATGTGTCTAGCCTGTTTCTAGCCTGTTTCTAGCCTGTGTCTAGCCTGTGTCTAGCCTGTGTCTAGCTTGTGTCTAGCCTGTGTCTAGCCTGTGTCTAGCCTGTGTTGCCTGTGTCTAGCCTGTGTCTAGCCTGTGTCTAGCCTGTGTCTAGCCTGTGTCTAGCCAGTGTCTAGCCTGTGCCCAGCCAGTGTCTAGCCTGTGTCTAGCCTGTGCCTAGCCAGTTTCTAGCCTGTGTCTAGCCTGTGCCTAGCCAGTGTCTAGCCTGTGCCCAGCCAGTGTCTAGCCTGTGTCTAGCCTGTGCCTAGCCAGTTTCTAGCCTGTGTCTAGCCTGTGCTTAGCCAGTGTCTAGTCTGTGCGAAGCCAGTGTCTATCCTGTGCCTAGCCAGTGTCTATCCAGTGTCTAGCCTGTGCCTTGCCTGTGACTGGCATGTGCATAGCTTGTGCCTAGCCAGTGTCTAGCCTGAGACTGGCATGTGCATAGCGTATGCCTAGCCAGTGTCTAGCCAGTGCCTAGACTGTGCCTAGCCAGTGTCTAGCCATTGTCTAGCCTGTGCATAGCCAGAGTCTAGCCTGTGCCTAGCCAGTGTGTAGCCTCTGTCTAGCCTGTGTCTAGTCTGTGACTTGACGGTTTCTAGCCTGTGTCTAGCCTGTGTCTAGCCTGTGTCTAGCCTGTGTCTAGCCTGTGTCTAGCCTTTGTGTAGCCTTTGTCTAGCCTGTGTCTAGCCTGTGTCAAGCATGTACCTAGCCTCTGCCTAGCCTGTACCTAGCCAGTGCCTAGCCAGTGCCTAGCCTGTACCTAGCCAGTGCCTAGCCTGTACCTAGCCAGTACCTAGCCCGTACCTAACCAGTGCCTAGCCTGTTCATAGCCATTGTCTAGCCTGTTCAAAGCCATTGTCTAGCCTGTTCAAAGCCATTGTCTAGCCTGTGTCTAGCCTGTGTCTAGCCTGTGTCTAGCTAGTGTCTAGCCTGTGTCTAGTCTGTGCCTAGCCTGTGTCTAGCCTGTGTCTAGCCTGTGTCCAGCCTGTGCCTAGCCAGTATCTAGCCTGTGCCCAGCCAGTGCCTAGCCTGTGTCTAGGCTGTGCCTAGCCAGTTTCTAGCCTGTGTCTAGCCTGTGTCTAGCCTGTGTCTAGCCTGTGTCTAGCCTGTGTCTAGCCTGTGTCTAGCCTGTGTCTAGCCTGTGTCTAGCCTGTGTCTAGCATGTGCCTAGCCTCTGCCTAGCCTGTACCTAGCCAGTGCCTAGCCTCTGCCTAGCCTGTGCCCAGCCAGTGTCTAGCCTGTGTCTAGCCTGTGCCTAGCCAGTTTCTAGCCTGTGTCTAGCCTGTGCTTAGCCAGTGTCTAGCCTGTGTCTAGCCTGTGTCTAGCCTGTGTCTAGCTTTTGTCTAGCCTGTGTCTAGCATGTGTCTAGCCTGTGTCTAGCCTGTGTCTAGCCTGTGTCTAGCCTGTGTCTAGCGTGTGTCTAGCCTGTGCCTAGCATGTGTCTAGCCTGCGTCTAGCCTGTGTCTAGCCTGTGCCTAGCCAGTTTGTAGCCTGTGCTTAGCCAGTGTCTAGTCTGTGCCAAGCCAGTGTCTAGCCTGTGTCTAGCCTGTGTCTAGCCTGTGTCTAGCCTGTGTCTAGGCTGTGTCTAGGCTGTGTCTAGCCTTTGTCTAGCCTTTGTCTAGCCTGTGTCTAGCCTGTGTCTAGCCTGTGTCTAGCCTGTGCCTAGCCAGTGTATAGCCTGTGCCCAGCCAGTGTCTAGCCTGTGTCTAGCATGTGCCTTGCCAGTTTCTAGCCTGTGTCTAGCCAGTGTCTAGCCTGTGTCTAGCCAGTGTCTAGCCCGTGTCTAGCCTGTGTCTAGCCTGTGTCTAGCCTGTGTCTAGCCTGTGTCTAGCCTGTGTCTAGCCTATGTATAGCCTGTGTCTAGCCTGTGTATAGCCTGTGTCTAGCCTGTGTCTAGCCTGTGCCTAGCATCTGCCTAGCCTGTACCTAGCCAATGCCTAGCCAGTGTCTAGCCTGTGCCTAGCTTGTGCCTAGCCAGTGTCTAGCCTGTGCCTAGCCAGTGTCTAGCATGTGCCAAGCCAGTGTCTAGCCTGTGCCTAGCCAGTTTCTAGCCTGTGTCTAGCCTGTGTCTAGCCTGTGGCTAGCCTGTGCCTAGCCAGTGCCTAGCTAGTGTCTAGCCTGTGTCTAGCCTGTGTCTAGCCTGTGCCCAGCCAGTGTCTAGCATGTGTCTAGCCTGTGTCTAGCCTGTGTCTAGCCTGTGTCTAGCCTGTGTCTAGCCTGTGTCTAGCCTGTGTCAAGGCTGTGTCTAGGCTGTGTCTAGGCTGTGTCTAGCCTGTGTCTAGCCTGTGTCTAGCCTGTGTCTAGCCTGTGTCTAGCCTGTGCCTAGCCAGTGTATAGCCTGTGCCCAGCCTGTGTCTAGCCTGTGTCTTGCCTGTGCCTTGCCAGTTTCTAGCCTGTGTCTAGCCTGTGTCTAGCCAGTGTCTAGCCTGTGTCTAGCCTGTGTCTAGCCTGTGTCTAGCCTGTGTCTAGCCTGTGTCTAGCCTATGTATAGCCTGTGTCTAGCCTGTGTCTAGCCTGTGCCTAGCCAGTTTCTAGCCTGTGTCTATCCTGTGCCTAGCCAGTGTCTAGCCTGTGCCTAGCCTGTGCCTAGCCAGTGTCTAGCCTATGCCTAGCCAGTGTCTAGCCTGTGCCAAGCCAGTGTCTAGCCTGTGCCTAGCCAGTTTCTAGCCTGTGTCTAGCCTGTGTCTAGCCTGTGGCTAGCCTGTGCCTAGCCAGTGCCTAGCTAGTGTCTAGCCTGTGTCTAGCCTGTGTCTAGCCTGTGTCTAGCCTGTGTCTAGCCTGTGCCCAGCCAGTGTCTAGCCTGTGTCTAGCCTGTGCCTTGCCAGCTTCTAGCCTGTGTATAGCCTGTGTCTAGCTTGTGTCTAGCCAGTGTCTAGCCTGTGTCTAGCCTGTGTCTAGCCTGTGTCTAGCCTGTGTCTAGCCTGTGTCTAGCCTGTGTCTAGCCTGTGTCTAGCCTGTGTCTAGCCTGTGTCTAGCCTGTGCCTAGCCAGCTTCTAGCCTGTGTCTATCCTGTGCCTGGCCAGTCTCTAGCCTGTGCCTAGCCTGTGCCTAGCCAGTGTCTAGCCTGTGCCTAGCCAGTGTCTAGCCTGTGCCAAGCCAGTGTCTAGCCTGTGCCAAGCCAGTGTCTAGCCTGTGCCTAGCCAGTTTCCAGCCTGTGTCTAGCCTGTGTCTAGCCTGTGTCTAGCCTGTGTCTAGCCTGTGCCTAGCCAGTTTCTAGCCTGTGTCTATCCTGTGCCTAGCCAGTGTCTAGCCTGTGCCTAGCCTGTGTCTAGCCTGTTTCTAGCCTGTATCTAGCCTGTGTCTAGCCTGTGTCTAGCCTGTGTCTAGCCTGTGTCTAGCCTGTGTCTAGCCTGTGTCTAGCCTGTGTCTAGCCTGTGTCTAGCCTGTGCCTAGCCAGTGCCTAGCCAGTGTCTAGCCTGAGCCCAGCCAGTGTCTAGCCTGTGCCTAGCCAGTTTCTAGCCTGTGTCTAGCCTGTGTCTAGCCTGTGTCTAGCATGTGCCTAGCCTCTGCCTAGCCTGTGTCTAGCCAGCGCCTAGCCTCTGCCTAGCCTGTGCCCAGCCAGTGTCTAGCCTGTGCCTAGCCAGTTTCTAGCCTGTGACTAGCCTGTGCTTAGCCAGTGTCTCGTCTGTGCCAAGCCCGTGTCTAGCCTGTGTCTAGCCTGTGTATAGCCTGTGTCTAGCCTGTTTCAAGCCTGTGTCTAGCCTGTGCCTGTGCCTGACTAGCCTGTTTCTAGCCTGTGTCTAGCCTGTGTCTAGCCTGTGTCTAGCTTGTGTCTAGCCTGTGTCTAGCCTGTGTCTAGTCTGTGTCTAGCCTGTGTCTAGCCTGTGTCTAGCCTGTGTCTAGCCTGTGTCGAGCCTGTGTCCAGCCTGTGTCTAGCCTGTGTTTAGAATGTGTCTAGCCTGTGTCTAGCCTGTGTCTTGTCTGTGTCTAGCCTGTGTCTAGCCTGTGTCTAGCCTGTGTCTAGATTGTGTCTAGCCTTTGTCTAGCCTGTGTCTAGCCTTTGTCTAGCCTGTGTCTAGCCTGTGTCTAGCATGTGCCTAGCCTCTGCCTAGCCTGTACCTAGCCAGTGCCTAGCCTGTACCTAGCCAGTACCTAGCCTGTACCTAGCCAGTACCTACCCTGTACCTAGCCAGTGCCTAGCCTGTACATAGCCAGTGCCTATCCTGTACATAGCCATTGTCTAGCCTGTGCCTAGCCAGTGTCTAGCCTGTGCCTAGTCAGTGTCTAGCCTGTGCCCAGCCAGTGTCTAGCCTGTGTCTGGCCTGTGCCTAGCCAGTTTCTAGCCTGTGTCTAGCCTGTGTCTAGCCAGTGTCTAGCCTGTGTCTAGCCTGTGTCTAGCTTGTGTCTAGCCTGTTTCTAGCCTGTGTCTAGCCTGTGTCTAGCCTGTGTCTAGCCTGTGTCTAGCCTGTGCCTTGCCTGAGACAGGCATGTGCATGGCGTGTGCCTAGCCAGTGTATAGCCAGTGCATAGCGTGTGCCTAGCCAGTGTCTAGCCTGTGTCTAGGCTGTGTCTAGGCTGTGTCTAGCCTGTGTCTAGCCTGTGTCTAGCCTGTGTCTAGCCTGTGTCTAGCCTGTGCCTTGCCTGAGACAGTCATGTGCATGGCGTGTGCCTAGCCAGTGTCTAGCCAGTGCCTAGCCTGTGCCTAGCCAGTGTCTAGCCTTTGTCTAGCCTGTGCCTTGCCTGAGACTGGCATGTGCATAGCGTGTGCCTAGCCAGTGTCTAGCCAGTGCCTAGCCTGTGCCTAGCCTGTGCCTACCTGTGTGTAGCCTGTGTCTAGCCTGTGCCTTGCCTGTGACTGGCATTTGCATAGCCTGTGCCTAGCCAGTGTCTGTTCCTAGATTTTCTAGCCACTGTGTCTAGCCTGTGCTTAGCCAGTGTCTAGCCTGTGACTAGCTTAGGTCATAGCCCTGTGTCTAGCCTGTGTCTAGCCTGTGTCTAGCCCAGGGCCTGTGTCTAGCCTGTGTCTAGCCTGTGTCTAGCCTGTGTCTAGCCTGTGTCTGTGTCTAGCCTAGTAGCCTGTATCTAGCCTCTAGTGCCTGTGTCTTAGCCAGTGCCTATCCTGTACATAGCCATTGTCTAGCCTGTGCCTAGCCAGTGTCTAGCCTGTGCCTAGTCAGTGTCTAGCCTGTGTGCCTAGCCAGTGTCTAGCCTGTGTCCTAGCCTGTGCCTCTAGCCAGTGTCTAGCCTGTGTCTAGCCTGTGCCTAGCCAGTGTCTAGTCTAGGCCTGTGTCTAGCCTGTGTCTAGCCTGTGTCTAGCCTGTGTCCTGCCTGTGTCTAGCCTGTGTCTAGCCTGTGTCTAGCCTGTGTTCTAGGCTGTGCCATAGCCTGTGTCTAGCCTGTGTCTAGGCCTGTGTCTAGCCTGTGTCTAGCCTGTGTCTAGCTTGTGTCTAGCCTGTGTCTCAGTGTCTAGCCTGTGTCTAGCCTGTGTCGAGCCCGTGTCTTTCCTGTGTCTAGC
>JAEIHA010000112.1:0-127515 GCA_018904595.1 Zaprionus indianus | reverse complement strand
TCGACAAAGTCAACAGCCCTGCAAATACTGTGTAGAGGAAAAATCGACGCAATCAAACTAAAAGACTATGAAACAGTGGAAGAATTTTTATAGAATTCGAGAAAGCAGTGAATAAATTTAAAAACGCTGGAGGCACCATAGGTGAAAACGAAAAAATGCGGTATCTGTTAAAAGCGCTACCAACAAGCTACAGTTAATTGGAGACTTCTTAGATGTGATTCCGGAAGCACAACGAACGGTAGAGTACGTAAAATCAAAAGTCAAAGAAAAAAGCCTAAACAGATGTCCAGCAGACAGACAAAATAACGTAAGCACATTTAACGCCAAAAATAAAAAATATTGCTATGTGTGTGGCAAAACAGGTCATATTCAGAGGGACTGCTGGCATGCTAAGCAAAATGCGAGAGGCGAAAACAAACAACAACAACAATACAACAGGCGAGATCAGAATACGAATCAATGAGGCGGTCGAGGCAGAGGTCAACATCATGGAAATGGTCGCGGGCGTGGAACTGGACGTGGACATTACTCAGGAGACGGGAACCAAGGAAGACAACAAGAAAACAGCGACGGCGTACAGTCGTGGACAATAAGAATGATAAGAAACGAAAAATAATAAATTTTATTAACAGCGAAATTAGCAACGAAACTACAGTAAATTGGTTATTAGATAGTGGATGCACTGATCACATTATAAACGATTGTAGCCTTTTTAAGAACTGTGTAACTTTGAAAAATCCTATTGATGTTAAAGTAGCCGATGGCAAACAATTGCAAGTGTCCAAAATTGGAAAGGTAGAAACATATTTTAAAACTTACAAAAATTTGATCGATATAAAAAATGTATACTTCGTAAAAGGCATAAAACAAAATTTGCTAAGCATATGAAAGATAACTAAAAATAAATGTACAGTCGTAGCCAGAAATAGTGATATAAAAATCTAAAACGAAAAATGAGAATTGTTGACAGTTGCGAATAAAATTGATAGTTTATATAATGTTAAAAGGTTCATGCTAAAAAAATAAAACAAATGAAATATATACAAATGTAACTAAATTAACTGAAAAAGAAAAAATGGCACAGGGCACTAGGCCACGTAAATTTTCAATATTTGAATAGAATTATTAAGAATAAAATGCTAGATGGTCTGCCAGATAAAATCGAGAATACCGAAATGAATACAAAGTAAAATGTCAAACGAACCATTCGAGAACAATAAAAAGAAAACTAAAGAAACATTAGAGTTAATACATGCAGACTTAAACGGACCACATAGCACAACAGGTTATTGTGGGGAAAAATAGTTTTTGACATTCGTTGACGACTTTAGTAAATGCGCGAGAATATATTGTATTAAACATAAATCTGAAACGGCGAGCTGCTTAAAAGAATATGTAAATAATGTTGAGACTCAATTCAGTAAAAAAATAAAACAAATTCAATGCGATAACGGTAAAGAATATATGAATAGAGAGATATTAAATTTAGTAAAATATAAAGGAATTCAGTTAACTACATGCCCACCGTATGTACACGAATTAAACGGCGTAGCAGAAAGATATAATAGATCGACAATGGATATTGGTAGGTGCTTGATGAGAGAGGCAAACATACATAGGCGATATTGGCCAGAATTGATGAACACAGTAGCTTATTTAAAAAATCGAACAATCGCAAATACAGCAGTAAATAAAAGCCCATACGAAATATTTATATATAAAACCAAATGTAGAAAATTTAAAAATATACGGGAGTAGAGTTTTGTTAGAGTTCCAGAAGTACGCAGAAAGAGTAAATGGGATAACAAATCGGAAATAGGAGTTTTAGTTGGATATAATACAAACGGATATAGAGTTTTACTAAATATTAGAGTAATAAACGCAAGACATGTTCAAGTTGTGGAAGAAAAAACAAAATTAATTTTCCTAGAGAAAAACCAGCAGAATGATAATGAAAATGAAATAAATGAAAATGAAGAAGATGATGAAGATAACGCTAAGACAGACGAACTAAATGACATGACTGTTTAATGAACAGATTTACAATGAAAGATTTAGGAAAAAACGGCAGTTATATTGGAATAGACACTGATTATAGTATTGCAAGTAAGAAAATCACGATAAATCAAAAAAGATATATTGAATCACTAGCAATTAAGTATAATCTCGAAAATGCAAAGCTATACGAAACTCCTATGGAAACAATCTTAAAATTAGATCGAGTAACTGATATTAAATACAGAAATTTGATAGGTGAATTATTATATATAAGCGCAGGTACAAGACCAGATATATCATATTCCGTAACTTACTTAAACAGATATCAAAGTTGTTACAATTCAACACACTATAAATACGCGATAAGAGTATTAAAATATTTATATAAGACAAGAGATTTGAATTTAACTTTTGAAGAGAATAAAAATAATGAATTACTAGATTGTATGGTAGACTCAGATTATGCAGGAGATAATGTTGATAGAAAATCCACGACGGGATTTATAATTAGAATGTATGGAAATATTATATATTGGAAAACACACAAACAACACGCAGTAACAAAATTTTCAACGTTTGCAGAGTACATTGCCATGTCAGAAGCAGTTACAGAAATATTATTTGTTAAAAACATGTTATGTGAAATATTTAATATTATTTATATAAAAAGCGATAAAAATTTATGAAGATAATTCAGGCGCAGTAGCGATTGCTAAATTTGGTAACTTTACAAAAAATTCGAAGCACATTGAAGTGCAGTATCATTATGTTAACGAAAATTACGAAAAGGGTATTATAGACATTGTAAAGATAGAATCTAGACTTAATATAGCGGACATGTTAACCAAAGCGTTGGACAAACAAAAATGTATAAGAAATAGTGATGCTGTAAAGTTAATGAAATGAAAGAAAATCAAGACAACAAATTTAAGAGGCGTGCTGGAATAAATGTGTATGCCTTGATATGAAATGTTAATTAGCATAAGAATGAATCAGATGATCGCGAATAATGTTATGTAATGTTAAATAACATAGTTATGCCACTTGCTCTAAGAATGTTAAATTGAATGGAACTGCACGAAGCACAAAGTTAAAAAGCAACAATAAATAATTTATTCTTGAGTTTTGGCGACCTTTATGTTTTACACTCATTATAGCTGGCTCGAGGTCAAGGGTTAAAAAATATAAAAACAATTTGTTTATAATTTCTTTCCGATGTATTTCGGTTACTCAACGGTAACCGTCTTCAGGGCTAAAACATAAAATTATAAAATTACAAAATGGAAAAAAACAATGTTTATAAAACTAAAAACTAAACTGAACAATACTAAATTACATACATTAGTTTGACACGTCTGCTCTTGCTGGCGCGGAGTTCCTAAGTAGCTTAGGAAGTAAATGTCTGTATATATGAGCGCAGTTTTCTGTGTCCGTTTTGTAGTTCAATCTATCTTGTGTTGGTGTGTTGATTATGTGTAGCATTTCGAGAGTGTAACGTTTAGCATAGTGTTGTTCTTGTTGTAGTATTGTTGTTGCTTCAAAATTGGGAGAGTGGTGTTTGTTTGCACAGTGGGTCATGAGAGCTGTTTTTTGTGTTGTACATTGGTGGCGTAATTTGAAATCTGATTTGTGTTGAGCTAATCTTGTTTTTAATTTTAATTTTGTCGTTCCTACATACACTCCATCGCATGTTTCAGTAATGTTGCCACTGCAAGGACGGCGAAGAACTAGTGCAGACACATAAAAACAAAGAGAGCCAAGAAACAGCAAGCACACATTTCTCTTTACTTGTGAAAGAACACAAGACAAAAATGAGAGAGAAATGAACGGGATCGTGCAATAATAGATACAGTGGGACGGACCAGAAAATTCTTGAATGAAAATAAAAATATATTAATTTTAAATTCTGACAAAGGAAACAAAACAGTGGCAATAGAAAAAGACGAATATAGAAATAAAATGTTGAAATTATAAGGAGATTTTTGCACATACAGAAAACTAAACTCGGACCCCACATCACGATTACAAGAGAAAAACAACGAGCTAGTGGATAAATTATTCAGGAAGGAGCTTATTTCGAGGACCGAAAGAAATAAGCTTATTACAGCTATTGCAACACCACCGAGAATTTATGGATTACCAAAAATCCATAAGGAAGGGACACCACTGAGACCAATATGCTCCTCTATTGGACCCCTCTCCTACGCCTTATGCAAATACATTGTCTCTATTCTCAAATATTTGACAACGGAATCGAAATTCAACATAAAAAACGCCATTGAATTTAAAGATAAGATAAATGACGAAAACATCAACGATGACGAAATACTCGTCTCTTTTGACGTAGTATCACTGTTCCCCAGCATACCATTAGACTTAGCTTTATCAACTATAAAATCAAAATGGACACAAATACAACAACATACGGAGATACCTGAACAAACTTTCCTAGAAATAGTTAAGTTCTGCATCGTAGAAAATAGATACTTCAAATATGAAGACACAATTTTTTCGCAATTAAAAGGTATGCCAATGGGTTCCCCAGCTTCACCCGTAATTGCAGACATTGTAATGGAAGAATTGTTGAAGAACACCTTGGAAAAATTGAAAACAAAACCACGACTACTTACAAAATATGTCGATGACCTGTTTGCAATTACAAAGTCCAATGAAACAAAAAACATACTCCTTGAACTTAATTCGTACCATAAAAATATAAAATTCACAATTGAAAAAGAACAAAACAGTAAGCTACCATATTTAGATTCAACAATAAATAGAGTAGGAGGAAAATTAAAATTAAAATGGTACAAGAAACCGATGGCATCCGGAAGACTAATAAACCACAATTCGAAACATCCAAGGACGATGATAATTAATACAGCAAGAGGCTGTATTAAACGAATGTTTGACATCTCTGACAAAATGTACCGCAACGAAATTAAGAGGGAAGTAACAAAAATACTTACGGACAACGACTTTCCAAAATTCTTAATCAAGAAACTTATACAAAAATATCAGGAAACACCGAGAGACAACAAAAATAGACAACTAAAATTATATAAATCTCTTACCTATGTACCTACACTATCCGAAAGGTTCATGAGATCTGACTGTTACAATAGTGCAGAAGTACAAATAGCACATAAACCGTTCCATATACTCAGACATCTCTATAGTAACACAAAGTCAAAAATAACTGCACTAGACAAAAACAATGTGATATATAAAATTCCTGAAACATGCGATGGAGTGTATGTAGGAACGACAAAATTAAAATTAAAAACAAGATTAGCTCAACACAAATCAGATTTCAAATTACGCCACCAATGTACAACACAAAAAACAGCTCTCATGACCCACTGTGCAAACAAACACCACTCTCCCAATTTTGACGCAACAACAATACTACAACAAGAACAACACTATGCTAAACGTTACACTCTCGAAATGCTACACATAATCAACACACCAACACAAGATAGATTGAACTACAAAACGGACACAGAAAATTGCGCTCATATATACAGACATTTACTTCCTAAGCTAGTTAGGAACTCCGCGCCAGCAAGAGCAGACGTGTCAAACTAATGTATGTAATTTAGTATTGTTCAGTTTAGTGCAGTTATACCAAAAGCTGTTACGGTTGAGAATGCAGCAAGGTGACAGTGTATTGGACTATGTCAATAATTTTGTGGAGATCACCAACAAATTGGGTGAACTTGAAATCACCTTGCCAGACCCTGTAAAAGCTGTAATGTTGTTGGCAAGTTTGCCTAAATCATTTGAACATTTCGTAGTAGCCATACAAACGCGTGACAAGTTGCCTGCGTTTGAACAGTTAAAGTCAAAACTGTTAGAAGAAGGTGAACGCCATAAGGCAAATGTTGAAAATGATGATAACTGTGAAAAAAGTGCATATTCGGTTCGCACAGAAAACGAAAAACCTAAAGACAAAAAGAAAAATAACAGTTATAACGGGAAAAAGCCAATACAGTGTTGGTCATGTGGAAAGAGAGGGCATGTTGCTGCGAAGTGCAATGAGAGAAAGAATGCAGAGAACAAAGAGAGTGGCGCGAAAGAAAAATCATATTCTGCTGTGTGCTTAAGTTCGCATAAAAACGAAATTGCAAAAAGCGTGTGGTGCGTTGATAGTGGTGCAACTGCACATTTGTGCCGTGAGCGATCGTGCTTTACCGATTATTCAGAGCACAAGGAACGCATACTATTTGCTGACAATAAATACATTGAGTCCGAAGACCGTGGTACTGTTCGGGTAGTATGGCGTGAGTTCGTGATTAAATTGGTTGATGTTCTCTACGTAAAAGAACTACAATGTAATTTTATGTCTGTCGCTAAGGCAATTGATAACGGATTTAGAGTGAACTTCACAAAAAGAAATGCGAGCGTGATCGAGAGTGATGGCACTGTCGTGTTTGAGGCAAAGAGACACGAAAATCTATTTATATTTGAAAGTACCGAAAATAAATGTTTGACTGCACAAACAAACGCGTCGCAGTTGTGGCATAGTAGATATGGACATTTAAATTTCGGCAGCCTCAATAAAATGGTTAAACAGAATATGGTGATCGGTTTAAAAACTAGCTTCGGCAATGACATTGTCTGTGAGACATGCGCGAAAAGTAAAATATGCGTGAAGAAATTTCCAAAATCCAGTGAAAACCGTGCCACTGAAATTCTGGATTTGGTGCATTCTGACATTTGCGGCCCAATGAACAAAAAAGTCTATTGGTGGGTCAAGGTACTTTGCAACCTTTATCGATGATAAGTCGCGATATGTATCCGTGTATTTTTTGAAATCGCGTGATGAAATTTTCGAGAAATTTAAAGAATTCAAAGCGCTATCCGAAAATCAAAGTGGTAAAAAGATAAAAGCCTTTAGAAGCGACAACGGTCTGGAATACGTGAGTGGCGCGTTTCAAGAGTTTCTAGCCAGCAATGGCATTAATAGACAGCTGACGGTGCCGCATACACCTCAACAAAATGGTGTAGCGGAGCGCGCGAATAGGACACTAGTGGAAATGGCGCGTAGCATGCTATTACATGCTGGCCTTGACGAAAGGTTTTGGGCAGAGGCCATCAAAACTGCTTCTTATCTAAGAAATCGTGCTGAGACGACGACGCTGCCCGGTGTTACACCATTTGAGGCATGGGCAGGAAGAAAACCATGTGTGCAGCATCTCCGCGTGTTTGGTGCCAAAGCCATTGTCCTGGATAAAAGTAAGAAAAAGAAATTTTCTCCAAAAGGTGTACCACATATCCTGGTTGGGTATTCCGAAACGGTGAAAGGCTACCGGCTTTATAACCCAGACAAACAAAAGATTATAAGTGCACGAGATGTCGTGTTTATGCAAAACGATGTGGTGGCGAATGATTTCTGCCGAGAGGAGGACTTGGCCAAGGGACCTGAGTGTCAGTTAATCGAAATCAAGTCTGCTGTTGTGCCAGAAGAGGAGGTCGAAGCCGATGCTACAGCACATGAACCAGAGGGTGAAACAGCAGAACCACAGGGTGAAACAAGAAATTCGAAGAGGGCCTGGACGTCCAAAAAAGATATTAACTGGTCTGCCTGGACGCCCGCGAAAAGAATTCAACAAACTGAATTCATTAAAGCCAGAGGAGATCGTTGCCCCGAGTACATATATACAGGCGTTGAACTCGGATCAAAGCGATTCATGGAAAGCATCTCTGCAGAAGGAGATGAATAGCTTGCAAGCAAACAAAACGTGGTCATTGGTTGACCTTCCAGAAGGACAAAAGGCCATTTGGTGCAAATGGGTCTTCACCTTGAAGCGAGACAAGCATGGGAACATACAATCGTTCAAGTCCAGACTGGTGGCAAAGGGGTGTGGACAGCGCCCAGGTATTAACTATTTTGAAACTTTTTCTCCCGTAGCTAGATACTCCACAATAAGATTGGTCATCGCCCTGGCAGTGGAACACGGTATGTTCATGCATCAGATGGATGTATCGTCAGCGTATTTAAACAGTAACTTGCACGACGAGGTCTACATGCGGCAACCCGAAGGCTTCGTAGACGAACAGTTCCCAGGACACGTTCTGAGGCTTCACAAATCTTTGTATGGCTTGAAACAAAGTGGGCGTGAATGGAACGAGAAACTAAATGCCGTGCTGATGAAGATTGGTTTTGCTCCTTGCCCAAGTGAGCCATGTCTATATGTAAACAAAAATATAGACGGAGTGAGTATGATTGTCGTATATGTTGACGATCTAATCATCGCAAGTAATAGCAAAGATGACCTTAACAAAACAAAGGAGCTCATCTCAAAAGAATTCGATGTGGTGGATGGTGGCAGCCTGAAACATTTCCTAGGCATGGAAATCGAGCGAGATGGAGAAACTGGAAGCGTGGAAATTGGCCACAAACAGTATATTGAGACCCTTCTAAATGAGTATGGTATGAAGGACGGTAAGCCAAACAGTCTACCATTGGAAGCGGGACATCAAATTAAATGCGAAAACGATAACTGCACCAGAGTGAATCAAGTCGAGTATCAATCGTTGATTGGGTCACTATTATATCTGGCGACGATGACAAGGCCAGACATTCTGCATTCGACTGTGAAGCTAGCACAGTGCAATGCTCATCCCCATAAAGAGCATCTTGCAGCTGCCAAGCGCATGTTGCGCTACCTGAGAGGTTCATCAGACGTAAAGCTGCACTACAAACGAACTGGAGAGAATATTTGCTGCTTTGTGGATGCTGATTGGGCCGGAGACTCAACAAACCGGAAGTCATATACTGGATGGGCGTTTTTTGCTGCAGGAGCGGCATTCAACTGGGAGTCCAAGAAGCAAAGCGTGGTATATCTAAGCAGCACAGAGGCCGAATATATAGGTCTTTCGACAGCGGCAAGAGAGGCGGCGTACATAAAGAAGCTGGTGGCAGAGATAGGTATTGGGAAACTACAGACGGTCCAGATCTATAGCGACAACCAGAGTGCGCAATGTCTAGCGAAGAATCCAACATTCCATGCGCGAAGCAAGCACATCGATATTAAGTATCATCATGTTAGGGAAATGATTAAATGTAATGTAGTAAAGATTGATTATGTCCCAACAGAGAAAATGATAGCTGATGTCTTAACTAAAAACTTATGTAAAAGCAAGCATATAAAATGTATTAATGCGATGGGATTATTTTAAGATAAGAATTGCTTATAAATTGTAAAACAACATAATGCGTTGAGAAGGAGTGTCAAAAATATAAATATGTATGTATGTACAACGCATCATGTTGCTAAACAGATGTTGCTTGTATGCAACAAATATGAATAAGAACATAATATGAAATGTCGCGACTAATCGTCGCTTATCCCATTCTCTTTTTATTCGCCTGCCTACGTGCAGAACACTTTTGAAACATTGAAGTTAGTCACAAATAAAACCTCGCGATCTGCACAACTCGAATAATCTTCATATTTGTTTTACTTTTAATTTACATGTTTTACTTTTATATGAAAACAGCGCCAAACAATATTATTATGTCTTACCTAAAACCAAGTAAAACCGGTAACAAAAATATTAAAAAAGAAATAGAATCAAAAACAGAAATAGTTGAAATTGAAAATCCAGTACCACAATTATATATATCCCAATTGACATATTCATTGTTTACATAAAAAACCTAAAGCCGATCTTTTAAAAAGCTTCACTCTTCAAAAGTTTCTAAGACACCAACCGCTTAACGGTAACAAGCTTAATAATCCGATATACAAAAATGTAAAGCTAAGTAGAACTTAAAATGTTTATGTTAATCCTCTGTAAGAGGTTTGCTGGGCCGAAAGTATACATTTATCAATTAGTTCATAACTAACCTCTAGTGAAAACAATAACAAATAAAAATTTAAAAAAACATAAATAAAAATTTGTTTATTTAATCTATCACCTAAAACTTTTATTATATATACATATTTCCTTTCTAGCAATAGTAATACTTGTTAACTGACTGCATGCTCGCACATTATAATTGCCATTTTTATATAATTTTATTACTAACACTAACTCTCCCGATCTGATTGGGTTTTTCTGTTTCTCCGCAATCCTCCGCAACAAATATTGCATCAGCTTTTCCATTTTATTTACCCCAGTTTGAATCCAAAAACTATTTAAATTCCTTTCTTTTTTTTTTAAGTTTTTTACCACTAGTTAAATCTTATTTTTACAATTTAAATAAATTTTTAGGTCATGGATTTAAAAAAAATGTATGGTCTATTGTGTTTGTCGGAACGAGAATGTGCGTAACAGGCAGAAGGAGGCATCTCCGACCCCATAAACTATATCATATATATTCTGAATCAGTATCAACAGCCGAGTGGATTGAGCCATGTCTGTCTGTCCGTCTGTATGATCGCCTGGATCTCAGCAACTATAAGAGCTAGAGCCATAAAAATTTGTGACAACATTCGTGTATATCCAGGTGTCTCAAAGTTTTTTTGAAATTTGGCCACGCCCTTTCCCACCTCTGTAAATCTGTAATAACCATTTAATATACACAATATACACCCAACAACCAAAGTTGTACATCTCACATGACAAATACCTTTCTACGGGTGTTTTCTGAAAATTTTATTTAAATCGGACTAAAAATAAGTGAGATATGATCCGAATTAAACTCAATTTGAACGTATACTTAAATGGGATCTCTACCGTTCTATTTGTTTTTTCTCCTACCTTCAGTACCACTTGATTTTTAAAATCATTCATAGGTTTTTCCGTGGTTTGTATGTTGCTTGTGTGGTTTGCACTTTGTGCTGTTTCTCCATTTGTTGCTTTGTCGATTCTGTATCTGCCATGAATATTTCCGGTTGCATTCTACTTAATGCGTCAGCATTCGAGTTTCCCTTTTTTATATACCATCTTATTAATTTAGGGCTATTTTTGCTGTAGTTAATGTAGATGAGTTGCTGATGATCTGTGTAAATTAATTTCCCGTTTAATTAAAAACTCAGAAACTTTATTTCGTTGTGGTTTTATTCAACTCCAATTTGTGACTGAACAGAAGGGTTTTTAGGATTCCCTAAGCTAGCTGTGGGTGTCAGGCAGCGACGCGGCAGAGCTCTGCAGATCTGGTTTGAACTGACCATGATCTGCAAAGTAAGCAATTTGTCGTCAAGGGCCGAAAGTGCGCACGCAAGACAAACAACGGACGCTGTTGGTGGCATTTGCGACGTTTGAGCGGATGTTTAGATTATTGAACTGAACAATGTTGCAATTCTTGTTAAATATTTTGTTATTTACTATTTAGGCAATTCTGGTTAAATATTGTTTCGTATTTATTGTTATTAGATTTTATTATTTATTGATTAGTAAGCTGTTTATATTGTTTTGTATTAACTGTAGTTAACTCTCCCTCCTCAAAATCCTGCTAGTCCTCGAGCAGTTTTTTTTTTTTTTTTTTTTTTTTGTTAAAAATATGGAATATTGTTAAATTCCGGATAGATCTTTTTGGGCTGTGATATTGTTTTCATCGGTATTGTGTTATTTAATTTTTGTGGAGCTTTTTCTTGTATTTGTAGAATAACTTTTTCTTTTGGTCGACAAAAGAATTTTGTAGTAAAAATGATGATGATTATGATGCAAATAAGGGTGAATATGGCTATGCGATTAGCCGTAGAATGCGTTGCCAATTCGTTTAGATGCTTTGTATTTTTAATATGGAGAGTTTCTAATGCTTTTAAGGATAGGATTTGTAGTCGCTCGGCTAATTTTGGAGTTATTTGTATTAGTGGTATTCCCGGTTTCATAATTGTTGTTTCTTTGTTATTGAATTCTCTGCCTTTTATGTAAATTTTGTCATTCCAAAAGTGCACTAAATATGTGCCCATTAGATGTTGAGTTATGTTGTTATTGGTTATATTGCCATTAAAATTATTAAGAAGAATTATGCTCTTGTCGATCTCTTCTATTTCTTCAATATGTTCCGCGTTACTAAAATCACACAGCGATTCCTTTCCCTGAACTAGCTTAAAAATACATTTTGTTTTATTTAGATTTACAATTTTGTCCTTATTACAAATTTTGAGATTATTAGCTAATTTACAATTTGTTGGTATTTTAAACATTTGTTCTTTGTGTTGAAATATTTCGTTGCTTTCTAGTTGTACAATGGAATGATTTTTTATTACAGGTTTGATTAAAAGGTTTTTATATGTTGTTGTTTCTAGTTCTGGGATTTTGACAATATAGATAATTGAAGTTTTATTGTGGAGGACCGAGACATCGACAAATTCTAACATTTCTTCAACAGACAAGAAAGTTAAGTTGCCTTTATGGAATATATTACGGACTTCTGCAATTTCTATTTCATTTAGAAGTAATGTGTTTATAATATTTAGTTTTGCCCATTGAATGGCGTATTTAACATTTACTATTTCTTCCTTCATTAATCTAACTTGATTCTGTAAACTTGTCGCTATTTCATTATTAAAAGAATCGTCACGTTTTATCGAATTTGCCAACATATTTGATACTTTAGTTAAATTGTTTATCCTGTTCTGTAGTTCGTTATTTATAATTATTTGATCGTTATTATTTGAAATAAGGTCGTTTAGATTATTTTCAATCATTACTAAGTCAGCATGATCGGGGTTTCCTGCAATATATTTCCAGGCTGATCCAATCCAATTGATTGATCTGGCCTGTCTATTTTTAAACGATAAAGTAAGAGTGCCTAATGCTGAGAGTGTTTGGACTATTTCGTGGGTTAAGGTATGGTACAAGTAGCTATTTCTTAGGTCAGTAACTGTGTGCTCGCGTATTTTCAGAAGTTCGTTTTCGATTTGTTGTATATTTATAATATGAATAAGGTTTATGGATGATATTTTTATTTTTCCTTCTCCTTTGTAGATTGTTATAGTATGCGCGTCAGTATAATTTGTGATATCCATGGTTGCCATTACCAATGGCAACATCATTAAAATTAAAAAATACCTATGAAAGAAAAAAAAATTTTATTTATTTTTTTTCTTTTTAAACAACCAAGTTTTTTGGCGGGTATGGGCCGATCCCTTCATGATCGGATTGATACCCGCAATCAGACGACAGCTGGTAAATGCGATTGGTCTTCATATTTTTTTCTTTTTTCAGACTGAACGGACTTAGGTTTTAGTTTCTAGGAGTGTTCCGGACCTTTTTTTTTTTTTTTTTTTTTTTTTTTGGTATAACAAATTTACTAGTGGCTTTTGATATTACTTTTATGGACAACTCGTCCGGCATCGGTGACGATAGTTGTGTTTCTGTTTTCTTTCACTATTTCTTTTTTAAATCGGGGGGTTAATTTTGAGCCTAGTCTGGTATTTTGTTTGACAAATATCTCCTGCCCTGGTTGGTAATTTATTATTTCATTTCGTTCTTTATTATGGTTTTGTAAATCTGCCATTTGTTTTTGTTTAAGTTTTTCTATGTTATTTTGTCTGCTTTTTTCATATTGTTCGGGGTCAGTGGTCAGGTGTCTGCCAAAAAACACGTCTAGTGGTCGTTGCTTTGTTACGGAGTGTATTGAGTAATTATATTCATAAACGGATCTGTCTAGTAGTTCCTCAAATGTTCGGTGAACCTGTTTTGCTTTTAAACATCTCATGGTTTCGGCAAGAGTGGAATGGAATCTTTCTATTTGTCCGTTTACTGAACTTTTGTAGGGGGAGCTTTATAGATTTCGATGCCTAATTGATCTTTTAACATGAATGTAATGCTAGCTGAGTTAAATGATTTTTCATTATCCATTACTATAAATTTGGGTACGCCGTAGTAAAACAAAATGTCATGCAAGGGTTTTTTTATATCTTCTATTGATTTTGAATTAATAATTTTTGCACAAGCTAGTTTGGAAAATTTATCGATTGCTGTCAGGACTAATTTTCTTTCTGTGGAGAATATGTCAATATGAATTGTATGACCCGGATATTCTGGAATTGGTGTTTCTGCTATTTCTGGATTAGGTGGGTGCCTATCATATTTCACTTCTTTGCATACTTGGCATTGTTTTATGAGAGTAGCTATTTTTTGTTTCATTTTAGGAAAGTAATATTTTTGGGCTATTTGAATTTTATTTTCCTGCGCGTTTCTGTGAGCTCTATTATGGGTTTGCAATATTTTTTCATCTTGTTCGGCTTCTGAATTTAGGTCAATTACTTTAGTTTGTGTGAATCTAATTTTAAGGGATTGGAAGTGTTCCGGATATAGTTTTTGAATCTGTCCCATTATGTCTTCCGTCGTATAAATTCCATTTATTACTGTTGGGTTTAAGTACTTTTGCAGTAATTTTAATAAGTCAACTTCAGAAAATGTTTGTTGTGAAATTATATGTCTGTGGAATGTGGGGAATGGAATTATGAATTTGTAGTCAGGTGGATGTTCTTTATGAATAAATATTTGATTTTTAAATGCGTTAATCGGGACCTCGATACTAGGGATGAGATTTTGGCTTGAGCTTTGAGCGCTATGTTGTGTTGAGGCAATTGAATTTATTTGATTTCTTTTAGGGGCCCTAGAAAGAGCATCTGCCACTACATTTTCCTTTCCTGGTTTATAAAGAAGTTCTTTGTTATATTCGTCAAGGTATGTCTTCCATCTCCTAATTGCTATACCGCCTTTCCAGTTACAGTCGTGCGTAAGCGGTTCATGGTCTGTATAAATTTTCACCTTTGTCCCTCCATACAAATAGCCTTTGAATGTTTTTACTGCCCAACATATGGCTAACATTTCTTTTTTGGCTGTTTCATAATTTTCTTCTGTTTCGGATAGGGTTCTAGATATGAATGATATTGGTCTGTCGTTTTGGGAAAGTACTGCCCCTATTGCATAGTCTGATGCATCTGTAGTTAGGACAAATTCTTTATTAAAGTCGGGATATTGTAAAATGACATCATCGGAAATTAGGGTACTTTTGATTTTTTCGAACGCCTTTATGGCTTCATCATTGAATTGAATTTGTTTTCTAGCTGAAGCTGATTTGGAAATACGACCGTCTTCTCCTCTGAGCAATGCTGTGAGCGGTCTAGCTAGCGCTGCGTAACCCATTATAAATCTTCTATAGTAACTTGATAATCCAAGAAATGCTCTTAATTCTTTAACTGTTTTTGGTTGGGGATAGTTGGCTATTGCTTCTACTTTTGCTGGATTTGTTTCTATTCCTTTATCGGATATAACAAATCCCAGAAACTCTACTTTGTTTTTAAAAAATTCGCATTTATCTAGTTGACATTTTATATTAGCTGCATTTAAGGTATCAAAAATTAAGTCAAGATTTTTGCAGTGTGTTTCTTCGTCCTGGCTAAAGACTATTATGTCGTCAATGTAAATGTAACAGATTTTGCCTATGTGCTCTCTAAGAATATCGTCGAGGGCGCGTTGGAATATAGAGGGTGCGTTTTTTAGTCCGAAAGGTAGTCTGGTAAATTCGTATTTTCCGTTATTTATGGAAAATGCTGTTTTTTCTATGTCACTCTCTTTTAGCTGTATTTGGTGAAATCCACTCTTGAGGTCAAGGACAGAATACAATTTATTATTACCTAGTTGTGCTAGTACTGTGTTGATATCTGGTATGGGGTATTTGTCTGCTATTGTAACGCTATTTAATTTTCGGTAGTCAATTACCATTCTATATTTTTTTATATTTGACGCGTCTAGCTTTTTTAGGTACAATCCACACTGGTGAATTGTAGGGAGAACGGGACGGACGAATTATTTCATTTTCTAAAGTTCATTGATTTGCTTGTTGACTTCGTCCTTTAAGGCAAATGGGAATGGGTAAAATTTCGAATAAACCGGAGTGTCTGTGTTTATGCGGATTTCTGCTTTGACTCTAGTGATGTAGGTCAGTTTTTCGTTGGGCTCAGCAAAAAGGTTGGGATATTTTTTCACGAGTTGGCTTAAGTTTGTTTTTTGAGATTCAGTCAGGTGTTCTGTTCTCGGAATTATTACGTTTACGGATTCAAATTTCTTTTCTTGTATTGGGACACTCATGCCATTTTTTAATAACATTAGTTTGTTTTTGATGTCAATTACAGCACCTAGTTCTTTTAAGCTGTCGCTTCCCAGTATAGCGTCAAACGTCTTTAGTGTAGGGAGTAGGAAAAACTTAACTATAGTGTTTGGGTCGTTGAATAAGTTTGCCAACTTGTAATGGGTTATTTTAATGTTGCCTCCTACAGAGACTGCTTGAAATGGATTTTTGTTTTTTAATGGATTTGGGACGAATTTAGGTTGGATATAATTTCTATTTGAACCGGTGTCTATTAATATGTTAAGCACTTGGCCACTCCTCACCTTACATTGGAAGTATGGTAATGAGGAGTCGGTTACTCTAAAAAATTAAGATAAGTATAGTCGTATTGATATTCTTGGTCATTTTCCTCAACACGTTCCGTATAGTCTGTCAAACTTTCTTCTTGGTCTTGCTGTTCGTCTTGGCTTGCAATTAACTGTTCATATTCGTCAAGTGTGCTATTAGAGTAGTCTGTGTCTGTTTGTTCGTCTGTGCTTGTTTGAATGTTAAAATTTCTTTGCCTTTTATTAGCGTCGTTTTGTGTTGTGCTTAATGCTGGCGGTCTTTTTCCTACTTCCGTCTGGGGTGGCCTATTCATATAATTTATTTGTCTTGTTTGAATACTTCTGTCAACGTCCATAGGTTCTGGTTTTGGTTGTGGCTTTGCAGCCAATGGTCGTGGTAATGGTTGTGGTATTGGTTGGTACATTAGAAATTGTGGATTAGTATTTTGTGCGGTCTGAGGGAAGAATGGTCTTGTTGGTGGCTGTCCAAAGTTATTATTAGGTCTGATCATGGCATACTGATTTTTTGGTGGAACCATTGGTCTTTGTTGGAAATTTGGGTTTTGTTGAAAATGCGTTTGTTGAGGAATTGTAATATGCTTTGGTGGTGTATTTCTATGTGCAATAGGTTGTCCTTTAATCGTCGCGTGATTTGTTCGGTATGCTTGATTTTCTAATTTCAAGCACAGATGGAGGGCTGAGGGTAGGTCAGTGGGCTCTTTGATGCCCAGAAGTCGTGGCAAGTCTCCACGAAGTCCTCGAACGAAGGTGTCTAATGCTTTATCCCTATACAACTTGGTCATAAGTTGTTCTGATTCGGCGCATAATTCCATGCAACCAATTTTATTTAAAATCAGGGATAAATGTTTGTATACTGCTTGGTGGAATTCTTCAACAGTTTGGTTTGCAGCTTGGGTTATTGTTGTCATTTGGTATTCAAGTGTACCTAAATCTCTCTTGTCGGCATAGTGTAGTGTAAGACATTTGGAGATAGCATTCCAATTAAGGGGAACATTGTATGATTCGAGGGCTGTATCTGCGTTACCGGTAATTTTATTCCTAATAGTATGTAAAATTCCAAAATATTTTGGGTACCTACGGTGTGTTCATACGTTTTTAGTATTCTATCAATGCCTTTCTTCCACGAACTGAATTCGGCCGGATTGCCAGAAAATTCGCGAAGACTTTTTACTATGTCAGGGATCTTATCAAGATCAGCTAAATTTGCTCGGAATTGTGGTAAAATTTCTTGGTTTTCTGCGTTTGTAAAGTCATGTGTTGGATTTTGGGCTTTAAGTAGTAAAGTTGGAAATTGTTCGGCTAAAACTTGGCGAATTGTAGTTTGTAATTGTTCTTGCTCCATATTTCTATTTTGTTGAAATAATTCTTGTCTTTGTCTATGGCGTGAATTTTCTTCGATTAGCTGCTGTTCTATGTTCTCTATTGCTGGTATAACTGGCTGTTCTAAGTTGAGAATGGGTGGCCTGAGAAGGTTGTTTTGATTAGCCATACGAATGAATTTTGTAAGGGAATTTGTCGATGTTGGGGAATTTGATTTGGTTTGATATTTGAATTAACTTAAACTAATACGTTTATCGATATTGGAGAAAAATTAGGTTTGATTCGGTGTTTAAATTTACTTAGAATTAGAGTGTGTTTTGTGTTATTAATTTGTGTTTGACTTAAAATTATTATGAAAGATTGGTGCGAAAAGGAATTGGTATTAAAAAGGTTTTTTTTTGTTCCTTTTTTTTAAAATATTTTGTTCGTTGGTGAGATTTAGTTAAAAAAATTTTTTATATTTGAGTGACTGAAGAGAATGCAATGAAAACCAGTAGCTGGTTTTACCCTTTTACCTTGGAGGGTCCTTTGATTAGGATTCGCAAGATTGGGTTTTGTTATACCACTCGTTGGAAAGATTTTTTTTTATTTTATTTGTTCAGCTGCAGACTGAGTGGTGGAGTTTATTTAGTTATCGCTTTACGCCTTTTTATTTTGTTATAGTAGGGAATTTGTATTAATTTTGATTCCCTTTTTTATAAGGATTTTTTTCTAGTTATTGTTTCCTTTTAGCACTCACTTCCACTTTTGTTTTTAATTAAAATTATTTTGGTTTGTTTTTACTTAAAACTTATTTCGATTTGGTTAGTGTGTTCTTTTTTTCTGTTTTTACTTATTCACTAGCTTACATTATTTGAATGATGCGGCTACTCCTCCTGATGGTCCGGATGTTGTCCTGTTCGGTTTCTACTTGGGATCCTGCGACGCACACAAAAAAGAGGGTGTCCTGCGGGCGTACCTGACAAGACTTGTAGACCACCGATAAATCAGCAAAATTTAATTTGCCAATCCTGTGTTGCTTTCCGATTTCCAAATTAATGAAAAGAGCCACTTCGGATTACAACTGGGTTTGTTCTTGGGCCAGTGGAGTCGCACAATAACTTTTAGTTTTTTGCACTAAACTGAACTTAATCACTTTTCCTCTCACTGGTCCCTGCTCGGGCGCCAATTAATTTCCCGTTTAATTAAAAACTCAGAAACTTTATTTCGTTGTGGTTTTATTCAACTCCAATTTGTGACTGAACAGAAGGGTTTTTAGGATTCCCTAAGCTAGCTGTGGGTGTCAGGCAGCGACGCGGCAGAGCTCTGCAGATCTGGTTTGAACTGACCATGATCTGCAAAGTAAGCAATTTGTCGTCAAGGGCCGAAAGTGCGCACGCAAGACAAACAACGGACGCTGTTGGTGGCATTTGCGACGTTTGAGCGGATGTTTAGATTATTGAACTGAACAATGTTGCAATTCTTGTTAAATATTTTGTTATTTACTATTTAGGCAATTCTGGTTAAATATTGTTTCGTATTTATTGTTATTAGATTTTATTATTTATTGATTAGTAAGCTGTTTATATTGTTTTGTTTTTTGATTAACTGTAGTTAACTAATAGTTCGAATGCGTTTTTATAGTCTTCTGATATCTCGGCGGTTTTCTTTCGTTTTAGTTGCTTCGTCAGTGGTTTTGTTATTTTAGCTAAATCCTTAATAAATTTTCTATATTAGCTTAAGACTCCGATAAAAGATTTTATATGTGTTCTTGTCGTGGGCAATGGGAATTTCTTTGCGGCTTCTATCTTTTTGGGGCTCGGTTTTATGCCTTCTGGCGTAACAATATGTCCCAAAAAGTCTATCTCTTTTCTTAAGAACTCTGACTTGTCTTGCTGGATTTTTAAATAAGACATTTTTAGTTTTTTGAATACAACCTTTAGATCTTGAATGTGTTGTTGGAGCGACGCCGAGTATATTATGATGTCGTCCATATAATGAACCTCTGGAATGTTGCGGGGGCATTTGTCAACCTAAGTGGCATTCTCAAGAATTCAAAATGCCCTCCTACTGCCGTGAAAGCTGTTTTCTCTATGTCTTTTGGGTTTATTTCGATTTGATAAGTCCAACGTAGAGAAATATTTTGCTTTTCCTAGCGAATACGGTACTTCGTCAATTAATGGTAATGGGTATTTGTCCTTAATTGTTTTTCGTTCAATTTTCTGAAATCTACGACTAACCTCCATTTTCTTTGTCCAGAGGTGTCGCTTTTCTTGGGTACCAACCAAACAGGTGCACTCCATGGTGAGCGACTATTTCTGATTGTACCTTGATCTAATAATTCGGAAACTTGCTTCTTGATCTCTACGTTTTCCTTTATAGAGTACCTAAATGGTTTACGTTCGTCTGATAGTCTAATATCATGCTTTATTCCTTTTGTTACTGACAATTGATCCCCGTCGTTATAAAATAGGGTTCTATATTGTTTACAAAGTTCTAAAATTGTAGATTTTTCTGCTTTGTTAAGGTGTTCTGTTCTTATGTTGAGTATAACTTTATTGTTGTTCTTTTCACTATTTGTATGTTTTGCCGTATCTATTTCTGTAAAACTCTCTGCATTATATACTTCTACCTGTATCGGGTAGTTAGTATTTATCACTCTGTCTTGATCGGTTTCGTTTATTATTTCTACCTTGTCTCTGTAATTATTTGTTCTGTAAATGCCCTCATTAATATATATTCCCTCTTATATTACTATTTCGTTTATATATATTTCTCCTTCCCTTTCTGTTACTGGTATTTCTACTAAAGTTCTTGTCCTTGCATCTAGTTTAATTGGGGATTGTGATATCTTTTCTCTTTGAAGTATCTCGATTTTTGTATTGGGGGTTACTAAGTTAAGATTTTCGAAATCAACTTTTGCGTTTAGAAACGTTAAAAGGTCTATTCCGATGATTCCGTCAAAAAATGGGTGGAATTTAAATAAGAATAAGGTGAATTCGCTACTTTGTTTGAATTCCTTGAATAGTTTGTACGTAATTTTTTGTATATATTTTGTGTGTGTAGGACTGTTTTAACTTGCATTGGCTGCTGTTTGCTTAGGGGTACGAAGTCTGGGTTAATAAATAAAACATTTCATCCGCTGTCTATTAAGAATTTTAACGGTCTGCCAAATGACGATTCAATTAAAATATAGATTAGTGCTCCTCTACATTTTGATTTTGTGGTATAATTAGGGGAATGTCCGAGGCATTTATTGAAAAATTTGGGACGTCTTCTACATTGTTAAGTTCAACATATCCCCTACTGGTGCTTTTCTGTGTTCTACCTGAGTTTACAGATCCTCCTGCTCCTGCGGACCCTCCTTAGCTCCGCTCTGGTCCAGTAGATCCTGAATAACTACCTTTATACTGCTGTCCCCTGTTGTTGCTATAATTGCTATAGTTATTTTGTTGTTCTTGGTTTCTCATGGTGTTGTTGTAGTTTCCGTTGTTGGTTCGTTGTCTCCGGTTATTGTTCCCTTGTTCTTGTCGGTTCGTGTAGTGGTTGTTATTGTAATTTGTATTAGTTGGTTGTTGTATGTTTGTGTTATAACTGTTGTCGTTTTGCTGTCTTGCATCGTAAGTTGTTCCATTGCTGTTATTGTTATAACTGTAACGTACCCGTGTTTGGTTTTATCTCTCATAGTCTTGCCTAGCTCTATCTCTCATATATTCATCTCTAAATTCTTTTGCTATTTTATTTGCCTGTCTTAATGTTTTTGGATTTTGAGCTATTACCGTCCATTTTAACGGGTTTTTCAGTCCGGCTATGAACTTCTGTACGCAAGTCTTTTCATATGAATTTTCTTTTATTTTGCGTATTTCATCGTTTAGTTCCTTTCTTTCTAAAATATCTAGTATTGCTGCTCGTATGCCTGATATATCTTGGTATAACAATTTGATGGATAACCCTTTATATGGGATTTCACGAAGGTCGTCCAATAAATGTTCTTTACTTCTTGACTCCCCGAAATTATAAAATAATGCTTGTTTAATATTAACCCAATTGAGTTTTACTCTCTCTCTAATTAATGTCCTGTCTGCTTGTCCAACTATTTTGTCTCTAATTACTCCTAATAGTAATTCTCCTTCATTACTCGATCTACGCTTGTAATAAACCTTGTTAGTAATTCTTTGTCTCCATCATACGTGGGTAATAGTTTAATTGCATCGGGTATTTGAGGTTCATCCATTACGTCTCTATTGGTTCTTTGCGTCATGGTGGTCTGTTTAGTTCGTGTAAGAATGTTTTCTTCTACTTATATTTCTAGAGGCTGCAAAGCTCTAATCGCCCTTGCTCTTTCCGCTGCTCTAGCTACGCTTCTCGTTATGGGTGTGTTTCTTCCTCGATTAGCTGATATGTATTATATCCTACTTGAATTGTGTGTATTAGGCAACAAATATATGTTTGTATGCTTTTTAATATATGTATAAGTGGCAACAATAGATGTGTATGTATAAAAAAAAAAAATATATATATTATATATATAGTAGCATGATTAGGTGACATTAATTAGCAAAACCCTGAACACTTGCAGGGTACGTAACGTAACATGAATACTTGAAGCGCATGATTATGAACGCGCATGATTATGAACGTTGTATAATTGCATTCTTCTTTTTGTATGCACCTAAAAGAACAAACTCTGCAAAACTGACTAGGAATTTCCATCGCTCACGGTTCGCTTCGAACCGAACATAAACTCTGTACATTTAGTCTTAAGCTGACAGATTTTAAATACAGATGCTCACCGAAAATGTTCGTGTTTCGACTTATAGTGGCTTCAACGTTGATCTTTGTCTTTGTTACTGACGGATCATTTATTTGACTCAAAAATAATAACTACGTAAGTGGCGCAAAGGATAGGATGATACATTGTTGATGCGATAGAAACCCTATTCAATTCTTCAGTTATCATCCACTAAAGAACAAACGCAATTCGCGTCGGTAAATCGGTTCACAGCGGGAAAGTGCTAACCAACGGTGTACCTAATCCCACAAAGTGATCATAACGTGAAACAACTGAAAATTATAAAAAAAATTTTAAGAAGACGCCTTTGAATTCGCTGAGTAATAAATCCACAAAAGGTTACTCAAATCAGAGCGAAATAGTTAAGTGCGCAACTCAACAAAATCTAAACTAAAACATACAACTAAGTGAAAAATATAAACAATACAAGTGAAATAGAAAAAACAATAATAAGTGCGAAACTCAACAAAATCTAAACTAAACCAGTCGAACGCTACAGTCAGGTGCTGACTGTAGAAGGCCATGGATTATTATAGTATAATTTATTTTCCGTTGTTTATAATGAATTATTATTAGGCATATAAAAATATAAACTTTATATTCTTATTATTCTATTCGAACGACACGCACAAATTTAATTGACGAATAGAAGAAGAAGAACGCATAAACAATGCAAAAGCGAATACAAGAATTATAAGCATTAGGTAGGGCGAGAGTGCAATAAGTTTATGTATACATTTTTGCTTTTGTCAAATAGTAGTGGTGTCCGCAGAAGTTGTATAGTAGCTTAGTGGGGTGTGTGCCGGATCCGAATGCCAATGATGTTGACAATGTTCGAGTTCGAATCCTGCCGAGATCAATGTCGGATATATTTTCCATTTTTTCTTTCTTTTCTATTAATTAATTTTAAAGCTTAACAAACAATACCTTTTAAATTTTTTGGTACGCAACATATTTAATTAGAACACTTTTATAAACTTTGCCGAATGTTGCACAAATCTGACAGTTGCGTACATACGCCGAATACGGCAATTGATGTGTGTTAGAGCGGGACGCCGAAACGTAAATGTGCAAATGCAGACATGCATGTATCGGCGTCCCGCTCTAACATTCGTAACTTATTGATTGTCTTAAATATTGCAAAAAAATAAACATGAGATTTAATTTTTGAAAACTATTTTTATTGATATTTAATTAAATAACTGTAGTTTTCATTTAAGCTTATAAGAATAAAAAAATAACCAAAAAAAAAGTAGTAAAAATAAAAAGTTTCACCAGCCGGCCGCGCATGGCGAACTCACGCACGCAGGACCGCTGTCCACCACTCTAACCACTAAGCCACCGCCTCATCTACTGATTGATCGGCAAAGTTGCATTCTGAGCTAATTATGTCAACATTCTATGCAAATAAAAAGTTTTGTAAAATGCTGTGTGTCCGACGATTCGAACTTCGGTATGATGTGTAAATTAGGTCTTAATATGGGCATAAGTATACGTTCAAATTGAGTTTAATTCGGATCATATCTGAATTATTTTTACTCCGATTTCTATGAAATTTTCAGAAAACACCCGTGGCAAGGTATTTGTCATGTGAGATGTACAACTTTTGTTGTTGGGTGTGTATTGTGTATATTAAATCGTTATTACTGATTTACAGAGGCGGGAAGGGGCGTGGCAAAATTTCAAAAAAACTTTGAGACACCCGGATATACACGAATGTTGTCACAAAATTTTATTACTCTAGCTCTTATAGTTGCTGAGATCCAGGCGTTCATACAGACGGACAGACGGACAGACAGACAGACATCAATCGACTCGGCTGTTGATACTGATTCAGAATATATATAGTTTATGGGGTCGGAGATGCCTCCTTCTGCCTGTTACGCACAAACTCGTTCCGACAAACACAGTAGACCATGAATTTTTTTAAAATCCATGGCCTAAAAACTACAACTAAGTGAACAACATAATGATTATTATAAGTGCTAAACTCAACAAAACCTAAACTAAAACTTGCGACTAAGTGAACAAACATTAAACATTATAAGTGAATTAAAATAACAGTAATAAGTGCGCAACTCAACAAAATCTAAACTAAACTACATTCAAGCGAACAACATAAAAATTATAAGTGAGTTAAAATAACAATAATAATTGAGCAAATAACAAAGACATATCAGCAAAAGTACGAAATTTTCAATGGAGATCCGAGCACCCTGCATACATTCATCACTCGATTGTAAATAACAACGTTGTAAATAACAATGTGAGACACTTCCCTTTACCAAATTTCATCCACAGAGACCTGGTGGCAACGGCTATTAAGGTAGCCACGGCTGAGGGTGTCCGGGAAGTTGTGATCGCCTCTGCCTATTTCGCGGGCAATGCCGCCAGCAAACAAGTCGCTCATGATCGGCTGCGATGCCAATTCGCATCACACAATCTGGGGTAACAGCGACATAAACAAACGTGGTGAGTCCCTTTTAGAGTATATATTGAGTTGTCAATTAGACGTTGCTAACATAGGGTGTAAGCCAACCTTTATTAACGCCATTAGGGAAGGGGTTTTGGACCTTACCCTAGCCAGTAACTCTATTGTGAGTTCGCTGGTGAACTGGCGGGTCACAGACGAAGCCACCTTGTCGGACCATCAGCACATCAGGTGCGACCTTCCTGGCCAAGTCGAGTTCCGTCAGAACTCCATCTGTCCCAAAAAGACCAATTGGGAGTATTTCAAAGCCGCCGTGGCTTTTAAAGCAGACTTGTTGATCAGCAACCAAAATTCTATCAGTGATAATTCAAATTCTATCATTGAGATAGAACTTGCTGCCAACCTGCTTCAAGATGTTCTAATCATATCTTTCGAGGACAGCTCTGTTCGGAAGACCTTAAAGGTCAACCGAAAAGTTCCATGGTGGAACGAGGAACCATCTGTTCAAAGAAGGAAGGTTAGAAGCCTGTTCAATAGGGCCAGATCTAACCGCGTCAGTTGGGATGTCAGTAGGGACGCTCTAGCTAAGTATAATAAAATTATTAGAAGTGCTAAACGCGATACGTGGCGCAGCTACTGTGGTAGCATTGAATCGCTGCCAGAGGCAGCGAAACTGCACATAGTATTAGCTAAAGGATCGTATAATGGTATGGGCTTCTTAAAAGAGCAGACGGCTCTTTCACTCAAGATCGCAGGGATGCACTTGACCTTCTACTTCAAGTCCACTTCCCAGGTTCGGTGGCGAGCCCAGATCTATCAAGTCACGATGGCGTCACTATTGTCAGCGGACTCACGTGGATCCAGTTTATCAGGAACCATCTTCGACCCTGAAAAGGTCAAATGGGCTGTAGATTCCTTCGCTCCCTTCAAAGCCCCAGGAGGCCAGCAAATCTATCCACAAACCAGCCTAGATCACATCCTCGGTCCGCTGGTTGGCCTTTTTAGAGCTAGTTTTACTTGGGGATACATACCTATCTCTTGGAGGAGAGTCAATGTGGTATTCATTCCAATTCAAGGGAATCGTCTCCCAGACCATTCTAAATCATATCGGCCGATCAGACATGTTGGAATAAATGTGTATGCCTTGATATGAATAAGAATGAATCAGCTGATCGCGAATAATGTTATGTAATGTTAAATAACATAATTATGCCACTTCCCCTAAGAATGTTAAATTGAATGGAAGTGCACGAAGCACACAGTTAAAAAGCAACAATAAATAATTTAACTAAAATAAAGCAATCCACTTTATTATCAACATGGTAGCAGAGCAAGGTTAGAAAAAATTAATCCAAGGTTAGAAAAAATAATCCAATGTGTAAAAACTAAATCCAAGTTTTATAAAAATAAATGCTGTTCAAGTGAAGCGACAAAAGGAAAAAGTGTATAAGACATAAAAAAAGGAAAAACAATATTAAAAGTGCGAACTATTAAGCAATACGAATACGAAAAAAAAGACTATTGACAAATGCTAAGCAATTAAACGGAAAAACATTAAAAACATAAACTAAAAAGGATTCGATGGAAACAGATTAAAATTTAAAAATCCACGTGCACGCTTTTTTATAAAATTACATGGAAGTAGAAAATTGTGACCCTATATGAAAATGTGCAAAAAATGAATGACAGAGAAAGAGACATAAAAGAAGTGTGCAAACAGATTAAAAGTGAAGCGGGAAAAATGAGTGCAAACACAAAAATCGAAAACATTGTTATGCCTATATTCGATGGGGGAAATTTTGGAAGCTGGAAGTTCAGGCTAATGACAATACTAGAATACAAAGAGTGCAAAGAAACAGCAGTGCGAACAAGAACAACAGAAGATAATGAAACAACATGGATGAAAACAGATTTAAAAGCAAAAACAATTTTAATCAGTACAATATTAGACAAACAGTTAGAATATGTTAGTGAGTGCCAAACGACATTATAAATTATGAACAAGTTAAACGAAATGTAGGCCGTCAGCCGTCAGAGAGAGCAACCACAGCTCTGGCTGGGGTAAGTGCCGTCCTTGCTCATACTGACGGAAGTGCGGCTATACTCTCCACGTGAGGGCGGCTGGAAGCAGGCCCCTAGCACGGTCATGTCTCTGCTAGGGGTGCTGACTAATTGTAGTCGGGCGAAGATCGTGAATCTATAAATCACCCCAATCCAAGGCGGAACAGCATACGCTAATGGATGCATGGCCGGGGGGTAGCCCGGTCTCTAGTATGCGGACTCTGGATACCTGTTGCCCTCCAGTTTCATTTAGACTTCCCACGGCAAGCGGGCTATGTCGTGGGCGACCTTCTCTTCCCGCCTACTCGTGGGATCAAATTTTATGGATCTTCTTAACTTAAAAAACAAGCCTGATGCGGCTTTGAACGCATCAACCCCGGGCGAAGCCTTCACGGCCGACCCCAACACCAGCACTGCAGCTGTTGGGCTGCTGGCATCCACCCCCAATACCACGGGTATCGGTATCCGGGGGACTCGGACAGGCCACGAACTCCCTTGGACACTGAGTTCGCTAGTGCTGCCTTCTCGTCCAACAACTGCTCAGTCATGCAGCAGACCGTCGAGGTGATGTCCTCCGACGCCGAAGCTGAGGGTGACCTGATCAGCTTTGCTGACGACGCTTCCGTGGCCTCTCAGAGGTCAGGTCTCACGGAAGCTGGCTCCCAAATCCGAGACTCTGCGACTGGACTCGGGGAACGCCTTCGTCAAACTGAAAAAAACCCGCGAGAAGAAACTCTTCAAAAGCAACACTCGCAAAGGGTTCGAGCAGAGCAGAGGCTCTGGCTATCGCCACTGCCCCGCCGCCCCCGCGGCGGAAACCAAGGCTAAGCGGATGCGCGGTGACGATAGCATCCCCGAACCCCAAGGGGTCTTCAAAGAAGCCCAAAAAGACTCATGTGGAATCCACAAAGCCACTCTTCAGCCAAGTGGCAAGCAGGGTGAAATTGGGCTTCACTTCGGCTGACCCCACTAAACCTCTTACACCGGAGCATATGGCCACGGTGCAGAGAGCATCCTAAAGGCATGCGGCTGCCTTTCACATCAGAAATCGGCCCAGGTTTCGAGAGGTTTATACCCCGAAACGGGTGGATAGGCGCTTCGAGAACAATCGCGCACTGCCGATTGGGTCAAGGAAGCTTTTGGACATATCAAGTCCATCAGCGGCCTTGATTTAAAGTTGTTGGAGGAGACAGAGTTCCCAAGAGCTCACCTCATTAGAGAGTTACTTCCCCAACAGCGCGCAATACACACCCGCCGAGATTGTGGAATACTTGGTGGTCCAGAATCGTGAGCTCTCTACGGAGCTGTGGCGGGTCGTGCAACCAGACTCAACGGCAATACAACACACCTCGCGATGATGGTCGACGAGAAGTCGTATAAGGCTCTGACGGACATTAAGGGTAATGTGAAATTCCGCTTTGGCAGGATAAGCTTATCCTCCCCCGCTCCTGCGCCTCCCCCTCCCCATCTCCAACTCCCCTCCCGTCAGCGATTCCTCCAGCGGCGACGTGAATCGAGCCTACCGACGTGACAGCTGTGGCTAACGCTCCGGTGGCGTCCACCAGCGCCGAAGCTGCAGTGGCGCTGACAAAAGCCATCCCAAATAAGCCTCAGTCATAGTGGTGACTGCCCCCAAGACCACAGCGGACCGTACTAAGCCGGTGGTTGGGGGCAGGGACGCCCCGTCGTCCAGTCAGGCCCTCCACTGGCATAGTGCGGAAAACCCCAAGTTACGGCCCCGACGAACCAAGATCGCAACTAAGGCAATTCTTCCCTAAGGTCACAGACTGCCAAAGGGCATCCGAGGCAACGACTCTCAGGGGGCTGGTCCGGTAGACTTGTCAAAAAGGCCTAAAGGAGGACTATGCAGAATTAATAAATTCTACACGGCACCACGATTGAAAACTCTGCCACCCTGTGCAGGGTCGTCTGCGAAGAGGATCAACCTGGCATCTTGTCAGGAAAACACAGCTTGACATCATCCGTGGACTATCATGAGAATGTGAGGAGATATATGACCAGCAAGGGAAGGTCCTTGCACTGCTAATATTGTTAATAGCAAGGGGAGACACTTCCCTTTATCAAATTCATCCACAGAGACCTGGCATGAAGTGGGTTTGAAAGGCAATCTTTAAAAAGGTTGTGATCGCCTCTGCCTACTGTCAGGCAGACTAACTGACAATCCCACTAAGAAGTTCAGCGGCTGGTGGAGTTCTAGCCGTTTAAGCTACAAGCCGCTAGTGATCGGCTGTGATTTACCGAGCATCAAAAGATCTGGCGAAAGCAGCGTCAACAAACGTGGGAGATCAGTTTGAAGATCTATTGTGTTGTCAATTAGATGTTGCTAACATAGGGTGTAAGCCAACATTCATTAATGCCGTTAGGGAACGACGTTCTGGATCTTACCCTAGTCAGTAACTCTATTGGGAGTTCATCTACAAAAGTGTTGCAAGTGAGGGGTTACAGACAAGCTCAACGAATTTAGGTCGGGCCATCAGCATCAGAGATGCCCTACCTGCTTAGTCGCATCCGTCAGAACTCCTTTTCTGCCCCAAAAAGACCAAGTGGGATCTTTTTCCAGCCTCTGTAAGGCAATTAAAGCAGATTTGTTAGATCAGCAACCCAAGTTCTATTAGTAGATAACTTGCTGCCAACCTGCTTCAAGATGTGCTCATCACATCCTTCGAGGAATTAGCACAGAACCGTAGTAGGCAACGCGGGAAGTTCCTGGTGGAACGAGAACTATCCGCCCAACGAGCGAAGGTTAAGAAGCCTTTCCAAGTGAAGACCCAAGCTAATCTGTAAGCTGGGACGTCTAAAGGGACGCCTAAGAATATAATAAAAACATTAGACATTCCAAACGCGATACGTGGCGCAGCTACTATGGTAGCAGTGAATCGCTACCGGAGGAAACAAACCTCCACAAATAGCTAAAGGGTCGTCTAATGGCCTGATCCGTGTCTAAAGAGCAGATGGCTCTTTCAAATTCCAATATCCCAGGAAAGCCGCTGATCTACTGCTTCAAGTCCACAAATTCCAAAACGTTTCGGGTTTTGAAAAACCAGATCCATCCAATCAAGATGACATCACCACTTTTACTAACACTTGGCTCCAAGCTTATCGGGAACCATCTTCGACCCTGAAAAAGTCAAATGGGCATAGAATAAAGAAGAGTCCTTCAGTTTCTATTTTTTAAAGACCAGGGGGCGATCTTAAATCTTCCCAGCCCTTTTACAAAGCCTGGATCATATTCTAAACCACGGGGTCGACTTGTAGGCTGTCTCACTTGGGGATACATACCCGTCTCTTGGAGGACAGTCAAAGAATGAATTCATGGTCCCAAAAGGGACTTTATGGTCCCCAGGACCAGCCCAATGCACAGGTGAAGATTAGACCAGTCAAAGTTACAAATAAGGTTATTTAAGACAGAGGAAGGCTCATTGAAACCTCGCACATACGGTTCTCTTGCAGGTAACTTATCCTCAAAGCATAAATCCCAAATTTGCGAATATTGCCTGAGGGTGGACGGTATGGATCTTCAGGTACAGAGAGGTTGGGCCCTATTTAAAATTACGTAGATGCCCTCAGAATCGAAGAACATTGCTTCCAGCGATCTTTTCTTGGAGTTAAGAACATGATTGACCTTCGACAATGACATGTCAAACAGTCCATCGAAAGATCGTGCTGCGCTAAGGCAATAGAGAATATTCCCGTCCAATCCGGGGACTGAGGTGCTCCAATTCAGTCCGGATCATTTCGTCTCCCTAGGACACGAACTGACTCCCTTTATCAGTGCGGTTAAAGGATGTCCCCAGGGAGGGTCTTATCCCCAGACAAATGGTCTTTAGAAGTTGATGAACTACTAAGCATTCTCGATGACCAGGGCGTGAATATATCGAGCTAGGTTATGACCTGAGAACAATAGCCGGAAGGTGTAATTTTACACAAACTAAATTCAGAGCTATTGAAATTCCAGCTGTATAAAACGGATGTAGATGGTGGAGATGTAGGTCTCAGCAACAACCCCAACACCACGTTGATCAGTTCCATTACTAAGCGCTATTCTATTGACATAGGTCAATTGAACAAAGAGCTCCGAGCTGTGGGTCTTTCTCCGGTTTTAACCTAGGGTGACCCTTGACAAAAACTAAACTGGAATTCCCACCTAAATGAAAGACCATTCAGAAAGAAAGTTATGCCATGAAGGCCTGCTTACATTCTTGATAGGAGAAAGGGTCTCAAATCCTGATAAAAGTTTAGTTTTGTCGTCTTATGGTAAGGCCCAGTGGTCTGGTTCGCGCAATTGTGTAGTGGCCAAACGGGGGCCGATTCTTCCTTCAACAAATGCAATAAATTGCCTTTAACTACGATCTGAGCTGGTCCAAAAATCAGCGGCATATGTGGTCAAACCTCAACTTGACTCGGCTGCATATCAAAATTAAAGGATGATACGTCCCGTTCTTAAGAATCAATCTAAATCTGGGCTTCTACCTTACCGAACTCAGGGCTTGCTATTTGGCTTAATAAAAGCATATTCATGGCATCAGATCTGAAGATCAGATTCTATGACCAAAAACTCCTCTTTGGTTTAGTTCGGGGGACTCTCATCCCAGACCGGAAGGACTGGGATGAAGAAGCAATGGTTGCTGACCCTCACGGCAGACACTGGTATACCGACGGAGTCTAAAACTGGTCGGGGGTTGGTGCCGTCACATGGTCCCAACTCCAAAACCTCGATTGACACATTCGGAAAGTGGCCGAATTTTTCTGATCTCGGTTATGCCACCGAGTGCTGGTGACCGGTCTTAACGGCTGTGACAAGGGGAGTACTAGGCTGAGCTACGTTTGGATCGCTCGGAACAGCAGCAGACATGGTACCCTCTCCTTTGCGCGTTTATTTTTTTGCGCTTCGGGGACTCATTTAACAGCTGAAGCTCACTGGTGGCTGACTGCTGAAGTCCGAGGCTGTCCAAACTTAGAGAACCCTGCTTTAGATAGCGTACGAAAACCACTAAACAATTCCTTAAAGCCTTTCCGTGTCTGCCGCATGAAGGGTCATCATCTCATTCTATGGTTGGCCCCGAACCCTTCTCGCAACAATAGGTGGTCAGCCCATCTCATCCGCTTAGCCAAAACATCAGCAGTTGAACCAGTGACGTTGACACATTTGGCATGTCCAACCAGGGATGAGGCACAGCCAACAAAAGATACCTCGGTTAAACACACGAACAGACTCACCTTTGCAGGTTTTAACAGATCACAAATAAGATGTCCTTCCATTATAATAAGACACCATCTGGTAAAATAGCAGCCAAATAAAATGCGTCTATCGAAAAATGCAGAGTAAACTATGTAAAGAAAAAGAGAGCAAATGCTAAATAGTGCGAGAGCGTTCAGCCTGTCGTTGAATTAGGAGGAATTATTTGTATATCTATGTACATATCTCATTGCCCAAGGATTGCCATTCACGATTAGAATCAGCTGGCTTCAAATCTATGTTCTAAGCATATGTTAAATTTATGATAAGCTCCTGTTAAGTCCTTCTGTTAGCAGCTGTTAAGTCACATATTAACAGCTGTTAAGCCTCTTAATCAAACCAGTTGAAATAAATCTCTTCACACAAACACCACGTAAAAAGTGCAGCGGCACGAATAAATTTAACAAACTTAAACCCTTGCTTTTCAGCAAAATAAAAAACTACGAAAGTAAGGCGGTTGCACAAATCAGTGTACCCGTAAACATTGGTGACCCCGACGTGATTTTATAAAAATTAAATGTGATTCTAAACCCTTTAATATCACATTCGTAATTTATTCGCGCAATCGCTGCCGCTGCATTTTTTGATCTCGCTTTCGTTCGCGTACATACGTACATACATACAAACATTTTCGATCTCTCTTTCGTTCCCGTACGTACGTACATACACACAAACATTTTTCGGTATCGCATTTGTGCATACATACATACGTGCATACGTCTTTTCGCAACTTTTGAGCGCGCGCCGTACAATTGTTATTCCGCAGAATATTGTCAATAAATATTCTCATTTCCAAGCTGTTTTAATACAAATATTATTACACACTCTCGCAAACAATTTGGCCCTCAATAAGTGAAATTCGCAGATACAACCATTGCCCTATCACCTACATACATACATAGGTGACTTTACATTGCGCAAGTGCATTGAACCGTTTTAGCTGTTCTTATATACAACGAACATTAGCGGTTCTCATCTCCTTCGTTTTCTTACGGTTTCGTGGTGACAAAAAGAAATGGTAAAGCAACTTTTTCGCGCGCGTTTTACTTTGGTTCGTCACAGTGAACACTAACTAGAATGGCCGAACCAAGTTCATGATTCTATCGCATAAACGTCAATGCTCAGTTCTTCAAATCTGACGAAATTGAGAATCTTGATGAGAGCGATTTGTCCGTGAGAATCGACTCCGTAAACCAGATGCAGGCCGAATTTTTGGAGGCTCAGACCGCGCTTGAGAAACTTGACTTCTTGGAGCTGGCGTCGAATACGCGCACTGAATTCGCCGAAATTTATTGGAAAGTTAAATCAAGGCTCACTCGTCAATTGGATGCACTCAAGGCTCATCACACTGCTCTCAACTCAACGACAATTCCCAGATTCAACAACCATGTGAACCAAACTTGCACTCGCAGGTCTCGAACTACCGGAGAAGCAACTGGCAACATTAAATGGAAAATATGAAGATTGGCCCGAGTTCTATGCGATGTTCAACACAGTTGTTGGTAGCAACGAGGATCTGAGTAAGATTGAAAAACTACAGCATCTGCGTTCTTGCCTGAGCGGTGCTGCAATTGACACCATCAAGTCATTGGAGCCCTCTGAAGATAACTACGAAAAGGCAATGGAACTTCTAATAAGACGCTTTGATAACAAGTTGCTTCAATTTCAGGGGCACATACGCTCGATTTTTGGGTTGCCGGTTGTTGAAAAAGGATCTGCACAGAGCCTACGTGGGCTTAGCGATAATGTAAACGCTCATCTTCGAGCTCTCGGTACAATAGCAACAAGTGAGCAAATCGCAACTGGCCTGCTTATTAACATTATAAGTCGTAAGATAGACGCCAACTCGCAGGAGAAATGGGAAGAGTCTCTGGAATCTGAGAAGATCCCGAAATGGTCAAATATGGCGTCCTTTATCGAGCGCAGATGTCGCAAGCTGGAGAACATGGAATCAGCCAGTTTACAGGTTGCACACAAGAAGAATGGTGGAAATTCACTTGTAGCCTCTACCAGCAACGCAAAAGCATGCCATTTATGCGACTCAAAAGATCACTTCCTGCCTAAATGTCCTCGTTTTGCCAACCTATCTCCGTCTCTCCGCTATAATGAAGCTAAGCGCATGCATCTATGTTTCAATTGCCTTCGTAAAGGTCATGCCTTACAGCAATGTCGAGCTGGACATTGTAGACACTGCCAGCAGAAGCATCACACCCTGCTGCATACAGGCCAAATTCCCTCCACGTCAACCGCTTCCAATGCTCAGCATGGAACAATTGAGCGGCAGCAAACGCTAATCACAACTGGCTCAAACCATACACCTGAGAACACAAAAACGCAGTCAGCTGATTACGTATTGTTGCCCACAGCCATCATATACATTAAAAACAGAGCAGGTACTTTTACACCGTGTCGTGCCGATTCAGCATCACAATTAAATTTCGTCACTAGTAGACTGGCCAACCAATTGCAGCTGGTTACACGAAAGTCAGCAGTTTCAATTTCCGGAATAGGTGAAGCTTCACTATCGTCAAACGCAGCAGTCGATCTCGCTGCTCAATCGCTTGATCGGAAATACAGCGCAGCATTCTCGGCCGTTGTCACACGGACGATCACGGATTACCACCCTCATATCGGAATCGACATAACCAGCTGGAATATCCCGAAGAACTTAGCACTTGCCGATCCATCGTTCTACAAATCGCAGCGAGTAGATGTATTACTTGGTGCTGGCCTGTTCTTCGAATTGCTTTGCGTTGGACAGACTCACATAGCCAGACACTTGCCAATTTTCCAAAAAACAAGGCTTGGATGGATCGTTTCAGGAGCATTATCTCAACCCATCAAGCATCAGGCGTTAGCAGCCGTACGCAGGGAATCTCCGGAGGATGGCAACCTGACTGACATAGTCAAACGATTCTGGGAAATAGACAGTTGCTATGGCTCCACATCAACAGCCACGGAGGAAGACATGATTTGTGAAAACTTGTTCCTGAAAAGCTACACGCGTCTGGAGACTGGACAATACTCAGTGCGCTTACCGGCAAAGGAGGATCTGGATGCCTTTGGAGACTCATTCCATCGAGCCTTGAGGCGCTTCAAGTCTCTCGAGTCTAGGCTTCAGAGGAATCGACAGCTAAAAGAGCAGTATTCAGCATTTCTTCAGGAATACATCGACCTAGGACACATGTCATTAGCCTCCAGTCATCATGACGGACCTCGTTTTTATTTGCCTCACCACTGTGTGGAAAAACCGGACAGCACGTCCACAAAGTTACGCGTAGTTTTTGACGGATCAGCAAAAACTACAAGTGGCGAATATCTTAATGACCTTTTATTCGCTGGCCCATCAATTCAATCCAAACATTTCAACATACTGATCAGATTTCGTTTCTTCAAGGTTGCTATGTGTGGAGATATTTCACCACCAGATCAACATCTGCAATGCATTCTGTGGCGCAACAATCCCGACGAACCAATAAGCAGTTACGTACGGAACAAAGCCTGCAGCATTTCTCGCAATTCGCGCCATGCATCAGCTCACCTACGATGAGGAACCGTCATTTCCGCTTGCCGCAAAGATCGTCCGAAAAGATTTCTACGTGGACGACTTGATCTCAGATGGTGACTCCATTATAGAAGCGAAGGAAATTCGACAGCAAGTCAAGCAGCTGCTCGCCATTGGATTATTTCCAATAAGGAAGTGGTGTTCGAATGAGCCAACCGCTCTTGAGGGTGAAGCCGAAACTGATTGCGAAAAGCTTATGCAGTTTCACGACGGCACAAGTATTGCCAAGGCGCTCGGCTTAGCCTGGGACCCCGCATCTGACTTGCTGCTTTTCAAGTTCACCGACATTATCTCTAACGGACCCACTACAAAGCGCAGCGTATTATCGACACTAGCAAAATTCTACGACCCACTGGGACTCATCTCGCCTATCATTACAAGGATGAAAGTGTTCATGCAAACACTTTGGAAGAAAACATTGATTGGGATGAGAGCCTTCCGCAGCATTTTCATTCAGCATGGACGGAAATAACATCGCAGTTATCCTTTGTTCGCAGCCTCAAGTTTCCACGTTTCGTCATGGCACCTGCAGGAATGAGATCCACGGTTTCTGCGATGCCAGTATAGCAGCATATGGAGCATGTATCTACGTTAGATCTGAAGTCGATGGAGACTACTCAACGCATTGCTGAGCTCAAAGTAGAGAAGAGCTCCGTTGAAAACATTAACGATTCCTAAACTTGAACTTTCTTCTGCACTAATTCTATCGGAAATCATATCAAACGTCGCAAAGGACATTTCATTCAAATGTGAATATCATTGCTGGACAGATTCAACAGTGGCGTTAGCATGGATGCGCGACTCTCCTTCCAATTACAATGTGTTTGTGGCAAATCGTGTAACGCAAATCCAGGACCTTACAAGAGGCATGACATGGCATCATGTTACTTCACAACTGAACCCAGCTGATATCCTATCGCGAGGATGCACACCACTTGAATTAATCAACTCGCAACTATGGCATTATGGACCATTCTTTTTGCGCCTTCCCACGTCAAAATGGCCGAAAACGGTAGTCCCATCAGTGGAACTTCCAGAGCGACGAACCAGAGTCCTCATTTCTACATCACACAAAGACATCGCAACTGATTGCAAGTTTCACAACTGCTTTGCAAAGTTGCAGCGAATATTTGCGTATGTACATCGATTCGTGACAAGGGACTCCCCAAGCAAAAGTGCTCTATCACACTGCAGGAAATTAAATCGGGTACTCATCTCATGATTCGAAGCTTCCAGAAGAATCATTTTCTCGAGGATTACAAAGCACTCAGAGAGAGCAAGTCGCTGCCTGGAAGAAGTTTGCTGAAATCTTTGCAACCATTCATGGACTCTACAGGACTTATGCGAGTTGGAGGAAGGCTGCAGAACTCATACTTGGAGTATGAGGCCAAGCATCCAATCTTATTGCCCAAACAACATCCTGTGACACAGTCAATCATCATGCATTACCACGTTCAATTTCTTCATGCTGGTCCTCAATGTCTACTTGCAAACATAAGGCAACGCTACTGGCCCATAGGAGGAATCAAAGCTGTCTCTAGTGTTGTCAACAAATGCATTCGTTGCTTTCGCGCTCGACGTAACACACTGCAGCAAGTAATGGCTCCACTACCAGCGGATCGCGTAACTCCCAGCCCTACGTTTTACGTAACCGGATAGATTTTTGCGGGCCCTTCTTCTCAAAATCAGAAGTGAGAAATCGTGCGGCCACAAAATGCTACATAGCAATATTCATTTGCTTCTCAACAAAAGCATGCCATCTAGAGCTCGTGGAGGACCTTTCGACACCTTCTTTCATCGCTGCTCTAAAACGTTTCGAGGGAAGCCACGAGGCATTTGGACGGACAACGCAACAAATTTTGTCGGCGCTCGAAACGAGCTAGCTGAGCTTAAGGATCTTTTCCTCAGCGAACCTCAGCGCCAGCAAATTGTCAACGGCGCCCTCGCCCTCGGAATTAATTGGCACTTCATTCCACCACGATCTCCGTATTTTGGCGGGTTATGGGAAGCTGCTGTCAAAGCAGCGAAGCACCATTTCTACCGCATCGTTGGCAACTCAACTCTCACATTTCATGAGCTTCGCACGCTCATCTGTCAAATCTTAGCCATGTTGAACTCAAGGGGTCTATGTTCCATTTCAGAGAATCCAAACGACCTAGACATTCTCACACCGGGTCACTTTCTTTGGGGCAAAGCAAATGCGAACATCGACGAGCCGAGCGTGACACACCTTAGCATGGATCGCCTCAGTCGTTGGAAGCGTGTTTGCCACATGCAGCAGACCTTTTGGCAGAAATGGAGTATCTCGTACCTCTCTGCGCTACAGGAGCGCAGCAAATGAAACTCTCGCAAGCCAAACATTCATCCTGGAGACATCGTGCTGTTGAAGGAAGAAAACGCTCCTCCGCTCAAGTGGCCTCTCGGGCGAATTGAAAGCACAATAGCTGGAGACGACGGCGCAGTCAGAGTAGCAGTCATACGCACAGCCACAGGAATAACAAAGAGAGCCATCGCCAAGATAGCAGTGCTTTCAATCAAGACCAAATCGATTGAAAGTTAATCCTTCCAATGGGGGGAGTATGTTGGCGGCAGATCACTGCTTTATCTCATTGCTCAAGGTTGCCATACGATTAGAATCAGCTGTTGAAAGCTATGTTCTAAGCATATGTTAAATTTATGATAAGCTCCTGTTAAGTCTTATGTTAGCAGCTGTAAAGTCTCATGTTGACAGTTGTTAAGTCTAAATCAAACCAGTTGAAATAAATCTCTTCTCACAAACACCACGTAAAAGGTGCAGCGGCACAAATAAATTTAACAAACTTAAACCCTTGCTTGTCAGCAAAATAAACTACGAAAGTAAGGCGGTTGCACAAATCAGTGTACCCGTAAACACATTGTATGCTACCAATCCATGACAAATTAGACAGTATTCCTTGCTCTATTAGGTACAGTATTAGCGTGTATATGTTACTATTTCTAATTTTCTCTTTACTTTCTAACTATTTTGCTGTCTTTTTAGAGTACTTTAATTAATAGCCGCTATTTCTTGCCGCAAGCGGCCGCAGCTGCTAGCGATGACTTTTGAACTGTGGCTCCAATTAATTTTGGTTTTCGGTTTTTCTTTAGTGTTTCTTAATTTTTAAAACTGATTTTCTTTGCCTGTGCCTTCGATGTATGTAGATATTTATTTGTCTTTTGAGTTATATGAAGCGAGACTTCACAAGTTTTTTTTCTTTTTTATGGTGAATTTATTACCTTATCACTTTTTCCAGTGTCCTGCAAAGCTACTCCCGGATATAGCAACTCCGATCCTAAGTAACGTTAGGACAGCTAGCGGCGCCACCCTTCTTTGCCCCAGATGCTGCTACAGTTAAGGGGACTGCGACTACAGGCCAGTATACAAATCCTGACCGGACAGGTAATTTAATATGTGTATATATATAAAGTGAGTAATTCTTTTTTATACCCTTCGACCATTGAAAATGGTCAAAAAGGGTATACTAACTTTGTGCAAAAGTATGTAACAGGTAGAAGGAGGCGTGGGAGACCCCACAAAGTATATATATTCTTGCTCAGGATCACTAGCCAAGTCGATTAAGCCATGTCTGTCTGTCTGTCCGGATGTCTGGATGTCTGGATGTCCGGATGAACACACAGATCTCAGCTATTATAAAAGGTAGAGACACCAAATTTGGCATGAAGGTTTCGGTTTATCCGGGACAGGTGAAGTTTATTTCAAATGTTGGGTGCCACGCCCCCCGCCCACACAAATCAATAATTTAATCTTTTTAGCTGATTTGCGAGCGAAAAGATTTGGTTCTGTACCAACTCCATGATTGCCTTTGCTGTGAATTTTCTTAGTGGCCACAGCCAATGAAATTTAGAAAAGTGGTCGAGGACTATCAGCAGGCCAGTATATCCCTGTTTATTCCTCGGATAGGGTCCTAATAGGTCAATATAGAGCCTCTGAAAAGGTCTAGAAGATTCGGCTTGTTGACCCATTGGAGGTTTTAAAGTAGTATTTGGAGCTTTTGTGCTTTTGCATACTTCGCATAGCCGAACATACTCCCTTACTTGTGTCGGCATCCCTGGCCAATAATAGCTTCGCCGAATTAGTTCTAACGTGTTACCTGTGCCGCCATGGGCGCATATTACAGTGTCATGAGCTCGCTTTATTACAGAGTTGGTCAAACTCTGGGGAATCCAGAGTTTCCACCCATTTCTGCTGCCTTCCGAGTCTCCATTGTCATGTTCCGTTCTAATATATAGGTGTTTGCCTATAATATTTAGATCTGGGTATGCTTCGGAATCCTCTCCTATTTTCTCCATAACAACCCTATATGCTTCTTCATCAAAGCTTGGGGATTCCAGGTCAACTTCTGGCCCATAGTTTTCCATGGCTGCCATTTCATCATTAAACATACGTGACAGTGCATCTGGCACAACATGTTCCTTGCCTTTTTGGTGGCTAATGTTAAATTTATGCCCCTGTACATTCATCGCCCACCTCGTTAGGCGCCCTTTTAGGTTTGATTGCCTCATCAGCCACGACAAGCTAGAGTGGTCAGTCACTACTTCGAATTCCTGTAATTCAAGGTAACATCGTAATCGTTCAATGCCCTGGATGACTGCCAAACAATCTCTTTTTGTCACGCTGTAATTTCTTTGTGCCGAATTATGTTTTTTCGACATATACGCTACCGGTCTCTCTTCGATTAGGTCATTCATTTGCACCAGCACCGCGCCCACTCCATAGTCGCTGGCATCGCAATGCAAGTAAAATTTCCGATTAAAATCGGGATTTTCCAAGACTGGGGCCGAAGTAAGTGCGGCTTTGAGCTGATCAAACGCAGTTTGTGCTTCTTCAGTCCACCAAAACTTTTTCTTGCCTGAGAGAAAATTTGTAATCGGAGTGGTCAATTCGGCGAAGTTAGCTATGAATAGTCTATACCAACCCGCTAGGCCCAAAAATTCTCTAACTTGTTTTATAGATTTCGGCGCAGGCCAATTGACCATCGATTCAATTTTTCCAGGGTATGTTGCAATGTCTCCTTTTCTAAATTGATCAGCCAGACGCAGCAGTACGTTAAGATGTGCGTCGAAATCTGCCGATACGACACAGAGATCGTCTATGTATCCAAAGCAACAGTATTTCAATTCGGAAGGAATCACCTCGTCCATGAGCCGGCTCATCGTTTGGGGAGCGTTGCACAGCCCTAAAGGCATTACCCGAAATTGGTTCAATGGCCTCCCGGGTACTGTGAAGGCTGTTATCGGTCGAGATGAGACCGATAATGGCACTTGCCAATAGGCATCTTACAGATCAATTTTGCTAATCAGATTTGCTTGCGGTATTCGTGCGAATATGCCTTCGATGCTCGGTAAAGGATGTGCATCCTTTTTGGTGCAATCATTCACCTTACGAGCATCTAGAAATAAACGTACTTTCCCTGGCTTTACTACCAGACGCATTAGAGAGCTCCATCCAAAACTGGATTTTTCGATTACTCCTAATTCGATCATACGATCAATCTCCTGAAACATCAGCTTCTCGACAGCCGGAGATACCGGATAAAATCGTTGTTTTGCGTCTCCAACCTCGATTTTGTGTTGTAAGGACGTTTTCTTAAGGCTGGGGTACATATCTCATACATATCTCTCGCCAGGGTCTTTACAGATAATTTATAAATACTGAGACTACCAAGACTTTTAGTAAGGGGGCGCTACTAGCAGGTCATGCCCTGCTGAGATATGTACAGGGTATACGGGGCGCACGTGGTCCACGTCGCGAACACATACTTGCTGGCCACGTGTTAGTGGGTCCTACCACCACGTGGTTTACCTGGGGCTCACGTGTGTGTATGTCGCGTGTAACGTGTGCCTGGCCGGCGATTTATCGCGGGGAGCGTCCGCGGCCGCAGCCGCTTTCGCTAGCACTCCCACAAGCCGCTCCGTGGTGTATTCCACCACCGCAACTTGTTAGAGTGCACGCTCACGCACCCTGCTCGCCGGCTATCGTCCGCTCACGGTGCCGCTCACAGTCGATCGTTGGCCGTGCGGAACGCCCGTGACCGCAGGTACCTGCGCCTGTGCTCCCACAAGTCGCTCAGCCGTTACTTGTGCGCGTGCTATTTTTGTGTGTTACGCCGGGCGCCGAATGCTGGAGGGTTTGCGTACGCTGTGTGCCCTTTTCTTCGTCTTTGCCCCCGCCCCTGTCTGTCTCGCTGCCTATGATTTTCTGCCTGTGCTTCTGCTTATGTTATCTGCCTGTGCTTCTGCCTATGCTTATGTTATAATAAGAAGACTGTGGGGTATATACGACTTAAGAGTAGCTTATATTTATTTATAACATAAAGTTTTTTTTTTAAAAATGTGAGCTTCATGCGGCGTCACACCCCCCCTTTACTTCGCCGGGGTTAGGTAAAAATGAAAAAAATAATAAAATAGTAAACGTTACTGGGTGCTTCTTCATCTTGTCCCCCCTTGGTATTATCCTTAATTGGCGGTGACGCCGTGGTCCTAACGCCGTTCGAGGATGGTGACAGCACCGTTGTTTGTGATGCGGGCTCGTAACCGCATCCCGGCTCCCTCCAAGAGCAAGCACGCTGCCTTGCGGGGGTGCCGCTCGAGATGGGCCTCGACCCGATCGATTACCCGGCGAGGTAACCAGTGGTCGTACGTGGGGACCCTCCACTCACTGGGCGCGGGGGCCCACTGCTCCGGCTGCGGTCGTCCTGGGGTCTGTGGGGTAGCCAACGCGGTCGGGTCCGCGATTGTCTCCCCGGTCGCCTCCTCGGTCCGGATCATAGCCAATAGTGCCTCCCCGAACTCCATTCGATAATCGACGATGGGGTACGCGGGTGCTCGGGGTCCGTCGTCCTCCGACTCCTCCTCAGAAGACGAGGGAAACGGTCCGGCCCGTACCTTCACGTATACGCTTTCCCCCTTCAGAATGCTCTTTAGGGGGGGCGGCGTGACGATACGCCATGTCCGCGTATGCGGGAAGACCGGCCCGTCTCCCGTCGTGCAAGTCCGGCCTGCAGTCGGTGATTGCTCTCGATTGAGCAATGGCATGGACGGGAGCGTCTGGTGACCCTCCTGAGCGGGGCTATGTCGACCCGGGGATGACGGTGATGGTGCCAGAGGTGTTGACTTGTCGTCCTCGCTGATCGGGCTATAGTGGCCTGTCAGCTCCGGTTCCTGGGTGGCGGTGTTACCGCTGTAGTGCCCGCGAGGCAATGGCCCGGGAATCGTTGCGTCGCGACCAGGTCTTCGATAGTCCATTCTTCGGCCTCCGGGATCGCCATTTCGGGGGGAAACATCAGAGCCTCCTCTCTCTGCGTCAAGGGGGGCAGGTCGGCGAAAGCCCACTCCTCAATCATTACCTCGATTATATCGTCCCCCGCCGACCGCTGGTCAGGCAATTGCCAGTCGCGATCCGACTCGGGGCTATAATTTTAAAGAAGTTACTTAAGGTATACTAAAAAAGGTACTTAAGAAATATTATTTTCCTATCGAGCCCTAATATGGTGCGAATCTTGAAAACCCTGACTCGCTAATGTCTTATGCGTAAATACAAAAGTTACAATAGAATATCATGGTATAAATGGTTAACGTGGTTAGTGGGAGCCTGTCGCCCCCGCACCTGTCGATCTTTGCTGGTCGAGTCTTCCTCGTGGAATGCCTTAAGGTCGGCTAGTCCTGCGCTGCGTCGCTGCTTCGTCCCAACATTTTGGAGCCGAAGGATCGTGGGCGAGATGTATTTTATGACCCGGTAGGGGCCGTCGTAGCGAGGTGCCAGTTTGGCAGCAAATCCGTCGGCTGCTTTCGATAAGTGATGCTGCTTCCGGAGTACGAGGTCGCCGATGGTCGGCTTCCATTCTCGGCGGCGTAAATTGTAATATTTTCCCTGGTCTGCGCTGGCTTGTTGTGCGTTTTCAGCGACGGTTTTGAACACGTCCTGCAGGTGTCGTTCCTTCTCCTCTGGTGTCCTTGGTTCCACTTCCACTCTTCATACAAGGCTCCCGGCAAACGAGGCTCACGTCCGTGTATAAGATACGCGGGGCTAAATCCGATGGTGTCCGAGGCGCTCGTATTGATCGCCAGGCTGATCTCTGGGAGGCGCTCGTCCCATGTCCACTGCTGGTCGTCCAGATACTGTGCCACCATTGTCTTCACAGTCCGGTTGACCCTCTCCGTGGGGTTCTGCTGCGGGGTGTACGGCGCGGTGTGTTGCAGAGACATGCTAAGTTGTCCACAGAATGCGGCGAAAACTAGGCTCGTGAACTGCGTTCCATTGTCGGTACTCCAAACCTAGCCAGGATTCGCTCGTGGAACGAGCGCATCAGGTGAGCGGCCGTTGCCTTGCGCAAAGGCACCAACTCCACCCACTTTGAGAAGGCGTCGAAGAATACCAGTAGCATGGTATTCCCGTGAATGGAGCGTGGGAGTGGTCCAACGAAGTCCGCACAGAGTACGTCGAATGGGGCGTGTACTTGGCTCGTGTGCATCTATCCCGGTGGCTTGAGTTGGCTGACCTTAAATTTCTGGCAGGTCTCGCACTTCCGTACGTATCGTGCTACGTCCCGGAAAAGACCCGGCCAGAAATACCGCTGACGAATCCGGCACACACAATTTCCAAGGTGTGTAGTCCTCGTCGTCTGGTCTGAATCCTCCCCGTCGGTAAAGTTGGGCGTTCTCTCGCTGATATTCCAGGTATTTCTCGGGCTCCCTCTTGATAAGGTCCAGCATCCGCGTCGTCCACGCACAGGGTGGTCTCTCCTGGATGACTTGTTGCAGCGTTTCCAGAGGCTGTCTGGACAAAGCGTCGGCCACGATGTTCTGGTCTCCGCGGCGGTAATGCACGTTGAAGCGGAACTGTTGAAGCTCTAACGCCCAGCGCGCAATCCTTCCCGTCGGGTTCTCGATGCTATTTAGCCACTTCAAAGCTATGTGATCCGTGACTACGTCGAACTCGTAGCCCTCGAGGTAACGTCGCAGCTTTCTTATCGCCCACACAATGGCCAGGCACTCCTTCTCCGTAGTCGAATAACGGCTTTCAGCTATTGAGAGGCGTCGTCTTGCGTATGCGATGACTCGCTCGGTTCCCTGGATCTGTTGTGTCAGCACGGCTCCCAGTCCAATGTCGCTCGCATCCGTCTGGAGGGTGAAGCGCTCGGCAAAGTCTGGGCAGGCTAGGACTGGCGCTTGCGTGAGACTCGTCTTCAACGCCTCGAACGCTCGCTGCTGGTCCTCGCTCCACACCCATTTGCGGCCCTTCTTCAGCAATGTTGACATAGGTTGTACCAGGGTGGCGAAATTTGGCACAAATCGCCGATACCAGGACGCGTTCTCTGACGGTTGTTGGTGGCTGGAGCTCCTTGATCGCGGCGATCTTGCCAGGATCGGTGTGTATGCCACCTTCACTAACCTGATGCCCGAGGTAGATGATACTTTTCTTGAAGAAGCTGCATTTGGCCTTATTCAGGCGCAAGTTCGCGTTTCGGAGCCGCCGGAACACCTCTCGAAGGTTGTCCATATGCTCCTGCATTTAGGTATTTGCCAATACCCGCTCTTCAAGTCCAGTGTGGATATGTATTACGCGTCCTTGAGTTTCTCCAAGATGTGGTTGATCCGTGGTAACGGGTAGGCGTCTGGGATGGATTTCGCATTGAGCTGGCGATAATCCACACACATTCGCATCTCTCCCGTCTTTTTCCCAACAAGTACAATGGGTGCACTGTATGGGCTCCTGGATGGCTCGATTCTCCCATCTCGCAGAAGTTCATCAACTTGCTCATTGATGATTTTCTGCATGGCCGGATTTTTCGGGTAGTACCTCTGCTTGATGGGGTACTCATCCCGCATGGTGATGGTGTGCTCCGCGATGGATGACACCCCCATCAAACCATCGAACTGGGCTAGTTCAGACTGTAGAAAGACCTCCACCTGTTCTTCGTCTGTAGCCGTACTTGCTCCTTGTGTCACGACGCCCCGCAAGGCGGCGTGGCTAGTTGTGGGCCGTCTCCTATGGCGTCGCCGTTTGGTCGGGCCTCCCACGTCGATTTGATCGTCTGCACTGCTTCGTTGTTGATGACGCACCTCGCCTCGTTCGCTCGGTGGTCTCGTTGACTCCTGCGGACACACCTCACCTCGTTTGCTCGGTGGTCCCGTAGATCCTTGCTGACGCACCTTGCCTCATTTGCTCGGTGGTCCCGTAGATTCCTGCTGTTGTGTTCTTCGTGTCCTGGTTAGTTTGTCGGGTCTCTCTCGTGGTGCTCCTTGCTGCTGGTCAACCTCGCCTCGCCCGTCTGGTCGTGTCTCCGTGCCCTGTGTGTGTGCATCGTCCTGGGCCCCGGTTCGCCTGAAAGGGTTCTTCCGACGTGCCATGGGGCAAGCCGGTGGTAAGACCGCGCTCCTATGGTTGTCCTGGGCCACTGGGTCCTCTGCTGCTCGTCGGGATGTCCCGGGCGTCGGTGCTGCCTCCTCCAGTGTGTTCTGCAACCGTAGTTTTGCTTGGCCACACTCCAGGGTCGCTTCGATGCCGCACAGGAAGTCCATTCCTAGGATTACTTCGTCCAGAATGACGGGCAGTACAAGCATTGGCACTGTCGTCTACTTCTGCCCGTGTTGAATCCTCACTCGTAGGGCTCGTGTCACGTCTCTCGACGATCCATCCGCTAGTTTGATGCGGATCAGGGCTGCTCGCTCGTTCTCCGGAGTACTCAGCCTTGCGGAGTACACGGGTGGCCCCCGTGTCGACCGTGGCATCCGTCATCAGGTCCTCGATCCCGACATGTGCGACGACACGACCGTTGCTGCACCTGAGGGATGTTATTCCTGGGAACTGCGGTGCGGCGTCTCCAAACTGTTCCCTCTCGGCTGAAGACGCGCAGCATTTCCCGAAGTAGTCCGTCGACAGCAGTCCACTGTGCGCACACCATGTCGTCCGCAATCCCAGCAGAATAGTACGCGGTTATTTCGGCAGTCCGCCTGCATGTTCCCAGGTTGCGCGCAGTTATGGCACACTCGCTGAGCGTCGCTCCTGGTGGCTCCTAGTGGTGTCGTTTGTGGGGGAGCTGCCATTGTTGCCGGTGTTGTCGCCGTTGTGTTCCGTGTTCTTGGCGGATTCGGGGACTTCGGTTCTTCTCTTCGTTGGGCCGGATGGTTTGTCCCTTGTCGCTGCAACTCCTTGGTCGTCTCGTAGGTGATCACGAGTTTGTCCAGCTGCGCCAGCGTTCCAAACTCGTGACGACGCGTGAACAGCTGGTACTCCGGCATCATGTTGTCGTAGATCCTGTCCAGCTCCTGCTCCTTGGTGTACTTCGCGCGTCGCATCATCAGCCGCAGCGCGTAGTCGCGGAAGCGTTCACCTCGGCGTTGGGTTCGGCTTCTGATGTCGTCTTCGAGTCGTTGAAAATAGCGCGGGGGAGAAAGAAGTCCATGAATTCCTGTTTGAATTCTTCCCAGGTGACTTGGTAGAGAGTGTTGACTCTAAACCAATCCTCGGCCTGGCCCGTCAGCACGTTTGCAACTGCCTGTGGTAGTTGTTGCACGTCGATGCTGTACAGCGCCGCTTTCTCCTCTAGCTGCTCGATGAATCCCCAAGGATCGGTCGCATCGCCATTAAAGGCTACGCCCCATTTCCGGACACGGTCGGCCAACTCGTACGGCCCTGTCCGCTGCTTCCAACGTTGACCGAAAACGTGGCATTTGGCGCCGGAACGGGTAATGTGTGTCGACTGATAGCGCTCCTCGCAGGGATAGAGATAACACCCTCGGAGTCATCTTCCATCGGTGCCGGCGATGCGTCACGTGAGCGCGTCCCAGTTTGGGATCCGGCGTGACTGCGTTTCCCAGACTTGTCTCAAGTTCCAGCGGTCGCTGCAACTGGTCCTTGGACAAGTCTCCTTGGCTGGCAATGCTACCAGGCGACTCCGCATTTCCTCCACCGTGCCGTTGGTGTCCAGTCCGAACTCCTTCAGGATGAGCTGCAGTTCGCTCTTCCGACGGAAAGCGATCCAGCGTGTTCCCATGCCTTTTGTTAAATTTGATGCGCGGTTAAATTCGTTGAGTAGAGTAGACGTGGCGACGGTGAATTCCTGTTGAGCGTTGATCTTTCTATTCAATTGCTTAAAATCTCCGGCGAGATTTTATGGCCACGTGTTTCTTGTACTGGTTGAAAATGAGTCTGAAATCTCCGACGAGATTTTATTGGCACGTGGGTTTGCGGGGAATAATTTGAATCTCCGGCGAGATTTCTTGACTCGTAGACGAGAAAAATGTTTCAAATCTCCGGCGAGATTTCATGTTACGTGGACTAGATTAAATAATTTAAATCTCCGGCGTGGTCTAGTACTTAAGGAGTGTCACGATGTTCACTCTTTGCCTGCTCGATCTCAATTGCTCGTTTTAATATTTGACACCGAGTCTTATATTTGTTACCGATGTTGTCAGTTCGCATGCCCGATCACGACTGACCCCCTCGGTATTCCACACCGAGTCTTATAGATAGTCTGCGCCGGCTGTGCCGACGCCAGGACAAGGTAAAGCAATATAAAAGGGACCAGAAAGGTCAAAGTTCGCGCATACGTCAGTATGCGCAGTAGTCGTAGACACGTGGACAAAATTTCCTATGAATTTTCTATGTTTCTTTTCTCTAGCTACAAGAATTCTATGCTTTTATTTCATGACGGCGTTGCTATATATTTGAACTATGATACTGGGGAACTAGCTTGTGTTGTGTGTCTTGCGCTTCCCTACTATACCCTGTAAAATTTGTATTGTGGGTCTTTAATCCACTAAAAGGTGGTAAATTCCTCAAACTAAATGTCTATCCTTAGTAGTCCCTGCTCGGGCGCCATCTGTAAGGACGTTTTCTTAAGGCTGGGGTACATATCTCAGTCTCGCCAGGGTCTTTACAGAAAATTTATAAATACTGAGACTACCAAGACTTTTAGTAAGGGGGCGCTACTAGCAGGTCATACCCTGCTGAGATATGTAGAGGGTATACGGGGCGCACGTGGTCCACGTCGCGAACACATACTTGCTGGCCACGTGTTACTGGGTCCTACCACCACGTGGTTTACCTGGGGCTCACGTGTGTGTATGTCGCGTGTAACGTGTGCCTGGCCGGCGACTTATCGCGGGGAGCGTCCGCGGCCGCAGGCGCTTTCGCTAGCACTCCCACAAGCCGCTCCGTGGTGTATTCCATCACCGCAACTTGTTAGAGTGCACGCTCACGCACCCTGCTCGCCGGCTATCGTCCGCTCACGATGCCGCTCACGGTCGATCGTTGGCCGTGCGGAACGCCCGTGACCGCAGGTACCTGCGCCTGTGCTCCCACAAGTCGCTCAAATGGTGTATTCCACCAACGAAACCCGTTAAAGCACACACTCACGCATCCGCTTGCCAACTAGCGCTCCCTCACGGCACTCCTTGCGATCGGCCGTTGGTCGTGCAGAACGCCCGTGGCCGCAGATGCTTGCGCCTATGCCCTCACCAGTCGCTCGATTGGTTTATTCCACCACCGCAACCTATTAGGGCACACGATCACGCAGCCACTTGCCAACTAGCGCTCACTCACGGCACGGACGGCGAGTGTGTATGCCCAAAGTCGCCCAATGATCAGCGGAACACCGGCATGCCAGAAGTACGGCTCTGTATATACACACACACCCGGGTAGTACCTCTGCTTGATTGGGTACTCATCCCGCATGGTGATGGTGTGCTCCGCGATGGATGACACCCCCATCAAACCATCGAACTGGGCTAGTTCAGACTGTAGAAAGACCTCCACCTGTTCTTCGTCTGTAGCCGTACTTGCTCCTTGTGTCACGACGCCCCGCAAGGCGGCGTGGCTAGTTGTGGGCCGTCTCCTACGGCGTCGCCGCTTGGTCGGGCCTCACACGTCGATTTGATCGTCTGCACTGCTTCGTTGTTGATGACGCACCTCGCCTCGTTCGCTCGGTGGTCTCGTTGACTCCTGCGGACACACCTCACCTCGTTTGCTCGGTGGTCCCGTAGATCCTTGCTGACGCACCTTGCCTCATTTGCTCGGTGGTCCCGTAGATTCCTGCTGTTGTGTTCTTCGTGTCCTGGTTAGTTTGTCGGGTCTCTCTCGTGGTGGTCCTTGCTGCTGGTCAACCTCGCCTCGCCCGTCTGGTCGTGTCTCCGTGCCCTGTGTGTGTGCATCGTCCTGGGCCCCGGTTCGCCTGAAAGGGTTCTTCCGACGTGCCATGGGGCAAGCCGGTGGTAAGATCGCGCTCCTATGGTTGTCCTGGGCCACTGGGTCCTCTGCTGCTCGTCGGGATGTCCCGGGCGTCAGTGCTGCCTCCTCCAGTGTGTTCTGCAACCGTAGTTTTGCTTGGCCACACTCCAGGGTCGCTTCAATGCCGCACAGGAAATCCATTCCTAGGATTACTTCGTTCAGAATGACGGGCAGTACAAGCATTGGCACTGTCGTCTACTTCTGCCCGTGTTGAATCCTCACTCGTAGGGCTCGTGTCACGTCTCTCGACGATCCATCCGCTAGTTTGATGCGGATCAGGGCTGCTCGCTCGTTCTCCGGAGTACTCAGCCTTGCGGAGTACACGGGTGGCCCCCGTGTCGACCGTGGCATCCGTCATCAGGTCCTCGATCCCGACATGTGCGACGACACGACCGTTGCTGCACCTGAGGGATGTTATTCCTGGGAACTGTGATGCGGCGTCTCCAGACTGCTCCCTCTCGGCTGAAGACGCGCAGCATTTCCCGAAGTAGTCCGTCGACAGCAGTCCACTGTGCGCACACCATGTCGTCCGCAATCCCAGCAGAATAGTACGCGGTTATTTCGGCAGTCCGCCTGGATGTGCCCCGGCAGTCCGCCTGCACGCCCCATTTCCGCAGTTATGGCACACTCGCTGAGCGTCGCTCCTGGTGGCTCCTAGTGGTGTCGTTTGTGGGGGAGCTGCCATTGTTGCCGGTGTTGTCGTCGTTGTGTTCCGTGTTGTTGGCGGATTCGGGGACTTCGGTTCTTCTCTTCGTTGGGCCGGATGGTTTGTCCTTTGTCGCTGCAACTCCTTGGTCGTCTCGTAGGTGATCACGAGTTTGTCCAGCTGCGCCAGCGTTCCAAACTCGTGACGACGCGTGAACAGCTGGTACTCCGGCATCATGTTGTCGTAGATCCTGTCCAGCTCCCGCTCCTTGGTGTACTTCGCGCGTCGCATCATCAGCCGCAGCGCCAGCGCGTAGTCGCGGAAGCGTTCACCTCGGCGTTGGGTTCGGCTTCTGATGTCGTCTTCGAGTCGTTGAAAATAGCGCGGGGGGAGAAAGAAGTCCATGAATTCCTGTTTGAATTCTTCCCAGGTGACTTGGTAGAGAGTGTTGACTCTAAACCAATCCTCGGCCTGGCCCGGTCCGCTGCTTCCAACGTTGACCGAAAACGTGGCATTTGGCGCCGGAACGGGTAATGTGTGTCGACTGATAGCGCTCCTCGCAGGGATAGGGATAACACCCTCGGAGTCATCTTCCATCGGTGCCGGCGATGCGTCACGTGAGCGCGTCCCAGTTTGTTTGGGATCCGGCGTGACCGCGTTTCCCAGACTTGTCTCAAGTTCCAGCAGTCGCTGCAACTGGTCCTTGGACAAGTCTCCTTGGCTGGCAATGCTACCAGGCGACTCCGCATTTCCTCCATTGTGCCGTTGGTGTCCAGTCCGAACTCCTTCAGGATGAGCAGCAGTTCGCTCTTCCGACGGAAAGCGATCCAGCGTGTTCCCATGCCTTTTGTTAAATTTGATGCGCGGTTAAATTCGTTGAGTAGAGTAGACGTGGCGACGGTGAATTCCTGTTGAGCGTTGATCTTTCTATTGAATTGCTTAAAATCTCCGGCGAGATTTTATGGCCACGTGTTTCTTGTACTGGTTGAAAATGAGTCTGAAATCTCCGACGCGATTTTATTGGCACGTGGGTTTGCGGGGAATAATTTGAATCTCCGGCGAGATTTCTTGACTCGTAGACGAGAAAAATGTTTCAAATCTCCGGCGAGATTTCATGTTACGTGGACTAGATTAAATAATTTAAATCTCCGGCGTGGTCTAGTACTTAAGGAGTGTCACGATGTTCACTCTTTGCCTGCTCGATCTCAATTGCTCGTTTTAATATTTGACACCGAGTCTTGTATTTGTTACCGATGTTGTCAGTTCGCATGCCCGATCACGACTGACCCCCTCGGTATTCGACACCGATAGTCTGCGCCGGCTGTGCCGACGCCAGGACAAGGTAAAGCAATATAAAAGGGACCAGAAAGGCCAAAGTTCGCGCATACGTCAGTATGCGCAGTAGTCGTAGACACGTGGACAAAATTTTCTATGTTTCTTTTCTCTAGCTACAAGAATTCTATGCTTTCATTTCATGACGGCGTTGCTATATATTTGAACTATGATACTGGGGAACTAGCTTGTGTTGTGTGTCTTGTACTTCCCTACTATACCCTGTAAAATTTGTATTGTGGGTCTTTAATCCACTAAAAGGTGGTAAATTCCTCAAACTAAATGTCTAGCCTTAGTAGTCCCTGCTCGGGCGCCATCTGTAAGGACGTTTTCTTAAGGCTGGGGTAAATATCTCAGTCTCGCCAGGGTCTTTATAGAAAATTTATAAATACTGAGACTACCAAGACTTTTAGTAAGGGGGCGCTACTAGCAGGTCATGCCCTGCTGAGATATGTACAGGGTATACGGGGCGCACGTGGTCCACGGTCCTACCACCACGTGGTTTACCTGGGGCTCACGTGTGTGTATGTCGCGTGTCACGTGTGCCTGGCCGGCGACTTATCGCGGGGAGCGTCCGCGGCCGCAGGCGCTTTCGCTAGCACTCCAACAAGCCGCTCCGTGGTGTATTCCACCACCGCAACTTGTTAGAGTGTACGCTCACGCACCCTGCTCGTCGATCGTTGGCCGTGCGGAACGCCCGTGACCGCAGGTACCTGCGCCTGTGCTCCCACAAGTCGCTCAAATGGTGTATTCCACCAACGAAACCCGTTAAAGCACACACTCACGCATCCACTTGCCAACTAGCGCTCCCTCACGGCACTCCTTGCGATCGGCCGTTGGTCGTGCAGAACGCCCGTGGCCGCAGATGCTTGCGCCTATGCCCTCACCAGTCGCTCGATTGGTGTATTCCACCACCGCAACCTATTAGGGCACACGATCACGCAGCCACTTGCCAACTAGCGCTCACTCACGGCACGGACGGCGAGTGTGTATGCCCAAAGTCGCCCACTGATCAGCGGAACACCGGCATGCCAGAAGTACGGCTCTGTATATACACACACACCCGGCACACACATAAACGACACACTGACACACTGGGGAAGAATTTGATTTAGAATAATTCACTGCCTGACTGCCTACTTCGCACCATAGGCAGCGCATAACTGCGCTCTCAATATCCCTCTTACAGCTCACCTGCTATGTCCTGCGACAGGATCCATAACTATCAAGAGAGAGAGACGGGGGTCCTGGCTGGTCCTTGCTGGCACTTGCACACTTTTATTTCAACGTCCACTTTTATTTTTTCCCGGGAGCTTTTTGCCCGACTTCGATTGCTGCTCGCTTAAGACTGTCCTCTGCCCTAATTATGCGGCCTGCATTACGCTGCCCGCGTCTCGCTGCCGGCCTAGCGTCGCTGCCTTAATTTGTCGCCGCTGCCTGCAGAGCGCCGCTGCCTTCGGCCGATCGTGCCTTGCTGCCGTCGCTCTGCTCGCACTTCGCTACTCGGCTCTGCTGCTCGGCTCTGCTGCTTGCCTAGTGCCGCTGCCAGGCTGGCGCCGTCGCTTCAAAAACGTCGCGATCCCGTTGCCTGTGTGCAGCTGCAGTCTATGCGCGAGTTCTGGGTGCCCAGGCACCGTTACTTGTGCGCGTGCTATTTTTGTGTGTTACGCCGGGCGCCGAATGCTGGAGGGTTTGCGTACGCTGTGTGACCTTTTCTTCGTCTTTGCCCCCGCCCCTGTCTGTCTCGCTGCCTATGATTTTCTGCCTGTGCTTCTGCTTATGTTATCTGCCTGTGCTTCTGCCTATGCTTATGTTATAATAACAAGACTGTGGGGTATATACGACTTAAGAGTAGCTTATATTTATTTATTTATAACATAAACTTTTTTTTTTAAGGATGTGAGCTGCTTCATGCGGCGTCACAGTGTTCAAGAAGTGATGTTTTCCCTAGACCCTGCTTGGCAAATGACGGAAATAAACATTTCACGGCTTCTAATTGCTGTTTTTGTCGCGAATCTAGTGGGTAAGCGTTTGTATCTGCTTCTTCCTCTTTAGAATCCTCCAACTCTAAAGAGGAGATCAATCATGGGGCCAAATTGAATTCCCTCCAAAAATCGATGCCTAGAATGAGATTTTTCTCAATTGACGGAATAACAAAAAGTTTTAAAAGAGTCTCTTTGTCCTTATATGTCACAAGCGCTGAGAGAAAACCTAGCGCTTCGTGCGATCTGCCGTCTGCCGTTTTTACTTTCGAATTTAGTTTTTTGAATTCTGCCCTTTTTTCCCAATCTTTTTGCGCAAAAGTCGGTCGACGCAACTAATATTTGCCCCTGTGTCCAATAACCCTTCTTCGGTTACTCCTAAAAAAGAAACCTTAGCGTAAAAACGCCCATAGCTTTCTTTATTTATTATTGAGGACACCAGTAATCGTTCAGTTAACCTTACGGCTTTCCAAAATTTTCGCAAGCGCTCCGTAGATCGTTTTGGCTTATTACCCGCATGATTTCCGAATATTCTTTCAATAACTTTTTTATAACTTGCGAGCCTTGGTTCATAAGGTTGTGTATGAAGGCTTTTTGTATTTTTATTTTGGGCATATTTTCCTATTGACATGTCCGGTAAAAGCATTTGTATTTAGTGTTGCTTCGGGGCCGTTCGTGTCTGACTCACGAATGGTCCCTTGGCTTTTTCCGCTCTCTTTGCCAGACAGTTGGGGCATTGCGGCTTGTAAATGTTCTTTGCCCCGCAACCATAGCAAAAAACTTTGCGATTTTCCAGACACATCCCAACCATGACCCTCACCATCGCAATTTCAACATCGATACATTTTTATCTGTGCTTGAATTGCGTCGACATCGCCCAATTTAGGATCTGTGTCTTGAATACCATTGTCATCTTCCAAAGCTGCCACGTTTCTTCGGCTGAACACCGGGTCAGGTGCTGGCTTTGGGAACTGCCGAGTCACGACTTCACCCAGCAAATTTTTGCGCATTTGCACCAGCTTTCGCAAGTGTGCAATCGAACGAATTTGCACATAAAGCAATTCGTGTAGTATCTCGGACAGTAAATTCCTTGTCAATGAGCTGCTGCTCTGGAATAGATGTTGACATTCGAGAAGCTAAGAGCATGACATCGTCATAAAATACCTCAAATGTCTCGCCCTGTTTTTGTTTGCGTGCTCTAATCTCTTCTAATATGTCGGTGTCGTTCCGGTAGTCTGTATATTGTTCTTTTAAAGCCGCTCCAAACTCCCTCCAATACCACTCTCTAGCTTTCCCTACTGGTAGAATTTGTAAATTTTTGCAGACTGAATCTATATCATTGTTCAGACAGTCTTTGGTTAACGTGGCTACTCGATATAAGAATTCTTCTACGGTGACTCCTTTTGCCAACCCATCAAACTTGAGATTCCAGCTATGGATGATCTGAGTAATCTTCTCCGGGTCTATTGCCGTGCTGTACCGAGAGCTACTTGACTGCTGACTCAACTCGCTAAGAACCAGATTTTGTCGGCTCACTTCGGGCGAAACTTGCCTGCAACTGAGGTTGGCTAATTGTCTGGCCACAATACTTTCCAGTTGCACCCCTAAACGCTCATAATCGATGTTTGGAGAAGATGTTCGATTTGGTCTAGTATTTGAGCTTCCCCCCCGCCGTGTTTGCGCAACTTCTGAGTTTACTGCGCCCAGTTTCGGTCTTCCGGGGCCTTTAACATTTCTGGCTTGTTGGTTACCCTCTACCAATTCTCCCACTTGAGGGATTTTTTTATACCTCGTGTTGTGAGGATCCGTTTTGGGCACAGCTCCCGCGTTTTGAGCCTCTAGCGCCATTTGTTGTTGCCTCGCAGCTGCCGAAGTCGATGGTTCTAAACCCAAATTAATATCTATCGTTTGTGATAAATCTGACCTAGGCAGCTCTTTTAAATCCGTTAATTGCAGCGTCTTTTGACACGTTTGACAGACTTTAAACTGTCTTACCCAGTCAGAAATGCAAGCTTCATGGAAGCTGTGCTGACATGGTGTTATTAACACTCGTTTTGCTGAGCCGGATTCCCATAATGGCGCTACGCAAATTTCGCATTTTATTACTTGACGGTTTGCATTTTCTGCGGCCAACTTTTCTGTGCTACGTATTGTTTTCATTTTTAGTCTTTTTGTTGATTCGTTTTTTTTCCCAAATTTATTTATTTATTAGGCCATGGATTTTAAAAAAATTCATGGTCTACTGTGTTTGTCGGAACGAGTTTGTGCGTAACAGGCAGAAGGAGGCATCTCCGACCCCATAAACTATATATATTCTGAATCAGTATCAACAGCCGAGTCGATTGATGTCTGTCTGTCTGTCCGTCTGTCCGTCTGTCCGTCCGTCCGTCTGTCCGTCTGTATGAACGCCTGGATCTCAGCAACTATAAGAGCTAGAGCAATAAAATTTTGTGACAACATTCGTGTATATCCGGGTGTCTCAAAGTTTTTTTGAAATTTGGCCACGCCCCTTCTCGCCTCTGTAAATCAGTAATTACAGTTTAATATACACAATATACACCCAACAACAGAAGTTGTACATCTCACATGACAAATACCTTGCCACGGATGTTTTCTGAAAATTTCATAGAAATCGGACTAAAAGTAAGTGAGATATGATCCGAATTAAACTCAATTTGAACGTATACTTATGCCCATATTAAGACCTAATTTACGCATCATACCGAAGTTCGAATCGTCGGACACACAGCATTTTACAAAACTTTTTATTTGCATAGAATGGTAACATAATTAGCTCAGAATGCAACTTTGCCGATCAATCAATAAATGAGGCGGTGGCTTAGTGGTTAGAGTGGCGGACAGCGGTCCTACATGCGTGAGTTCGAATCCCATGCGCGGCCGGCTGGTGAAACATTTTATTTTTATTACTTTTTTTTGGTTATTTTTTATTCTTATAAGCTTAAATGAAAAATACAGTTATTTAATTAAATATCAATAAAAATAGTTTTCAAAAATTAAATCTCATGTTTTTTTGCAATATTTAAGACAATCAATTAGTTACGAATGTTAGAGTGGGACGCCGATACATGCATGTCTGCATTTGCACATTTACGTTTCGGCGTCCCGCTCTAACACACATAAATTGCCGTATTCGGCACACACACGCAACTGTCAGATTTGTGCAACATTCGGCAAAGTTTATAAATTCTAAATTCTAATTAAATATGTTGCGTACCAAAAAATTTAAAAGGTATTGTTTGTTAAGCTTTAAAATTATTTAATAGAAAAGAAAGAAAAAAGGGAAACATATCCGACATTGATCGCGGCAGGATTCGAACTCGAACACTGTCAACCTCATTGGCCTTCGAATCCGGCACACACTCCACTAAGCTACTATACAACTTATGCGGCCGCCACTACTGTTTGACAAAAGCAAAAATGCATACATAAACTTAATGCTCTCTTGCCCTACCTAATGCTTATAATTCTTGTCTATTCGGTTTTGCATTGTTTATGCGTTCTTCTTCTTCTATCCGTCAATTAAATTTGTGCGTGTCGTTCGAATAGAATAATAAGAATATAAAGTTTATATTTTTAAATGCTTAATAATAATCCAAATAATGCAAAATTTTCATTTTAAATAGCTGAAAATAAATAATACACGGTACTCTATAATAATCCCTGGCCTTCTACAGTCAGCACCTGACTGTAGCGTTCGACTGGTTTATTTTTTTTTCATTAAATTGATTTCTTCCAATTGACTCTAGAGTAACGAAGGTTGTGCGCTTTACCCCGCAGTTGATATGGTGCTGAAGAAGTTAAGAAAGAGAAAGAAATATGGTGAACAGAAAAAAAACAGTCAAGTCTCAAGAGTCGCTCATATACTCGAGGATAATATTTTGCTATGCCAAATATTATATTTCCAAGAGTACATTTTCCTTCAACGCTTTTTCCCTTGCCTTGCTGTATATGGTTACTATCATTACTTTATGCGGAGTCTTAGATTGAGTGGTTGATATTTAGGACTTGCCTAAATTCGATTTCCTGCTATTACTCGCAATTTTATTTTCTATATAGATGCTTTCAGTAGCTTTTACGCATTTTACCCTTTATAATTTTTGACACTTTTCTTCGCATCATGCGCTTTAAGCTGCCTTTGCCCCACGTTGGGCACCAATTTGTTATGTCCTCCCTCGGAATGGAATGTATATTTCCTAGATGTCTTAAATCTGGATATTGTTCCTATCTTTGGCTAGGCCGCCTTTGATTCCTTTGCGGCTAACAAAAACAGGCACACAAAATAGAAATAAAAGAATCTTTGCCACTATGTCTCGTGTCAGAAAATAGAGATGAGAAAAGAAACGTAAAGGAACAAAACAAAAAAAAAAAAGAAGTGATAGAATTTACGAGAGGAGAATTTAATAATTTTAAGAACTCCCTGACCTAACATTACCCTTTCATCAACCCTCAGAAATCATTAATAATTCTTTAGCATTCCATTTTAAAATTCATTATAATTATTCATGAGTTTCTTAAAATATACAAAAATATAAAATAAATTTAAGGTAGAATTTTTATACACCTGACTCTTAAAATGTTAAGAGTATTTTATAAAATAAGCAAATAAAATTTGATGTAAAAATATGAGTGAATCTTTTATATTGATAATAATAAAAAAATTACCTTATAAATACTTTTTTATTATTTCTGCCAATTTCGAGTAACACCGCTAATTAACTATTCGATTAATTGCCAAAAAAAAACCTATCGAGCAACTCCCCTCTCATACATGTTATGATTTTATTGTGATAACATTCCCGCAAATGTATGTGTATATTTTTTTTTCTTATTTGCGCGGCGCGAGTGTTTTCTTTTCTATTATTTTAATGTGCAAGTGACAGCAACCAAAAAAACAGTGTCTACAAGTATGGATCAGGTAAGTAAGTAAATCGAATCAGCTGTTTCGTGTTCACACTTTTCTGATAGGAATAAATCTTTATTGCTTGCCTCCTTTATCTTTTGCAATAGGTAAATTTCCTCTTTACTGGTGTAGCCATAAACACAAAATAAATAAGAGTGCACTTACCCCCTTTTCCGTTGGGCCCAATGGATCGTTGGTTGTCTAAATGTTGAATTAAAATTTTTTTTTTTCTATGTACATACACCAGAGGCAAAAAATTAATTTTTAAAACTGATTTTCTTTGGCTGTGCCTTCAGTGTATGTAGATATTTATTTGTCTTTTGAGTTATATGAAGCGAGACTTCACAAGTTTTTTTTCTCTTTTATGGTGAATTTATTACCTTATCACTTTTTCCAGTGTCCTGCAAAGCTACTCCCGGACATAGGAACTCCGATCCTAAATAACGTTAGGACAGCTAGCGGCGCCACCCTTCTTTGCCCCAGATGCTGCTACAGTTAAGGGGACTGCGACTACAGGCCAGTATACAAATCCTGACCGGACAGGTAATTTAATTTGTGTATATATATAAAGTGAGTAGTTCTTTTTTTCTACTTACTTTAAGATTTTTTTTTCTTTTGTAACTAACACTTTCTTTTCCTTTTCTTTTCTCATTTTTTCAGACTTCTAACCGTCTCGGTGGAGGATTTAAGAATGCGATGATCTAGCAAAATCTAGGGAATCGCCATACTTATTCTCCTCCTTGCTTCCCCTTAAATTTTTTCTTGCCAGGTTTCAACCCTGGGTGGCCAAAAGGATGACACCTTCTATATTTCGAATTCACCTCATCTAAAAATCCCCGTATGTATGCAAAGTTGCGCTGACCATATTATTAATTTATTTATTTTCTAACAGATTCCTGCTGCACTAGTTTTATTTTAGTATTATGTAATTTTAAGAAACTTTAATTTAATTTATATTTATAAGTTTAATGTACTAATTATAAGACTCTGTCCGTGCCACCCTTTATTTCGTTCGTAGGCCTCTATAGGGAATTGTGTAGGTGATAATTTGTCTCTGTTTGTCCGTTCATCACATCTATGGCAAATATAGACGAAATATTAGGAAAACTAGGGAGGTCTAATTACTTTACAACAATAGACCTGGCAAAAGGCTTCCACCAAATAAATATGGACACTATGAATATACAAGTATGCCATTTGGGCTTAAAAATGCCCCCGCCACCTTCCAACGCTGTATGAATAATCTGCTCCGTCCGCTCTTAAATAAAAACTGTCTAGTATACCTAGATGATTTCATCGTTTTTTCCACCTCTTTAGAGAAACATCTTCAGGCCCTTGAAGCAGTTTTCGAGAAATTATCTCAAGCTAACTTAAAGCTACAGCAATGTGAATTCCTAAGACAGGAAACTACCTTTCTAGGACACGTTATCACTAAAGATGGGATTAAACCAAATCCTGAAAAAAATAAAGTCATACAAAATTATCCGCTTCCAACTAAACCCAAGGAAATCAAAGCATTTCTTGGAATCACAGGTTACTACAGAAAATTCATACCTAATTTCTCCTATATAGCCAAACCATTGACTAAATGTATAAAAAGGGAGTCAAATAGATATAAACCAAAGGGACTACATAGAGGCATTTCATAAACTAAAAGTAGAAAATTTGTATTAACAACTGAGGCAAGCAATGTAGCACTGGGCGCTTTTCTATCTCAACATGGACATCCTGTTAGTTACATTAGTAGGACCCTCAATGAACACGAGGTTAATTACAGCGCTATAGAGAAAGAGTTACTAGCAATAGTTTGGGTAACCAAAACATTCAAGCACTATCTATTAGGAAGACACTTCGAAATAGCTTCTGACCATCAACCATTGTGCTGGCTACACAAACTAAAAGAGCCTAACTAAAAGCTGACTAGATGGAAGATTAGACTATCAGAGTACGACTTCGACATAAGGTATATCAAAGGGAAAGAAAACCACTGTCTAGAATCAAAATAGAGCAGACGTTTTTCGGAGAATCCACGGAACATAGCGCAGAAGAAGATAGTAGCAACCTAATAGGACTATCTGAAAAAGCCATTAACTATCACAAAAGACATCATTTTTTTTAAAGGTCTCAATAGTAATATAGAACACGAAACTTATTTCAAGAAACAAATCATACATATCTCCTATAAAGAAATGTCCCTCGAAACAGCCAAGCAATATTTACTTGACCATTTTTGTTCAAAGAATAGCGCTCTTTACATCGAAAGCGATGCAGACTTCGAAATGATTTAAAACGCGTATACAGAAACTATGAATCCAAAATGTACAAAAATTTTCCGAAGACTCGTTTTACTAAAAAACAACCCCACCTATGCAAAATTTAAAGAATTAATCCTAAACACACACGAAAAGTTCTTACACCCAGGAATTCAGAAAACTGTAAAACTCTTTAGTGAAAATTAATTTAGTAATTTAATATAGTTATTCTTTGTACTAGTAGTTTTAAGTATAAATTCAGTAAAATATAAAGTATTATTGGCAAAAATAAATGTTTATTAGTAACTCCTTTTTGGCCATGGATTTTAAAAAAATTCATGGTCTATTGTGTTTGTCGGAACGAGAATGTGCGTAACAGGCAGAAAGAGGCATCTCCGACCCCATAAACTATATATTCTGAATCAGTATCAACAGCCGAGTCAATTGAGCCGTCTGTATGAACTCATGGATTTCAGCAACTATAAGAGATAGAGGCATACAATTTTGTGACAACATACGTGTATATTCAGGTGTCTCAAAGTTTTTTTGAAATTTGGCCACGCCCCTTACCAAATGATAATTTGTTCAAAAAGTGTTTCTACGTTGCACATTTCGGAGAATCCACGCAACATAGCGCAGAAGAAGATAGTAGAAACCTAATAGGACTATCTGAAAAAGCCATTAACTATCACAAAAGACAAATCATTTTTTTGAAAGGTCCCAATAGTAATATAGAACACGAAACTTATTTCAAGAAACAAATCATACATATCTCCTATAAAGAAATGTCCTCGAAACAGCCAAGCAATATTTACTTGACCATTTTTGTTCAAAGAATAGCGCTCTTTACATCGAAAGCGATGCAGACTTCGAAATGATTCAAAGCGCGTATACAGAAACTGAATCCAAAATGTAAAAAAAATTTTTTTTTTTTCTCGTTTTACTAAAAAACATCCCCACCTATGCAAAATTTAAAGAATTAATCCTAAACACACACGAAAAGCTCTTACACCCAGGAATTCAGAAAACTGTAAAACTCTTTAGTGAAAATTACTACTTTCCCAATAGCCAGCTCCTTATTCAAAATATAATCAATGAATGTCAAGTTTGCAACCTAGCCAAAACAGAACACCATAATACAAAAATGCCAATGAAAATCACCCCTAAACCCCCACATTGCCGCGATAAGTTTGTAATAGATATCTATTCTTCTGAAGGAAATCACTATTTGAGCTGTATCGACATTTACTCCAAATTTGCCACTCTTGAACAGATAAGGACAAAAGACTGGATAGAATGTAAAAAAGCCTTAATGCGCATATTTAATCAGTTGGGAAAACCTAGACTTCTTAAAGCAGACAGAGATGGCGCGTTCTCCAGCCTAGCCCTTAAACGTTGGTTCGAAACCGAAGACGTAGAATTACAACTTAACACTACGAAAACAGGTGTCGCTGACATAGAGAGACTCCACAAGACTATAAATGAAACAAGAGCAACAGTCGAGCGGCACGCGACAGTGGGATACCCTTCGACCTTTTTGAAACGTAAAGAGTCAATAATTGTACAATACTTCTACTTAATAGAAATATCGTAACATAAGCCTTTATATGCGTCTGTGTATGAATACGTGTATCTATCATTTTTTTGGTCAAGCACAAATGTATGTATGTGTGTGTGTGCGTTTGAATGCAAAAAATGCGTGTGCATAGAAAAGAAGAGAAGAACAACAGATGGCGGTACGCGCTCACAGTCTCTATCCTTTTCTTTTAAATGAGCATTGCAATGACGTCACAGCTTGCTGGTCTCTATACAAAATCAAGGCGAACAAGGTTTTTGTTTAATAACTTCTGTTCTTGTAGTCCGATCGGAATTTTGACGTTATGTAGGTATTATAATTAGCTAAGTATAGTCTTACTCAGAATGTTGTATCTTTTATATGTCGCTCGCAAATCAGCTTAAAAGATGAAATTATTGATTTGCGTGGGCAGGGGCGTGGCACCCAACATTTGAAATAAACTTCACTTGTCCCGGATAAACAGAAACCTTCATGCCAAATTTGGAGTCTCTAGCTTTTATAATAGCTGCGATCTGTGTGTTCATCCGGACATCCAGACATCCAGACATCCGGACAGACAGACAGACATGGCTTAATCGACTTGGCTAGTGATCCTGAGCAAGAATATATATACTTTGTGGGGTCTCCCACGCCTCCTTCTACCTGTTACATACTTTTGCACAAAGTTAGTATACCCTTTTTGACCATTTTCAATGGTCGAAGGGTATAAAAATGACAATGAAACCAAGTTAAGTAAAATAGAAACAAACCTTTACGTCTACAATCACAAGACCAAACACGATACTACTGGACAAACCCCCGCTCACATATTCATCTATGCCAGACAACCTATTCTAGATACACAACACAATAAAGAAATTAAAATTAACGAAATAAATAAGAACAGCACCGAATACAATGTTGACACTAGATTCAGGAAAGGACCATTACAAAGAGGAAAATTAGAAAACCCTTTCAAATTTGTTGGAAATGCATCTGGCAACCCTACTTGTCCGTGTCCTCTGGTCACACTAAACTGTACTGTCAGTAGTAATCGCCCGAAAGCCTTACCGGTTTGTGTATAACGGCAAGAGCGCGCGTCGTCAACAAATATAACTCTAATTAAACTTTGTAAACCCTTTTACTCAATAAACCTTAAAATACCAACAGGTTACGGGCCCAGCACGCTTCCACTGCGCGGGTGTAAAAGGTTTAAAATGAACAGTTTGCAATTTTCGCTTGTGTAGCTTAATTGCATAAAGTCGTGTGCAAGAATAGAGATCGATGGTGAAATTCAAATCGAAGAATTTACCAAGAACTGCTGTGTGTGTAAGTGGCGCCAGAAAGATCGTTTGTACGTTGTATTGGTGTTGTTTTCGGTCTCGTCGGTTTTTTGTGTGTGTCGCTACAGTAACGGTTTTGAATGCTTGTGTAGCATAGGAACAGTTATTTGCTTGTGAAGCAAACGTGCGGTAGAAATTTCAGAATTATCGAGTTCTGAAATAGAAACATTAGTTAACATGAGTGTTAACAATGTTCGAAACGAGCCTTTGGGCAAAGACAATTTTGATACTTGGAAAATACAAATTCAAGCGCTGCTAATAAAAAATGACAATTGGAAATATGTTAACGGATCATATGTTAAAACCGAAGAAAACAGTGCACAGTGGGACAATCAAGATGCGAAGGCAAAAGCAGACTTGATTCTGTCTCTGTCAAGTACAGAACTGAAGCAAGTGAGGAACTGTGACACGTCATGTGAAGTATGGAGAAAGCTGCATGATATTTACCAATCTAAAGGGCCAGCTCGTAAAGCATCCCTATTGAAGTCGCTAATTTTGTGTAAATTAAGCAACGGCGGTGATATGAGAAATCACATCGATAAGTTTTTCGATATCGTTGATAAACTAAACGAAGTAGAATTAGTAAATATAAACGACTTGCTAGCCATACTATCGTTGTCCCGAAGAATACAAAGCCGTTTCATGTAGCGATCGAAACGCAGGACACCTTATTGTCACCGGAAGCTCTCAAGATTAAATTGCATGACGAGTATGAAGCCCGGAAAAGAAATAGTAGTGAGTCTACTCCTGGAGCATTGTTTGGGAAAAAAAAGGGCAAGAACAATAAGGAAAAGGAAAGGAAAACTGAACAGAAGATTAAGTTCAGATGTTATGAATGCGGAAAAATTGGTCATAAAGCAGCGGAGTGTAAATCAAAAAGCCAAAGCAGTAATGAAAAGTCCAGCATGAAGGCAGAAATAGCAAGATCTGTTAATAGCGAGCAGAAAGGCTGGTGTTTGGATTCTGGAGCAACATCACACATATGCTCACAGAAATACCGATTTGAAAAGGTCAGTACAGCAGAGTGTTCAAATCTAAAGCTCGCGAACAATGAATTAAGAGAGAATGAATCTGGTGCAATCGGTAGTTTATTTGATTTTATTTTTGTTAATTCTCATATTACTTTAAGTGGGCTTAATAATCAGCTTGCGTCTTTAAACAACGAATTCGGGTGCATTCAAAAACAACATACAGCTTTGCGCCCTGCAACTCTGAATGTTATGGAAATTGAACTAATACCCGTCCTCGTCATTCAGGTGGTGCCTCCTCATATTAAGCCTTATTTATTTCTTCTTGATATATCTCGCACTTATTTGCGGAAGCAAATATAAATATATATATATATATTTTTTTTTTTTTTTTTGTATATCAAAAAATAAAAGTTGAAAATATTTGATATGAAATAAAGTGAAGTCAAATTTCATATGAAATGAAGTAAACTCACAAAACATATGAAAATTTCATTTGAAAAATTGTTTAAACTGGTCAAATTTTCCATTGAGTTCGACTACTTTATCAATTTTCATGTATTTCATGTAAAATACACTTTAAATAACTTAATTATTTTGGCCTTCATAATAAAAAGGTAAGAAAAATTTGATATGAAATAAGTGAAGTCAAATTTCATAAGGAATGAAGTTAACTCACATAACATATGAAAAATTTGTTTGTCAAATTTCAAAAGTTAAGTCAAATTTTATATGAAATAAAGTTAAATCCCATATTAATCAAAATTTTGTATGAAAAATTTATTTGGAAAATTTCCAAAGACAAAGTTCATATAAAAGTTAAGTTAAATCACATAACATATGAAAATTTCATATGAAAGAATTTTCAAAGTGGTCAAGTTTTCCATTGACTACTAATAAGTTATCAATTTTAATGTATTTCATGTAAAATACACTTTAAATAACTTCAGTCTTTTTGCCTTCATATATTTAAATAATATTGCCGACAACACTTCACAGTCAAAATTTCACCGCTTGCGCAAAATCACTCTACATATGAAGGTTTTTTGTCACGCCATCCGCAAACTGGTCAAATCCAATTTTCATGATTTTGTATGAAGTTTTACCTATATTCTTCTCACAACTCAAGTGATTTAACTTGTTACATATAAAGTATTTTATTTGACGTGTGTAGGGCTTCGAGGTGTAGTCTTTCCAGGCTCAGTACCTCTATTGTGGTATTTTTTATTATCTTCTGCATCGGGGGCAAGAAGAAGTCAAATTCCTCTTCGGTGACATCTGCGGTGTTATCGTACTCGATGCCATTTATAGTAAGTGTGCAATTATCGTATTTTATTATAGCCGACCCAGTTATTGTGGTGTCGTTACCGCTTATGGTCTTAATAGTAGTATTTTTAGCATTGAAAATGAAAATGTAGCCTTTTTCTGCCTCAAATATATCAGTGATAGTGCTAGTTTCTTGTATGTCGCAGAAGCTGGTCTTCTCATGCAACAGGCTTTCGATACAAGTCGTATTTCGGTGGGTGGGGAAGTTGACATTTTCGCATAAGAATATGTTATCTAATTTTAAACATTTTTCTCTTAAAGGGTAGGTCTGACTTTTGTTATTGTACAAAAATATAATTGGGTGTTACAACATAGTAGGTGTTATTTATGGGCAGGGGAATTTTTTTGCAATTTTATATTCCTCTTTCTTAAATATAGGTATTTTGACATTGAATATGATGTTTGAATTGTGATAGGTGGTATGTAATTTTAAAAGACTGTATAATTGTTCGTCTGATTGTACATAAAGATTTTGGTTTTGGAATATATTTGTTATTTTTTGTATCTCTTCCTTGTTTAAAATGAGTTTAGGAATTATATTAAGTTTTGCAAGTAATAGGCTTTCAATAATGTCGTTGAGGTGGTTAAGTAGTAGATCAATGCTGTAATCAATTCTGTTTATGTATTGTAGTTTTCTTACTAAATTTTGTTCTTCGTTTAATTCTTTAACAATTTTATTTTGGGAGTTTATTTATGTGTCTGGTTATATTTTCAAATCGAATAAGAATTTCGTTATTAAATTCGTTTTGTATTTGGAGATTTTCTGATACTACGTTGAGGTTATCTTTCAAGTTATTGAATTTAATGTCTATTTCCTTGGCATCGGATGCATCCATATTGCCGGAAATAGTTTTTACTAGTGTGCCTAGTCCGTTAATTAGACCTCTTTTTAGGCCATGGATTTTAAAAAAATTCATGGTCTACTGTGTTTGTCGGAACGAGTTTGTGCGTAACAGGCAGAAGGAGGCATCTCCGACCCCATAAACTATATATATTCTGAATCAGTATCAACAGCCGAGTCGATTGATGTCTGTCTGTCTGTCCGTCTGTCCGTCTGTATGAACGCCTGGATCTCAGCAACTATAAGAGCTAGAGTAATAAAATTTTGTGACAACATTCGTGTATATCCGGGTGTCTCAAAGTTTTTTTTTGGCCACGCCCTTCCCGCCTCTGTAAATCAGTAATAACGATTTAATATACACAATATACACCCAACAACAAAAGTTGTACATCTCACATGACAAATACCTTGCCACGGGTGTTTTCTGAAAATTTCATAGAAATCGGAGTAAAAATAAGTGAGATATGATCCGAATTAAACTCAATTTGAACGTATACTTATGCCCATATTAAGACCTAATTTACGCATCATACCGAAGTTCGAATCGTCGGACACGCAGCATTTTACAAAACTTTTTATTTGCATAGAATGGTAACATAATTAGCTCAGAATGCAACTTTGCCGACCAGTCAATAAATGAGGCGGTGGCTTAGTGGTTAGAGTGGTGGACAGCGGTCCTGCGTGCGTGAGTTCGAATCCCATGCGCGGCCGGCTGGTGAAACATTTTATTTTTATTTCATATGAAAGAATTTTCAAAGTGGTCAAGTTTTCCATTGACTACTAATAAGTTATCAATTTTAATGTATTTCATGTAAAATACACTTTAAATAACTTCAGTCTTTTTGCCTTCATATATTTAAATAATATTGCCGGCAAGACAACACTTCACAGTCAATGAAATTTCACCGCTTGCGCAAAATCACTCTACATATGGAGGGTTTTTGTCACGCCATCCGCAAACTGGTCAAATCCAATTTTCATGATTTTGTATGAAGTTTTACCTATATTCTTCTCACAACTCAAGTGATTTAACTTGTTTTCGTTACATATAAAGTAATATAAGAATAATGTCATAGAAAATAAAAGCTGAAAAGATTTGATATTAAATGTTGGAAATGCATCTGCCAACCCTAATTGTCCGTGTCCTCTGGTCACACTAAACTGTGCTGTCAAGAGTAATCGCCCGAAAGCCTTACCGGTCTGTGTATAACGGCAAGAGCGCGCGAGTTATCGACCGTCGCCTGAGCGGTGGAGCTGAAGAAGTGTGTTGGAGGGGGTGATTGGACTTTCCTTGAGTCCCTTTTAGTAAGTTGGAGTAAGTTTTTTTACTTTTGTTCCTTTCACAATAAAAGATCAACTGCACAGTTTCGAAGTCAAGACAGAAGTGAAGTTTATTTCAGATCGTTCTTAGCGGCTAACATATAAAAGGGGAAATATTCTTATTGTGTCAACTCCCACGCGAATGACTCTGGTTGCGGAGTCAGCAATATTTCTTAGTCTAAACAAATGCGACCAATGTATTGGTTGCTGATACATTGTAATATTTGCTGATCGCTGCGTTAGGCTTATGTGAAGGCATGAGGGGGGTTTTGGGGGGATGGCGGCCCATATACTGGTCATTGGTCCGTTGTGTTTTGTTGATCGTTTGTGTTAGGCTTGTGTGAAGGAACGGGGGGCTTCGAGGGGGGAATGGCAGCTGTCGGTGCTGGGTTGGTAACTCCTCCCCCCCTAGAATGGAGCGAAGGCCATAGTGATGGTATGACCGGAGCGACAACAGGCAGCTGATATTCCGTTGGCAGGTTGATGATGTGGATATTGCGCCGGAATATCCAGAAGAATACGGCTATGATTATCAGAAGCAGGAACAGTATGTAGAGGGCTGCGGCGTGTTGTGTTGATTGGCGACCAAAGTTCAGGATTTTATTTGACGTGTGTAGGGCTTCGAGGTGTAGTCTTTCCAGGCTCAGTACCTCTATTGTGGTATTTTTTATTATCTTCTGCATCGGGGGCAAGAAGTCGAATTCCTCTTCGGTGACATCTGCGGTGTTATCGTACTCGATGCCATTTATAGTAAGTGTGCAATTATCGTATTTTATTATAGCCGACCCATTTATTGTGGTGTCGTTACCGCTTATGGTCTTAATAGTAGTATTTTTAGCATTGAAAATGAAAATGTAGCCTTTTTCTGCCTCAAATATATCAGTGATAGTGCTAGTTTCTTGTATGTCGCAGAAGCTGGTCTTCTCATGCAACAGGCTTTCGATACAAGTCGTATTTCGGTGGGTGGGGAAGTTGACATTTTCGCATAAGAATATGTTATCTAATTTTAAACATTTTTCTCTTAAAGGGTAGGTCTTACTTTTGTTATTGTACAAAATATAATTGGGTGTTACAACATAGTAGGTGTTATGTATGGGCAGGGGAATTATTTTTGCAATTTTATATTCCTCTTTCTTAAATATAGGTATTTTGACATTGAATATGATGTTTGAATTGTGATAGGTGGTATGTAATTTTAAAAGACTGTATAATTGTTCGTCTGATTGTACATAAAGATTTTGGTTTTGGAATATATTTGTTTTTTTTTGTATCTCTTCCTTGTTTAAAATGAGTTTAGGAATTATATTAAGTTTTGCAAGTAATAGGCTTTCAATAATGTCGTTGAGGTGGTTAAGTAGTAGATCAACGCTGTAATCAATTCTGTTTATGTATTGTAGTTTTCTTACTAAATTTTGTTCTTCGTTTAATTCTTTAACAATTTTATTTTGGGAGTTTATTTATGTGTCTGGTTATATTTTCAAATCGAATAAGAATTTCGTTATTAAATTCGTTTTGTATTTGGAGATTTTCTGATACTACGTTGAGGTTATCTTTCAAGTTATTGAATTTAATGTCTATTTCCTTGGCATCGGATGCATCCATATTGCCGGAAATAGTTTTTACTAGTGTGCCTAGTCCGTTAATTAGACCTCTTTTTAGGCCATGGATTTTAAAAAAATTCATGGTCTACTGTGTTTGTCGGAACGAGTTTGTGCGTAACAGGCAGAAGGAGGCATCTCCGACCCCATAAACTATATATATTCTGAATCAGTATCAACAGCCGAGTCGATTGATGTCTGTCTGTCTGTCCGTCTGTCCGTCTGTATGAACGCCTGGATCTCAGCAACTATAAGAGCTAGAGTAATAAAATTTTGTGACAACATTCGTGTATATCCGGGTGTCTCAAAGTTTTTTTGAAATTTGGCCACGCCCCTTCCCGCCTCTGTAAATCAGTAATAACGATTTAATATACACAATATACACCCAACAACAAAAGTTGTACATCTCACATGACAAATACCTTGCCTTGAATTAAACTCAATTTGAACGTATACTTATGCCCATATTAAGACCTAATTTACGCATCATACCGAAGTTCGAATCGTCGGACACGCAGCATTTTACAAAACTTTTTATTTGCATAGAATGGTAACATAATTAGCTCAGAATGCAACTTTGCCGACCAGTCAATAAATGAGGCGGTGGCTTAGTGGTTAGAGTGGTGGACAGCGCGGTCCTGCGTGCGTGAGTTCGAATCCCATGCGCGGCCGGCTGGTGAAACATTTTATTTTTATTACTTTTTTTTGGTTATTTTTTATTCTTATAAGTTTAAATGAAAACTACAGTTATTTAATTAAATATCAATAAAAATAGTTTTCAAACATTAAATCTCATGTTTTTTTTTGCAATATTTAAGACAATCAATAAGTTACGAATATTAGAGCGGGACGCCGATACATGCATGTCTGCATTTGCACATTTACGTTTCGGCGTCCCGCTCTAACACACATCAATTGCCGTATTCGGCGTATGTACGCAACTGTCAGATTTGTGCAACATTCGGCAAAGTTTATAAAAGTGTTCTAATTAAATGTTGTTAAATAATATGTTGCGTACCAAAAAATTTAAAAAGTATTGTTTGTTAAGCTTTTAAATTATTTAATAGAAAAGAAAGAAAAAATGGAAAATATATCCACTAAGCTACTATACAACTTCTGCGGCCGCCACTACTGTTTGAGAAAAGCAAAAATGCATACATAAACTTATTGCTCTTGTGCCCTACATAATGCTTATAATTCTTGTATTCGCTTTTGCATTGTTTATACGTTCTATTAATTAATGCAAAATTTTCATTATAAATAACGGAAAATAAATGATACACGGTATACTATAATAATCCATGGCCTTCTACAGTCAGCACCTGACTGTAGCGTTCGACTGGTTTGTCTATTAAGGGGGGTAAATGAATCTAGTTTAGTTTGTAATTGAGAAAGTTTTGACTTTAATATAAGTACCGAATCTATTAGTGTGTCTTCTTCTAGGAGAGAGTTGACGGTGGTGCGTATTTGACTAATACAATTGTGGTAGTTTGTTAGGTTGATAATATGTCACGTATTTTTATAATTTTCTACTATGAGTGCTTTTCCTAAGTCTATTTTAGCAAGAGGTGCAGTATTGTTAAGTATTGTAATATGTAAAGACTGTGCGGACCCATAAGTAAACCTGGAATGGCAATAATTAACGGGAGGGGGGTAGTCAGTAGTTATTTTTCCTTTTTAATATTAATTTTCTGATCTTTGATTTGTGTAGTTTCTGTTTTTTAGTGGTAGTGAGTGTAGTGCCATGGTCTTTAGCGACTTGGTGTAGAGAAAACCTGGGTGTAATTTTATTTCTCCTGTTTTCTTTTCTCAAAACTATATTTTCGGGATCTACTGGGATGGGATCTTCTCTATTTTCATTAAGTTTTTCTGTTCTAGTTCTTACGATAGTTTCAAGTTTTTCCTTAACGATTGGGTAGAGTTTACTTTGGAAGGTATGTAGTTTTTCTAGGTAATCGTGTTCGGTGCTAAATTCGGTGTGTTTGTTAAATGAGTGGGTTCTGCCAGTGAATAGTTCGTATGGGGTGAGCTTGGTTGCGGAATGGATCGCATTATTGTAGGTAATCAGAGTTTCTGTCAGTAATTCGTCGTGTTCGATTGGTAGTTTTTGGTTTTTGCGAGTGTCGAGGATTATTCTGTAGATTTCTGTGAGGGTGGAGTGTAATCGTTCTACAGGGGAGTTGCTCGAGGATTGTTGAAAGGATGTTTCGTGTAAGATTTTTAATTGTGAGCAAAATGTTTTGAATAAGTTGCCGGAGAATTCGGTACCTTGGTCGTAGGTTATCTGTCCGGGGATTCCGAATAAACTTATGAAGTGTTTTAGTGATTTTACTACATTCAGGGAGTTACGGTTTTCAATGGGGTAAGCTGCCGCGAATTTAGAGAATTTGTCGATCAAGGTTAGGTTGTATGTGCTGTTGATACAATAGATGTCGATATGGATTATGTCAAGGGGTTTTTCGGGTGTTGGGGGGGGGGTTAAGAACGAGATTTTCTGAGGGTGTCTGTCATATTTAAGTCTTAAACAAGTTTCACATTGGTTGATTAATTGTGAAATTTTGTTCTTCATGTGGGGGAAAAAGTATTCACGTTTTAGGTGAAGAAAAGTCTCGTCGATGCCTCTGTGATTGTTGTTGGTATGATAATCGGAGATAATTTTATCTTGTTCATGAGTGTTTGTTATTTCCGTAAGGAAGGAAAAACAGCTAATTAGTTTGAATGCTGGGTTATTTGAAAAGTATACGGCGTATACTTGTTCCAGTATTCTGAGGGTGGTTTCATCGGTGAAGACGGCACATGTCTTATTTGGTTTTTATGTTTGTTTGAGTATAGTTGCGCAATCGTTAAAGTCAAATAAGGGCTTGTAGTATTCTCTTCTAATTTTCTGTTTAAAGGGTGTAACTGTTAAGTGTTTATTATCTGGGGAGGTTTGTAAAATAAGTTGAACGTTAAAGTCATTGAGAGGTTTGTCAGATTTGGGAAGGTTAGGGGCGGGTTCCGGAACCGTTTCATTATGGTTCAAGTTAACGTCTGCCCTGCTTAATGCATCGGCTATAACATTCTGGGAGCCTTTTTTGTGAATTATCTCGAAGTCATATTCTAGCAGTTGAAGACGCCAACGGATGATTTTTGAATTAGGTTCTTTGAAATTCATTAGACAGATTAAGGGCTTGTGATCCGTCACGATAGTAAATTTTCTACCAAATAGATATGGTCTGAAATACTGTACGGCCGAAATGATAGCTAGCATTTCGTTCTCTATGGTCGAGTAATTTATCTCGGTGTCGTTAAGGGTTCTGCTGGCGAAACAGACTGGCTTATCGTTTTGTAGTGTGCCCTGGGACAAGACAGCTCCAAGGGCGAAATTGCTTGCGTCTGTAGTCAGTATGAAGTTTTTAGTAAGATCTGGGTACTGTAAAATGGGGTCATGGAGTCCCAGGAAGGATTTAATCGCTTTCCTGTTCTTGGGGCAGGGGTAGTTTTGAATAGCTGAGATTTTGTTCGGGTTGGGTTTGATGCCTTGTTCTGTAATTATATGCCCTAAGAATTCTATCTCTTTACGGAGGAAGTTAGATTTTGATAATTGTACTTTAAAAAGTTAGCTTTTGAAAGTTTAGTGAAAACTTGGTCAAGGTGTGTAATATGTTCTTGGAGGGAGGGTGAGAAGATGATTATGTCGTCTAAGTAGACTAAACAGATGGGCCCGACTAGGTCACCCAAAATATTGTCCATAACTCTTTGAAAAGTAGCTGGAGCGTTTTTAAGACCGAAAGGCATACGCACGAATTCGTAGTGTCCGCCTTCTACTGTGAATGCTGTTTTACTCATATCTTCGGGTTTCATTTCTATTTGGTGGAATCCGCTGGCTAAGTCGAGTATGAAAAAGTATTTTTGCTTTTCCAATGCGGTCTAGGATATCATTTATATTCGGAATTGGGTACCTGTCGGAGACTGTTACATCGTTAAGTTTTCTGTAGTCTATGACCAATCTCCACTTTTGATGTTCGTTCTGTGGTGTCTTTTTAGGGACTACCCAAACAGGTGCGGACCAAGGGGAAAAGCTTGACCTGATTATGTCTTGATTTAACATAAGGTCGATTTGTTTTTTAACCTCATCTTTGTGTATGAATGGGTACCTATAGGATCTAACATGTTTGGGTGTGTCGTTCGTGGTTGGAATTGAGTGCCTAATCTTGTTTGTAAATGAGAGTGTTTCGTTATCATTATAAAATACGTGGGAGAATTTAGTACATATTTTTGTCAGGGAATTCTTTTCCTCATGGTTAAGGTGGTTTGTTTGGAGTTCTTTGAAGCATGTAAGTTGGGATTGGGGTTTATAGGTGTCTGACGTGAGTTGAAAGAGTTCGATATAGTCTGATTCTCGGTAGGGGTTCCCTTCGATGGGGGCTTCGAGGTAAAGGAGTTGGTCAGAATCTGAATAGTTGACTATTTCGAAATTTGTTACATTGTTTGTAGCACGGTAAAGTCCACCGGAAATTTGTAAATCTTTATTTATTTCGATGGTATTACATAAGAATACTTCATTACTGGGTTTGACGGGTAGGGGCACAATAAGTTTAGTGTGTGCAGGGATTTTATGAATGTCGGAGGTGCGGTTGCAGTAAGTTTGAATTGGAATTGTGGCATTATTTGTTTTGAGTAGTAAGTTGGTTAGGTCGATGTTTGCACCGAGTTGTGACAGGAGGTCCATGCATATTAGGCCATCGAAAAAAGGGTGAAAGTTAAAAAGTAACATTTGCATTCTGACAATGGTGTTAAATTCAGGGGGAAAGGGTAACGAAATCATTTGCTCTATTTGGAAGTTGTTGAGCGCCGTTTTTAAAGAAATGGGAGTATGTAGATTAATGTGTTCATTTGGGTTGGTGTGTATTGGGCTTAAGAAAGAATTTGTTGACCCTGTATCGATTAGGCATTTAAGATTGTGAGAGTTGTGTATTTGGATTATTATATAGGGTAGGGATGAGCTGTTTGTCGTTGGGCTTATGTATCCGGTTGGTTTGGGGCTGGTACCGGAAAATTTTGTTCGGCAGTATTTTGATTATCTAAATCAATGTTATGTTTTCCGTAAGTCGGTGGGTTTTCGATTTTAAATGGGTTCTTATTTTGTTGTCCGTTATTGTAACTGTGTTGTTTGAATTGTTGTTGTTGTTTCTATTGTTCTGCTGTCGATTGTTGGGGTTTGTGTTTCTAGATTGGTGATTGTTCGAGTATGGTTGGTAATTGCGGTTGTTCTGGCTACCTCTATAATTGGTGTTATTATTAGTGTTTTGGGGTTGAGGCTGTTGGGGGTTGTTCTGGGCGTTAGAATAAGGTCTCCTGTTATAAGACAAAGATTGTTCGACTTTGCATTGTTCATATGCTTGTTCGATACTCTTTGGGTCTTTGAGTCTAATTAGGGTTTTTAAGGGTTCTCTTAGGCCTTTGATGAATGTGTTCAAGCAAACTTGGTTATACAAGGTTTTCTTTGCTTCAATTACCGCATTAAGTTCTCCGCTGTTTTGGAAGGATGAGAAAAGCTGGCTTTTTATTTTTGAAATACCAAAGAAAAGTTGACCGAGTGAGAGGTTATCTTCGAATTACTGAAGTTCGCTTAAAAGGCAAGCTTCATTTTTCTTGTTTGCATACATTCGGGTGAGGTTACTTTTAATCTCATCCCATATCAAAGGAGTGTTGGCGAGTTCGAGAGTTTCGTCTGCCCTTCCTATGATTTTGTTTCTTATTGCCCTGAGTGTAAGGAGTCCGTAAGGTGTCTGGTCAGCACCCCTAATAAGCATTAGTATTTCTTCTACGCTGGTTATGATCAAGGTATCAAGGTATCTGGGAGAACCGTCAAAGGGGGGTAAGTGGCTGACAAAGGTCATAATGTCCTTTGGTTTGAAGGTTGTTGATAGGTTGCTATTAGTGTTGCTAACCGTAGGGGTTATAGACCTGGAAGGGCCGGAAATGTTACCTGAGTCCATGTTTTGTTGTATAGAAGGGGTTTCGTGGGTATTTTCAATGACTACAGGTAGGGGTTTTAGTCGAGTACTAGAGCGGGTAGTTATTTTGGGAAGTGTGATATCGGTTTTAGCTCCTAATACAGAACGTGTTGTTTTGGTTATATTTTTTTGCCAATTTTTTGACATTGATTATGAACAAATTGTAAATGTGTATGTGTGCTTATGTTTTTAAGTGTATATATGTATGTATATTGTTTTTGTTTTTCTTTATTTATTTGGGTGTTTAAAAGCTAATGTTGTACTTAGTATAATTGTTGTGTGTGATTGTGTATTTTTTTTATCTTTCTTAAAAATGAATGTTTGTTCTGTAATGAGATTTGGTTTTTGGCTTATATTGACATTTGTTTATGCATTGGTAAAGTGGGGATCGTATGTGGTTTCGAGTGACAAATTTGTTAGGCAGTGCTGTGTGTTTGCGTATTTTGCCATTAAAGTTTATTTTTCTGTTTTTTTTTTTCGAAACAATCAAATGATAGCACTTCCATATGTGGTTTGGCTTCAGCAACAATGTAGTTACCGTTGTATTTGTTTTTGTACGACAATGGGTCTGCTACTCTTGTGCGAGGCGTTGTATAAACATGGGGTTTGTTTATGTTATGTGCACTTCAGCAATATGATGCCTGGCCGGACTGAGTCGCGGCGGCGTCTATCTCGATGATATTACGCTGGCTTGTACATATTGGATGTGTGCGTTTCGGTTTGTATGAATGTATGAATAATTTTTTTGTATATACGTATATGTGATCTGCTCTGATGTATAGTCTGTTGTAGTTATCGAGTTTGATTCTACACCGACGTATACATTGTGAGTACATGAAGATTTTTCTCTCTTTTTTTGTATGTATGAGGGCATGTGTCTCATTTGATGTACAGTCTGCGATAGTTATCACGTTTGATTCTATGCGGACGTATACATTGTGAGTACATGCAGGTTTCTTTTACTTTTGTATGTATGGAGGCATGTCTCTCGTTTGATGTACAGTCTGCAATAGTTATCACGTTTGATTCTATGCGGACGTATACATTGTGAGTACATGGGGGTTTCTTTTTACTTTTGTATGTATGGAGGCATGTCTCTCGTTTGATGTACAGTCTGCAATAGTTATCACGTTTGATTCTATGCGGACGTATACATTGTGAGTACATGGGGGTTTCTTTTACTTTTGTATGTATGCTTGTGTGTATTATATCTTGTTTGAATCACTTATTTGGCGTTATCATTTCGATTGTGTTATACTTTATTATTAGCATTTGTCACTTTAAACTCACATATTTATCTTTCTTTTACATGTTTTGTTTTTTTTTTTTCCTACTTACAGGTAAGTAAGTGCAATCAGAAGAAATTCCATTCTTCCTTTTCCGGCTGCGCCAGTTATCGACCGTCGCCTGAGCGGTGGAGCTGAAGAAGTGTGTTGGAGGGGGTGATTGGACTTTCCTTGAGGCCCTTTTAGTAAGTTGGAGTAAGTTTTTATACTTTTGTTCCTTTCACAATAAAAGATCAACTGCACAGTTTCGAAGTCAAGACAGAAGTGAAGTTTATTTCAGATCGTTCTTAGCGGCTAACATATAAAAGGGGAAATATTCTTATTGTGTCAACTCCCACGCGAATGACTCTGGTTGCGGAGTCAGCAATATTTCTTAGTCTAAACAAATGCGACCCATGTATTGGTTGCTGATACATTGTAATATTTGCTGATCGCTGCGTTAGGCTTATGTGAAGGCATGAGGGGGTTTTGGGGGATGTGGCGGCCCATATACTGGTCATTGGTCCGTTGTGTTTTGTTGATCGTTTGTGTTAGGCTTGTGTGAAGGAACGGGGGGGCTTCGAGGGGGGAATGGCAGCTGTCGGTGCTGGGTTGGTAACTCGCGTCGTCAACAAATATAACTCTAATTAAACTTTGTAAACCCTTTTACTCAATAAACCTTAAAATACCAACAGGTTATGGGCCCAGCACGCTTCCACTGCGCGGGGTTTAAAATGAACACTTTGCAATTTTCGCTTGTGTAGCTTATGTTAATTGCATAAAGTCGTGTGCAAGAATAGAGATCGGTGGCGAAATTCAAATCGAAGAATTTACCAAGAACTGCTGTGTGTGTAAGTGGCGCCAGGAAGATCGTTTGTACGTTGTATTGGTGTTGTTGTCGGTTGCGTCGGTTTTGTGTGCGTGTGTCGCCACGGTTTTGATACTTGGAAAATGCAAATAAAAAATGACAATTGGAAATATGTTAACGGATCATATGTTAAAACCGAAGAAAACAGTGCACAGTGGGACAATCAAGATGCGAAGGCAAAAGCAGACTTGATTTGTCTATGTCAACTACAGAACTGAAGCAAGTGAAGAACTGTGACACGTCATATGAAGCTGCATGATATTTACCAATCTAAAGGGCCAGCTCGTAAAGCATCCCTATTGAAGTCGCTAATTTTGTGTAAATTAAGCAACGGCGGTGATATGAGAAATCACATTGATAAGCTTTTCGATATCGTTGATAAACTAAATGAAGTAGAGTTGGTAAATATAAACGACTTGCTAGCCATACTATTGTTGTATAGCATTCCTGAAGAATACGAGCCGTTTCGTGTAGCGATCGAAACACAGGACACCTTATTGTCACCGGAAGCTCTCAAGATCAAATTGCTTAACGACTATGAAGCCCGGAAAAGAAATAGTAGTGAGTCTACTCCTGGAGCATTGTTTGGGAACAAAAAGGGCAAGAACAATAAGAAAAAGGAAAGGAAAACTGAACAGAAGAGTAGTAGTAGTAGAGAAGTACCGTTTAATCCAACGAAAAGGTTTGCCGTTAACCTAGTGAACACGCAGTACGCCCCTGATTTAAGAGAGAATCTGTTGTCCGTCTCAAAGATATGTGATCATGGCTATAATGTTTTGTTTAAGAAGGACGGAGCAGAAATAGTAAAAGCATCAAATAGCCAAGTTGTGTTTAGAGCCAAACGTAAGTTAGATCTCTACTATACGGAAGAAATAAGTGAGAGCTGCCAAGTATCAAGTCACAGGCAAAACGACATTAAAGAATGGCATGAGCGTTTTAACCATCTCAATGAAGATCCAGATCCAGAGAAGTCTTAGAATTAGTGCTCAGCGACGTGTGTGGTCCCATGCGTGTGCACAGTCATGGTGGCAGCCGTTATTTCGTAACATTTATAGACGACCATTCCAAGTGGTGCGAACTATATACGATCAAAGCAAAATCGGAAGTTTTTGAAAAATTCAAGGAGTTTCAAAACTTTGCCGAACGGAAGACTTGAAAGAAGCTGAAGACATTGCGATCAGACAATGGCACCGAATATACGGACAACGAATTCAAGAAGCACCTAGCGGGTGCAGGTATTCAGCACGAACTCACAGTCGAGTATACCCCACAGCAAAACGGAGTAGCTGAGCTTAAGAATAGGACGCTAGTGGAAATGGCACGCTGTATGATGATACAGGCAGCACTTCCTCCAAGCTATTGGGCTGAAGCAGTCAACACTGCAAACTACATAAGGAACAGATGTCCGTCGAGTAGCCTGTGTGGCGAAACACCGTTTAAACTGTGGAATAGACGTATTCCAGTAGTGAAACATCTGCGCACGTTTGGGCAAATTGTGTATTCGCTCAACAAGCGGCCAAAAGGCAAGTTCACTGCAAAATCAAGGAAATGCATATTTATAGGATACTGCACTTATGCAAAGGCATACAGGCTGTATGACCCGGAAGCAAGAACTGTGCTGAAGAGTCGTGACGTGATCTTTACAAATCAATTTGGTAAAGACAGTACCTATGATGAATTTACAGTATCGGATGGAATAAACGTAGAGAGCGTACCTACGAGTTAAAAAGAAACTGATAGCGAGAGTGAAAGTTCATCAGAGGAAGTCCATCCGGAGGTGCAAATGAAGCGTGGTAATGGCAGGCCAAGGAAACAGCGTACAGGTAAACCTGGCAGACCGAAACTAATCCACAATCAGATCGTTGCAGCTCCAAACGATTCTGAGTCGGAAGATGAGTTCTTCGAATCTACGTGTTTAGTAAGAAGCAGCGACGAGATTACAGCGTGCGACGCTCTCGAAGGAGCACATGGTCCTGAGTGGAAAGACGCCATGTTGAGCGAATACAGGGCTCTCCAAAAGGGTGGCACTTGGCAAGTTGTAAGACGCCAACCTGGAATGAAAGTCATCGATACCAAATGGGTGCTACGGACCAAGAACAAGTCGACTGGTAGCTAGAGGATTCACGCAGAGAGAGGGGATAGACTACAATGAAACGTATTCCCCAGTAGCCCGAATCGGTTCCATACGGGGAGTAATAGCTCTTGCTGTAGAGCTAGAACTTGATGTATACCAATTGGACATCAACAGCGCATACTTGAATGGAGACATAGAGGAGGAATTCAACGTCCCAGCAGAGTTTGGCCAAATATTGCCACCCAATGAAAGGCAAAAGTATGGTCAAGGATATGTATGCAGGCTTTATATGGATTGAAGCAGAGTGGTCGCCGATGGTATAAGAAACTGGACAGCAAATTGATTAATTCTTTGATATATGTGTTCCGAGATTCTATCCGACAGCCTGAAGTAAGCCCCCGTGGTTTACAAAAGAGCTGTCACGCCTAAAGAATTTAAAGAACGCCTTATTTAAAAAATATAAACTTAAACACTCTTCTTTATTCTTTTCTCGCTCTTTAACTGCTCGGTCAAACTTCACCGTGCTTAACGCCAAGTGTTATAAAAATTATTTAAACCGTTGTAGAGCTCAGTTTTTTTAAAACCCCAAACAGTTTTATAATTTTGTTAACATGAAGCGTAAATCAGCGGCTTTTCCATGTAAATTGGAATTTGAAAATGCTATTGCAGACACGGATCAGGCCATGGCCGATATGTTTGCCATAATACTCAGTCATATCCTTATATATCCCATGTTCGAATGGTATCTTCACTCCACTTTTGAATGAAAGTTCAATTGCTAGGGATCTTCACTTGGTTACACCACTTTACTCGCCAGGCCCCGACGGAATTCCCGCGTGCGTACTACGGTTCTGTGCTAATTCCCTGAGTAAGCCATTGCTAAAACTATTCTCGCTGTCCTTAGAAACTTCTTTTTTTCCTTCCATCTGGAAGGAATCATTCATTATTCCCTTACTCAAAAAGGGCAGCAAGTCGGATGCAACTAACTATAGAGGCATCTCTAAGCTATCGGCCATACCTAAATTCTTTGAGAATGTCTTAACCCCTCACTTGCAACACTTTTGTAGATCCATCATTTCCCCTTGTCAACACGGATTCATCAAAAGTCGTTCCACTACGACAAATTTACTTGAGCTGACATCCTTTGTAGAACAGGCAAAATCTTCAAACTGATGTCATTTATACTGATTTCAGTAAAGCTTTTGACTCAGTAAATCATTCCCTCCTAGCAGAAAAGCTTAAACTTAAACTTAAACTTCTTGGTTTCTCGCCTAAATTTCTTAGTTGGATTGTTAGTTATCTGACAGACAAAACCCAAATGGTACTTTTTAAAGATTGCCTTTCAAACCCACTTCATGCCACCTCTGGTGTTCCTCAAGGGAGTCATTTAGGTCCCCTTCTATTCACTCTTTTCATCAATGACCTTCCGCTTGTCATACGATCTGCTCGCACTCTTATGTATGCAGATGATGTAAAGCTGTGTTTTCAACTTAAAGATGCCTTCTGTCACTCTTACTTACAAGCTGACCTAGATAGTTTTCAATCATGGTGCCGTGTAAATTTATTAATTCTGAATAGTTCTAAATGCAAGCTGATGACATTCTACCGAACCAGCCCTGAGTTGGTATCCTATACACTTTGTGGTTGTGCCTTAGAAAGAATTGCCTTAGTTGACGATCTTGGTATCCGTCTGGACCGTAAACTTAAGTTTTCGGAACATATTTCTACAATGGTCAATAAGGCTATGGGAATACTTGGCTTTATTAAGCGATAGTCTAAGGAGTTTGACGATCCTTATCTAACAAAGACCCTTTATACCTCACTTGTTCGTCCAATTTTGAAGTACGGATCATGCGTTTGGTGTCCTCAGTACTCGATTCACAGGGACCGTATTGAATCCGTACAAAAGAACTTTTTAATTTTCGCCTTGCGAGGTCTCAACTGGGATGTAGATATAAGACTTCCTCCTTATAGAAATAGACTTAGATTACTTAATTTACCGTCCTTAGCTGCCCGTAGAACTATGCTTGGTGTAGTTTTTATTTTAGTGTTGATCTGGTTAGCCAGTTAAACTTCGCCGTCCCATGTAGAATTACCCGTAATTACTTACCACTAACTCTTCCTAATTGTAGATCGAACTATGCCCTGCATGAACCATTCAGGGTATTATGTTCTGATTTTAATAAGTACTCCTTCATATTAACAAATACAGACTCTGTACCAACATTAAAACTGAAACTTTTGTCCTACCTAGGTAGAAGTTAAATTTTCCTCGAAGCGCCTATCTATTTTTTTCTTAGCTTCTATTTCTGCATGCTCGCATTTATGACACTGCCTCTCGGTCGGTTGGGCATGTCTTAACATATACTAACTTTTTACTAATACTATTAACTCTTCTGATCTGATTGTGTTTTTCTGGGTTTTCCCCAATTCTTTGCAACAAATGTTGGATCGGTTATATCTTTGTCTATCCCAGATTAAATTAAATTAAATTAAATTAAAATTAAATTTAATAAAATTAAAATAATCTTAGATCTTCTAACACTTTATATATGCTTTTATAAATTTTTCACTTATTAATTGTTCTTTTGTCAATTCAGTCGACTGCATTTAGTTGACTTTAAATTAATTAAATTAATAAATAAACTGGTTGAGAAGAATGACATCAATGTGAAATACATCCCGACAGACGAGATGCCGGCAGATGTATTGACCAAAGGACTTTCGAGTCCAAAGCATTTCTCATGCATTGAAGCGTTAGGTATGAGACAGATCCATAAGTAATATTCCATCTGAGGGGAAGTGTTGGAAATGCATCTGGCAACCCTACTTGTCCGTGTCCACTGGTCACACTAAACTGTGCTGTCAGTAGTAATGGCCCGAAAGCCTTACCGGTCTGTGTATAACGGCAAGAGCGCGCGTCGTCAACAAATATAACTCTAATTAAACCTTAAAATACCAACAAAATTAACAACGAACGTCGAACAAACCGAGAAGCCGACCACTACAAAATCACTAATAGAAACAGAGAAACACACTACTACAAGACTCAATTTAAAAAACAGTAAAAACTAATCAACTACCCATATTACAGGCCCCTTGTTCACCATAATACTCCTTCTCACCTTTACAAAACTATGCCAAACCCAGCAACTTCAAATAAACAACATTGACACTGACCACGGATATCTCCTATTCTCTGACAAGCTCATTCAAGTCCCTTCAGAATATGAACACCACTGTCTCCGCATAAGTCCCTTGGATATAGACAACTTAACTCATTACTTTAACATTAGAGTAACAAACTATACACATATCCCTCATATTACACTTCTCCACAATAAAATGCTAAGGGAACTTAATGCTATAACACTACACCAGACAAATAGACAGAAACGCAGACTAATTAACATAATGGGATCTGCATTTAAATACCTTTTCGGGACATTAGACAATAACGACCGAATACAAATCCATAACCAATTAGAATCTGTAACAAAAAACTCAATCAACCTACATGAAATGAGTGACGTAATTCAACTTATTAATAGTAATATGCAAAAGGTCAAGGAATTTGAAGACGAACATAATAACAGAGAACAAATGCTATACGAACTAATCCAGTATACTGAATACATCGAAGACATCGCAATGGGAATGCAACTCTCGCAACTAGGACTGTTTAACCCAGAATTACTCAACTATGGCAAATTAGAAAACATTGACAGCAGTAACATATTACAAACTAAAACTTCAACCTGGATTAACACTAACCAACTACTTATCATAGTTCATATCCCTACTAAACAAAAAACCATTCAAACCATTAACATAATACCCTATCCAGATAGTAATGGCTATCAACTTGACCACGTAGATAAAGACACTTATTTTGAGGAACATGATAAAATCTATAATCAGAACTAAAAGGAAATAAACAATGAATGTATTAAAAATATCATAAAAGGAACAAATCCAATATGTAATTTTGTCCCTACAACCGTTAATCAAATAATTAAATATGTAGCACCAAAGAGTATCTTTACTTGGAACATAAATCACACTGTTATAAAACAGAATTGCCAAGAAATAAATAAAAATATAACGATTAATGGCAACAAAATAATAACAATAAAACAATGTAAAATCAAAATAGGAAAAATAGTACCGAATGAAAATCAGCCGAGCCCCGAGATAAACCTTACCCCATTGTACACACCTTTAAACCTAATAAAAATAAAACCAATAGAACGTAAGGACATTGTACAATTAATATCAAATAATAATATCACAGTTTGTACAATGGTATCAATCATAAGTCTCACATCTTGTACTGTTTGTATCTACCTAAAACTTAAAAACAAAATAACAGTTGAAATACAGGATACAAACCCAACTGCATCAACAAAATTGCATGCATCAACCCCAATAGAAGAAGTAGAAGCATAAGCTTCCTTTTTAAGTGGAGGGAAGTAGCATAATATGCTTCACATATTACGCTGACATTAAATTCGATCTAGCAAAACCGCTGAACATACAATCTTGCGCATGCATGGGTACGTAACGTAACATGAAACTTGAAGCGCATGATTATGAACGCACATGATTATGATCGCTGTATAATTGCATTCTTCTTTTTGTATGCACCTAAAAGAACAAACTCTGCAAAACTGACTAGACATTTCCGTCTCTCACGGTTCGCTTCCAACCGAACATAAACTCTGTACATTTAGTCTTAAGCTGACAGATTTTAAATAATGACGCTCACCAAAAATGTTCGTGTTTGGACTTATAGTGGCTTCAGCGTTGATCTTTGTCTTTGTTACTGACGGATCATTTATTTGACTCAAAAATAATAACTACGTAAGTATATATATATTTTGTATGAATATTTATAAGCTTTTTGATATGAACTTTTGAATTGCATATATTCATTTGCATGTACTATTTATTTTGTTTAATATTTTGGTTTTTATATAGTGTGTGTTTTTAGTGTACTTAACAGTTAATACTTAAAAATATTTGTTGTGTTTGGTTATGGAAAGTGGCAAAGAATTTAGTTTTGACTTTTGTATTACATATATATGTCAGAGCTTTAAGGTTTATCTTGATTTTGCAGCGAGTCCCTGATATTTCTCTTTATATTTCTCGTTATTTCTCTCCTGTTGCGTGTGCACGTTTTTGCTTGGTCAACTTTCGATTGTCCCGCACCGCAACTTTACCAGGGCCACACTCGATCTCCATGTATATCGAGACCTCACAATCAAATACAACCCGTCCTATCGATAAGTCAAGTACAACCCGTCCTTTGTATACGTTTCTTAAGCAGTTGACTATCGATAAGGCGCCCATTTCGAAATAATATTAATTTCTCCGACACGGCCATTCTGATAAATTACACGCCCTCGTGTATGGCCTACGCTTTGCAGGAAATCTGAAATTCTTACACTCCATATAAACTTCAGCTTTAATTTTAATATGACAATCATCTTACGCCATAACAATTTTTCATTAACATAGTCTTTAGTTTACATTATTCATCTAAGTACTTCATTATTTACTTTAACAACATAAATCCCTCTTCAAATAATTCTTTTACTTTTTCATAATTCAACAAATTAAACAATTATTTTTTGAATTCCTTTCATTACTTTTCTTTGATATTGTTTTCTTATTTTGTCTTTTCCTTTATCTCGTCTTTATTCATTCTCTTTTTCATTTTTTTTTCTTTCAAATAACAATATTGTCAAAATACCACTCTAGGGTCAGGTACCGCCACGTAGCCATCGATAACTGTGTACTTCCATACACCTTCCGCCATTCTACTGTCTATTTCAACAGCTTCCATTACTGTCTCTTTCAACAGATTCCATTACTGTCTCTTTCAACAGCTTCACTACTGTTTATTTCAACAGTTTCACTACTGTCTCTTTCAACAGCTTCCATTACTGTCTCTTTCAACAGCTTCACTACTGTCTATTTCAACAGTTTCACTACTGTCTCTTTCAACAGTTTCATCTGGCGGGCTAACATCGATCTCCAGCTCGCTTGGCACCTGCCCATCTGGCAATCTTCTTAATCTTTCATGCGCATACTTATATCTTCTATTACTTTTCATACTCTTTAAAGTATATCTATCGTTCTCTAATACCTCAGTAATCTCAAATGGACCTCTATATTTAGCATCTAATTTAGTCTGGTTTCTCTCACTATTATTAAGCAACACAAAATCTCCAACACTAAATTTAACTATTTTTGCTCTGCTCTTATCAAATCTTTCTTTTTCATACTTTCCTGATTTTTCTATGTTCTCTAAAGCTTGAGTTCTTATCTTAGTCAGATCTATTTCGGCTTCAGCATCATGAATGGGAACAAGGCCTAAGGGACGAGCAACTTTTCCCATTAACAACTCTAAAGGACTCGCTTTGGTTGTCTTATTGACAGTATAATTAATAGCTAACTGCACGTCACCCAATGCCTCTTGCCACGATCGAGAACTTGCTTCAACAGCTGTTAATAAATTCTTCAGGGTACTCATAACCCTCTCAACCTGGCCATTACCTCGGCTTGTTCCAGTTGCTATCAAATGTAGTTTTATCTTTTGTGAAGAGCAAAATTCAACGAACTTAGCACCTGTGAAACTTCTTCCCTGATCAGCCAAAATTCGAATAGGGACTCCGAACAAGGAAATTGATGATTTCAACGCCATTACACAAGTCTCTGCACTTAACGAGTAAGTGTGATAGAGATAAACATCAATCTGTCCAATTACATATTCCTTCCGGTCACTTTTACCACTAAGCTTACCTGTTATGTCTATGTGAATGCTTACTTTGGGAATAGGATGTAACTCCATTTGTATTTTTCCAGAAGATGATTTGGAAACTCTGCATGTTATGCAATTTTCAACAAATCTTCGAACGTATTTGGCCATGCCGTCAAACCAATAGTAATCATATACTTTATCAAGCGTTTTCTCCCAGCCCAAGTGCATTATGGATTCATGTACCTGATTGATAACAGACCATCTAAATCCTCGAGGCACTACTGGCAAACAAAGGGTCTTGCTATTTCTCTGTATGATTCTATACAAAACTCCAGCTCTCAAATCATATGTCTTCGACAACTCTAATGGAAATTCATCATTGCTCAACTTAGAAGTGATCTCTACAATATCTTGATCTTTCTGTTGCTCTGCACGAATCCAATCCTCAGATATCTCGGTTAATTCGTTTCGCTTTTCAACAATCTTTGCATTATTATTTTTTATTAAAAGAGGGAGTCTCCCAGCAGAGAAGGCGCGAGGCACTGCGACCAGAATGGTATTTTGTGCCTAAATGCTCTCCCTATCTTGACAAAAGCCGCTCTGCTTCCCTGATGAAGCCAAGCAGGTCTTTCGTCGAGGAACGGACAATTTGCTCGGGAACTGCGATTTCCACGTGCAAATGTTTCCTCCTACTCCAAACCAAGGCTGGACAGTCACACAGTATGTGTTTGGTGAGTTTCATCGTCCTCTTTACAGAGCCTGCACTCTGCATCAGAGGATAGACGCATTTTCGTTAGGTGATAGTTCACCAGATGGTGGCCACTGAGATAGCCAACAAGGAGATAGAGATCTCTCCTGGAGAGTGAGTCTGTTCTGCGTTTAACCGAGGGATTTGTAAGCTCTCTAGCCTGCCTCATCCCTGGTTGGAAGAACCAATAGCGTTCGGTCAATCTATCTGCCCAAGTTTTCACAAGGGATGAGATGGTTGACCACCCCACGCCGCAGAAGGGTTCGGGGCCAACCATAGAGGCTGATGACCCCGCCCTCGCTAGTTCATCCGCTAGCTCGTTGCCCTGGAACCCAGAGTGTCCAGGTACCCAAAGGAGGGTAACTTTGTTTCTTTTGGACAGCCTCTGGAGGCAGTTCCATCAGTCAGCCACCATACGTGAGCTTACTCTCTTTGAGGAGAGGGCTAGTATGGCAGCTTGGCTGTCCGAGAAGATGTAAATGTTCGCTCCTCTCATCCCCTTCTCAAGGATAAGACGGCAGCAGAACTCAATGGCATGAACCTCGGATTGAAAGACCGTGGGCCACTTGCCCATGGCAATCGAGGTTTTGGAGTTGGGACCATGTATCCCGGCTCCAACCCCTGATCAGTTTTAGACCCGTCGGTATACCAGTGTATGCCGTGAGGGTCGCTGATGGGGTTGCAGGCATCCCAGTCCTTCCGGTCTGGGATGAGAGTTCTGAACTTTGCACCAAAGAGGAGTTCCTTGGTCATAGAATCTGATCTAGTGCAGATCTCTAAGCCAGGAATATCTTTGATAAGTCTAGCATGCCCTGATTCGGTAGCTAGAAGCCCAGATTGGAGCTTGATTCTAAGAAGACTCATTGCAGCGACTTCTTTTATTTTGATATGCAGCGGAGTCAAGTTGAGGATTGACTCCATTGCTGCTGTGGGACAGGTGCGGAGTGCACCCGTCAGAGAAAGGCAAAGTAGCCTATGCAATTTATTGCATTTGTTGATGGCAGTGACCTGCGTCACCTTTGGCCACCACACAATTGCAGCGTAGGTGACGATGGGTCTTACCATCATCTCAAATAGCAACCGGATGTTACAGGATTTGAGACCCCAGGTTCTACCAAAGAATCTTCTGCATGCCCACATGGCATGAGTTGCCTTTGATAGAGTGTTATTTAGGTGGGAATTCCAGTTTAGTCTTTTGTCAAGGGTCACCCCTAGATACTTGACTTCGCTGGAAAGACCCACAGGGGAGCCGCCTATGTTCAATTGACCTATGTCAATAGAATAGCGCTTAGTGAAGGGAACAATAATTGCCTTTTGGGGATTGATGCTGAGACCTACATCTTCGCACCATCTGCCAACCGTGTTCAGAGCAGATTGCATTAGCTCTGTCACGGTGTTGGCAAATTTCCCGTTCACTATTAGAGCCAGGTCGTCCGCGTAGCCGATTGCTTGCACGCCCTGGTCTGCGAGAATGCTTAGTAGTTCATCAACTACTAAAGACCAGAGTAGGGGGGATAAGACCCCTCCCTGGGGACATCCTTTTAACCGCACAGATAAAGGCAGTCGTGGTGTCCAAGGTAGAGGAAATGATCCGGTGTTTGAGCATAGCCTCAATCCACCGGATTAGGGGACGGGCAATATTTCTGCGCTCTAGCGCAGCAGAAATAGAGCCGTAGCCGGTATTATCGAAGGCACCCTCTATATCAAGAAAAGAGCACAAAGCAATGTTCTTGGATGCGAGGGCTTCTTCGATTTTACCTACTAATTTGTGGAGGGCGACCTCCGTCGACCTTCCGGCTATATACGCAAACTGCGTGGGATGCAGAGGATAAGTTTCCTGCAGAGAGCACCGTATGTGAAGGTCTATGAGCCTTTCCGCTGTCTTAAGCAGGAAGGAGGTGAGACTGTTTGGGAATGAATACCACATTGACTCTCCTCCAAGAGACGGGTATGTATCCCCAAGTGAGACTAGCTCTAAACAGGCCGACCAGCGGATCGAGAATATGATCCAGGCTGTTTTGTAAAAGGGCTGGGAAGATTTGATCGCCCCCTGGGGCTTTGAAGGGAGCGAAGGAATCTACAGCCCATTTGACCTTTTCAGGGTCGAAGATGGTTCCCGATAAATTGGAGCCACGTGAGTCCGGTGACGTGGTGACGTCATCTTGACTGGATGGATCTGGGTTCGCCACCGAACCTGGGAAGTGGACTTGAAGCAGAAGATCAAGTGCCTCCCTGCGATCTTGGGTGAAAGAGCCATCTGCTCTTTTAAGAAGCCCTATACCATTAGACGACCCTTTAGCTAATACTTTGTGGAGTCTCGCTGCCTCCGGTAGCGATTCAATGCTACCACAGTAGCTGCGCCACGTATCGCGTTTGGCACGTCTAATGTTTTTATTATAATTAGTTAGGGCGTCCCTATAGACGTCCCAGCTGACACGATTAGCTTTGGCCCTATTGAAAAGGCTTCTAACCTTCCTTCGTTGTGCGGATAGTTCCTCGTTCCACCATGGAACTTTACGGTTGACCTCTAGGGTCTTCCGAACAGAGCTGTCCTCGAAGGATGTGATGAGCACATCTTGAAACAGGTTGGCAGCAAGTTCTATCTCACTAATAGAACTTGGGTTGCTGATCAACAAATCTGCTTTAAAAGCCACAGAGGCTTTAAAAAGATCCCACTTGGTCTTTTTGGGGCAGAAGGAGTTCTGACGGATCTCGACTTGGCCAGGTAGGTCGAACCTGATGTGCTGATGGTCCGACAACGTGGCTTCGTCTGTGACCCGCCAGTTCACCAGTGAACTCCCAATAGAGTTACTGACTAGGGTAAGATCTAGAACCTCTTCGCTAATGGCATTAATGAATGTTGGCTTACACCCTATGTTAGCAACATCTAATTGACAACACAATAGATATTCTAAAACCTCACCACCACTCACCACGTTTGTTGACGTCACTGCTTCCCCAGATCGTGTGATGCGCGTTGGCATCACAGCCGATCACGAGCGGCTTATTGTTTAAGCGGCAGAACTCCACCAGCCGCTGAACCTCTGTGGGGGGAACGTCATCCACGTCGCCCGGGAAGTAGGCAGAGGCGATCACAACCTCCCGGACGCCTTCAGCTGTGGCTATCTCAATAGCCGTTGCCACCAGGTCTCTGGGCCCTTGCGGGGGGTCTCCGCACTATGCCAGTGAAGGGCCTGGAATGGACGACGGGGCGTCCGCTGCCAACCACCGGCTTAGTACGGTCCGCTGTGGGCTTGGGGGCAGTCACCACTATGACTGGGGGTTTGGGGATGGGTTTTGTCAGCGCCACTGCAGCTGCGGCGCTGGTGGACGCCACCGGAGCGTTAGCCACAGCTGTCACGCCGGTAGGGCCCACCGTCACCGCCGCTGGAGGATCGCTGACGGGAGGGGGGGTTGGAGATGGGAAGCGGGAGGGAGCAGGAGCGGGGGAGGCCCTGACGGCGGAGTTCTTAAGGATAAGCTTGATCCTGCCAAAGCGGAATTTCACATTACCCTTAATGTCCCTCAGAGCCTTATACGACTTCTCGTCGACCATCATCGCGAGGTGTGTCGTATTGCCGTTGAGGCTGTGTTGCACCACCCGCCACAGCTCCGTAGAGAGCTCTCAATTTTGGATACCCAAGTATTCCACAATCTCGGCGGGTGTGTATTGCGCGCTGTTGGGGAAGTAACCTGTAATGAGGTGAGCTCTTGGGAACTCTGCTTCCTCCAACAACTTTAAATCAAGGCCGCTGATGGACTTGATATGTCCAAAAGCTTCCTTGACCCAATCAGCAGTGCTGCTGTTCTCGCACACCAGGAGCAGCCACTCCTTTAGGATGCTCTCTTGCACCGTGGCCATATGCTCCGGTGTAAGAGGTTTAGTGGGGTCAGCCGAAGTGAAGCCCAATTTCACCCTGCTTGCCACTTGGCTGAAGAGTGGCTTTGTGGACTCCACATGAGTCTTTTTGGGCTTCTTTGAGGACCCTTGGGGTTCGGGGATGGTATCGTCACCGCGCATCCGCTTAGCCTTGGTTTCCGCGGGGGCGCAGTGGCGATAGCCAGAGCCTCTGCTCTGCTCGAACCCTTTGCGAGTGCAGCTTTGAAGAGCTTCTTCTCGCGGGTCTTCAGTTTGACGAAGGCGTTCCCCGAGTCCAGTCGCAGAGTCTGGATTTGGGAGCCAGCTTCCGGGAGACCTGACCTCTGAGAGGCCACGGAAGCGTCGTCAGCAAAGCTGATCAGGTCACCCTCAGCTTCGGCGTCGGAGGACATCACCTCGACGGTCTGCTGCGTGACTGAGCAGTTGTTGGACGAGAAGGCAGCACTAGCGAACTCAGTGTCCAAGGGAGTTCGTGGCCTGTCCGAGTCCCCCGGAGTACCAGGGTCGAGACCCGTGGTATTGGGGGTGGATGCCAGCAGCCCAACAGCTGCAGTGCTGGTATTGGGGTCGGCCGTGAAGGCTTCGCCCTGGGTTGATGTGTTCAAAGCCGCATCAGGCTTGTTTTTTAAGTTAAAAAGATCCATAAAATTGATCCCACGAGTAGGCGGGAAGAGAAGGTCACCCACGACATAGCCCGCTTGCCGTGGGAAGTCTAAATGAAACTGGAGGGCGACAGGTATCCAGAGTCCGCATACTAGAGACCGGGCTACCCCCCGGCCATGCATCCGTTAGCATATGCTGTTCCGCCTTGGGTTGGGGTGATTTATAGATTCACGATCTTCGCCCGATCAGCACCCCTAGCAGAGACATGACCGTGCTAGGGGCCTGCTTCCAGCCGCCCTCACGTGGAGAGTATAGCCGCACTTCCGTCAGTAGGAGCAAGGACGGCACTTACCCCAGCCAGAGCTGTGGTTAAATTTAATTCCCCTTGCTCTCTCTGACGGCTGACGGCCAATCTTTGCATATTCAGGGGAGTTTTTTGGAGGAAGTGGATTTCTGAAAAGGAAATCGGCGTGAGCCATACGCTTACCTTCTCTGTACTGTATATCAAAATCAAATGACTGTAGATAAGCCCACCAGCGATAGACTCTAGGCATCAACTCCATCTTATTTCGTGATGATTTTAACGAATTACAGTCAGTGAATATAACAAACTTTCTGCCATGTAAGTAGTGACGGAAATGCTTAACAGCATTTACCACAGCAAGAGTTTCTAACTCATATGAGGTATATTTAGATTCGCATAAACTTGTTGTCTTACTATAGTATTCCACTACATACGGTTTATTTTCAATTCTATGTAATAGTATAGCACCATATCCAATTGCACTTGCATCGGTGTGCAATTCTATCGGATACTGTGGGTCAAATATTATCAAAACTGGATTATTAGTAAGAATGTGAATAATTTTTCTACGAATCTCCTCATGTTCTATGTTCCACTCAAACTTATTTTTCTCTGACGTGAGAAAATATAAAGGCTTCATTAGCTGTGAAAATCCAGGAACAAACTGTCGGAAGTACGATGCTAACCCTATGAACTGTCTCAAAGTTGTTACTGACCTAGGGGGTGGCAAGGCACTCAAAGATTCTACTTTGCGTGTATTTGGACTTATCTCACCCGCCCGTACTTCAAACCCTAAATATTGAACAGAAGTCCTAAGAAAGGAGCATTTTTCGATATTGAATGAAAATCCCGCCTTTGATAAAATATCCAAAACAATTTTTAATCTTTCAAGTGCCGATTCCTTGGTTGAAGCTACAATCATTATGTCATTCATATACACAATGACGTACGAATAAGCGATCTCACCTAATGCCTTTAGGACTGCTCTTTGAAATACTGACGGTGCATTCTTAAGCCCAAATGGCATCGACAGAAACTCATATTGTCCGTCAGGAGTGACGAATTCCGTATATTCGACAGAGTTCGGATGCATAGGAACTTGATAATATCCACTCGCCATGTCCAAGCAAGTAAAGAACTTTGCACCGCGCAATCTAGCTATCTGGTCAGAGATTAAAGGCAATGGAAACTTGTCAGCAACTGTATTTGAATTCAATTCTCTATAGTCCACACAAAGCCTGGCTGATCCATTCTTCTTCTTCACCAATAGAACAGGACTTGCAAACGGGGAGTTACTCGGTCTGATAACATTGCATTCTAATAACTCTTGAACTTTGTTTCTAACTACCTCTCTCTGCTGGGACTCAATCGATATGGTCTTCTCTGTACCGTTTTAGTCTGAACAATCAATCGAATTACCATTTCACCAGAGTTGACACGCGTCTGAGGCGTTCCCTTTATGAAAGAATCTGAGTAGGATTTTAACAATGTTATTATTTCGTTTTTGTCTTCACCATATGCATTGCATTCTAATAACTCAAACGAGTTGTTTATAAATTTAGAACAATTATTTACAGTTTTTGCTGAACTCTTAATTATTTCTACTCCTTTACAAGACACTACTGCAGCGTATCCCTGAGCTAGCACTTCGTCTCCTAGTACAATATTGTTTGACATACAGTTATCTGGTACTACATGAAATATTACATTTAATGTGTTTCCATTAATAAGAATGTTATTATCAATTTGAATTGTACTACAAACATTGGCATTTCCAATGCCTTTCAGGCTTACTACATTATTGATTTTTTTACCGCTTAGCTTGTTTGAAAAACTCTCTTTAACCAAGGAGCACTCCGCTCCAGAATCAAAAATAATTGGAAAGCTCTCGCCTCGTATCAGCATACTTGTCTTTGGTTCATCCACCACGCACAACTCAGCTCTCTTTTCGTTCCGCAATCCTGCTCCACCACTTGCCACATTTTTCTGGCATTGAGAGGCTATATGACCTTGCTCCTGGCAACGGTAGCAAGTTATACTGCCTTTCGGATGTTGTTGAAATGATTGGCTTCCTCGGTGATCTTGTCTCTGCATACCAGTGCTCTGCTTCCTGTTTCGGCAGTCAATCAAAAACATGGCGGCTAACGTTTCGGTATTAGCGTAGCGTTGTTGAAATAACTGTTTAAATTCCAGCCACGTCATGCCTGCATAGCACACTTCAGAAAGCCATTGGGATGCGCTTCCTTCCAGCGACTTAGTTAATGCCAATATTAAAGCACTATCTTCCAGTGGTTTTTCATCAAAAATAATGTCAACTGTACCACACCATTGAGTAGCGTCAGCGCCTGTTATGTCGGCGTTAAATTTTGGCAACGTGACGACGCCATTTTGTAACGGTACTGGTACCGTCGCTTGCAGAGTTTTTGCCAACTCCAGGAAACTTTGACTTTGGTGTTCCATCAAGATGCGCAGTTGTTCTTCCATGATTAGTAGACGAAAATACTATCCCACTTCTGATGTCAGAGCTTGAAGGTTTATCTTGATTATGCAGCGAGTCCCTAATATTTCTCTTTATATTTCTCGTTATTTCTCTCCTGTTGCGTGTGCACGTTTTTGCTTGGTCAACTTTCGATTGTCCCGCACCGCAACTTTACCAGGGCCACACTCGATCTCCATGTATATCGAGACCTCACAATCAAATACAACCCGTCCTATCGATAAGTCAAGTACAACCCGTCCTATGTATACGTTTCTTAAGCAGTTGACTATCGATAAGGCGCCCATTTCGAAATAATATTAATTTCTCCGACATATATATTTTGTATGAATATTTGTAAGCCGAATTTGAATTATATAGTAATTTTCTATGTTTTGTGTGTAATATTTTTGTTTTTGTATAGTGTATGTGTTTAGTGTACTTAACAGTTAATGGTTACAAGAAAATATTTGTTGTGGTTGGTTGTGGTAGGTGGCAAAGAATTTCGTTTTGGCTTTTTTACTTGGATATCTCTGCTACGTTATTCCGCTTCCTGGTTGTTAATGCATATTGGTTCACCAGCACGGTATGTACATACGTCTGTGTGTACCTTTTCGCAGCTTTCACGTCTATTATATGTTTATATGTACTTTTATATATATTATTAAATGTTTGCGTCACTATTGTTATTCCAGTTTTTTGTTATGTATATAGTATGTCACTTATAATTTTTTAACTTTGTATTGTATCTCCGTATCAAATGTTGATTTGTATGTATTATGCGTATTATATGTAAAATTACTACATTCGATTTCAAGATGCTTTTTCACTACAGGACAATTGTGGACAGACTCAGATTGAATATTGTCTTTATATAGATGCGATTTATCGCGTAGTTGTTATTATATGTATTATTAAATTTTTGCATCACTATTGTTCTTTCAGTTTTTTTTTATATGTTGTGTCACTTATAACTGTTTCGCTTTTATATAATATACTGTAGATCTTTGTATCAATATCGTTTTGTATGAACTATGCATATTTGACAATTAATACTTCCGATTTAAAGGTGCAGTGTCACTAGAGGACAATTGTGGACTGACTCAAAGAAATTGAGCGTTGTCTTTATATAAGCTCAGGCTATTGCGTCGTCGACGCTGTGGTAGGCGCCAGAACTGGCGGCCGAACTGCCGACATACAATCCGAACAGCAGAATCAACTTGAATTCATTGGAATTATTGCTGATTAAAACTACAACTAATACGTATCTTTTATATACTTATACATTTTGGATGTATGTTCAAATCAGCTATCGTAATTTATTTTATTTATCTATTTAATTAATTTTAAGTAAACTAAATGCAGTCTACTGAAATGACAAAAGTGATAAATTTATAAAAAATGTAAGCATAAAGTATATATATAAGTTTTAAAAGATCTAAGACTATTTTAATTTTATTAAATTTAATTTTAATTTAATTTAATTTAATTTAATCTGGGATAGACAAAGATATAACCAATCCAAAATTTGTTGCAAAGAATTGGGGAAAACCGCGAAAACCCCAATCAGATCAGAAGAGTTAATAGTAAAATTTAAAATTTAACTTCCACCAAGGTAGGATAAAAGTTTCAATTTTAAGGCTGGTACAGAGTTTGTATTTGTTAATATATTTGTTATTAAAATCAGAAAATAACACCATGAATGGTTCATGCAGGGCATAGTTCTATCTACAATTAGGAAGAGTTAGTCCACATGGGACAGCGAAGTTTAACTGGCTAACCAAGTCAACACTCTCAACGTCCCCTTGGATAAGGTTGTTCATAAAAACTACACCAAGCATAGTTCTACGGTTAGCTAAGGACAGTAAATTAAGTAATCTAAGTCTATTTGTATAGGGAGGAAGTCTAATGTAAGCGAACTATTCGACCAATATAAAGTCGGGACGGCGAACAATACTAATTGAAATTGCTAATTGAAAACTTCGGGCATAGGCGCCTGTTTCATCCGTGAGCCTAGTTGGCCCTTAAATGAACGTGGCGAGTGGGCATAGACGCCTGTTTCACCCGTGAACCTAGTTGGCTCTTTATTTATGTATTTGTCGGAGTAATAGTAGTAGTAGTAGTAGAACATTACGCATGACCTCGAATTATTTCATCATATTATGTTTTGCGTCATGGCATTGTGGTTGTCCGTCGTTTTTCTGCAAGTACCGTTGGAGCGGGGCGACAACGCCGCGTCGCCTGTTTAGTTGCAAGGCGATGCGTCGCGACGTTGCCGCCGAGTGTGGTTCGAGGTTTCGTATAGGCTGTTAGAAAACGAGCAGGACAGTATGCTTGAGTAATCGCCCATGAAGAGTTCCAAACGCGCTACGCTCTAATGGGAGACGAAGAGAATGCGACCTATTCATATACATTTTGTACATATGTATGTATGTTGCTAAGCGGCACTTTATATTGCCGGCTCTTCTTCTAGTCCAATGACGAGTCATTCTGGGCCAGTTACCAACCGTGGCTTGGAGGGTAACAATATTTTAATGAGAGAAATATCTAGTCTGCGAAACTATTAAAAGAAAACACGTCTACTCTCGATGAACATCACAATAGGAATGAATTTTTATTGGCATATGTATATGCTGCATTATATGTATGTATGCTGTTCGCAGACAGCTCTTATATATATATATAGTAGCAAATGTACCATAGTGCACCACTTGTCCACACATACACACCCACAAACACTTCCACTTCAAAACACACACTTCCACTTCAAAACACACACTTGACCATTGTACTTAGCATATAAGACATTTGATACCCATCCGCCTGCATAGACATAAACATTTGTATCCCCCAATTCGGCGACAATTCCGCCTGCTTAGACATAAACATTTTCCCCCAATTCGCCGACAATAACAAGTCAGCCTACTTCATTTATAAACATTCCCACGAAAGGGTCAAAACTGCTAACGCAGCGCAAATTTCGGCTGGTCCGATCCCATGCACATAGGTTTGCTAAGCGTTCAGTTTGTTTGCCTTAAGTCAGATTTAATTCAAACTTCATCATAGAACGACGAATTGTCTCCGGGTTTCGCCTAAGTGTTTATTACAAATAAAATTATATTTTTTATAAAACACCAACCGCGAGCTTCGATTAAAAAATGCACCCGCAACCTTTCAACGTTGCGTATACAATCTATTAGAAGATCTTATCTATAAAGATTGTTTGGTATACATGGATGACATTATAGTATTCTCCACTTCATTGGAAGAACATTTAATGTCTCTGCGTAAAGTTTTTGCTAAATTAAAGGAAGCTAATTTGAAATTACAGTTAGACAATGTGAATTCCTCAAAAATGAAACAGAGTTTTTAGGGCACATCATAACTACTGAAGGCATAAAACCTAACGCAACAAAAATAAATGCAATTAAGAATTTTCCCTTCCCCAAAACTCCCAAGCAAATAAAGTCGTTTCTTGGTCTTAAGCGGGTTTTACAGAAAGTTTATCCCCAATTAAAATATGTACCAGGTAAAGAAAACCATGTTGCAGATGCACTTTCACGTGTAAAAATTGAAAACTTCCTCGGTGAAACTTCTACCACCGCTCCTACCATACATAGTAGTAAAAAGGACAGTCAAAATTATATACCCATTACAGAGAGACCCATTAATTACTTTACCCATCAGATAGAATTCACTAAAGGTCACACAAATGAAGTAAAGGCAACAAAATATTTCCATAAAACAATAATAAATATAACTTTTAAAGAAATGACTTTCGATTATGCAAGAGAGCTTATCAAAGAGTACATTTGCACTAAAAACACTGTAATTTATTTCAACAATGATGAAGACTTTACAACATTCCAAAACGCCTACGTAAATATTATTTTCCCAAATAATATTACAAAAGTTATGAGGTCTACTTCAAAACTTACCAATATTAACACATATGCTCAATTTAAAGAAATTATACTTCAGAAACATAAAGAACTTTTACATCCTGGTATTGAAAAAACCATTGCCCTTTTCAAAGAAAACTTCTATTACCCCGATTATCAAAAATTAATTCAAAACATCATAAACGAATGTGATGTTTGTAATGTAGCAAAAACTGAGCATAGAGATACAAAATTAAAATTCGAAACAACTCCTGCAGTATTTAATCCAAGAGATAAATATGTAATGGACTTTTATATCGTCAATAATAAACAATTTCTATCGTGCATCGATATTTATTCAAAGTTCGCCTCTTTAACTGAAATACAATCCAGAGATTGGCTCGAAGCTAAACGAGCAATACTCTCAGTTTTTACCAATATGGGTAAACCAATAGAAATCAAAGCAGAAAAAGATTCAGCATTTATGTGCGCAGCTTTACAGCTTTGGGTACAAACAGAAGGCGTAAAAATAGAAACCAAAAGGAAAACTAGAGTTATTTAATTAAAGATCAATAAAAATATTTTTAGAAAATTTGGTTTTTTATGCAATATTTAAGACAATCAATTAGTAACGAATGTTAGAGCGGGACGCCGATACATGCATGTCTGCATTTGCACATTTATCAATTGCCGTATTTGGCGTATGTACGTCACTGTCAGATTTGTGCAACATTCGGCAAAGTTTATGAAAGTGTTCTAATCAAATATGTTGCGTACCAAAAAATTTAAAAATTATTGCTTGTTAAGCTTTTAAATTATTTAATAGAAAAGAAGAAGAAAACGTCTCACACATTGATCACGGCAGCAATCGAACCCGAACACTGTCAACATCATTCACATCAATTTATTGCCTACTTCTTGTCTATTCGCTTTTGCATTGTATATGTGTTCTTCTTCTTTTGTCTGTCAATTGAATTTATGCGTGTACTTCGAATAAAATAATAAGAATATAAAGTTTATTTTTTTAAATGCTTAATAATAATCCAAATAATACCCAATTTTCATTATAAATAACGGAAAATAAATGATACACGTTATACTATAATAATCCATGGCCTTTTACAGTCAGCACCTGACTGTAGCGCTCGACTGGTTTTACTTTAATTAATCATTTGACCATCGTTATCTTTAAATAAATAAATAAATGTGTTAAACGTTTAATGTGCTTTTTGTATTTCTATGTCGAAGCAATGTTTCAGGTCCTTTTAAGAATGGTGGTCCGCTTAACCATCGTGAACCTTTGCTCCAGCCGGGGCTGCGATCTGATTGCGTCATCTGCCGCGTTTTCGGTAGATGGTAGCCATTTCCAGTAAGTGCTGGTGATCCAAACATTAAACTACTATGCCATCATTCTGTTACTTTGATCATTTGGGGTTTCGGCGGTTTTGAGTGATGGTCTTACGATCATTCGTTTGATAGTACACAGGATAATTTAAAATATTATACTTGATTGGTGCACCTGGCTGCATGATGTATCATTTTAGCGATAAAAAGACTAATGACCTCAGAAAACCGAATTATAGATCAAAAAACTACCACCCGACGGTGCCTTAAAAAAGTAAAACTTTCAAAACTGTGAGCTTTAGAACTGGCTAAAGAAATAAATCCATAAAATTATGTTTAACCCAGACAAAACAACTTAGTGCACACAAAGCAAATATTTTACAAAATCTAAACAGTGAACTCAGAATGTCTAGAACAACAAAACTAATAACCAAATTAATTAAAGCATATTTTACAATGAAAATAACATTACTGGTACCAATGTACTATCAGATCCAAACAACGATCAGCGGAAACAATTGTTCAAAATTTCAGTTTTGATGCGAATACTTTGTTTACGTTCATTAGTCGATTATTCTCATTGAGTCCTTTTTGAAGTGTTTATAAATTAAATTATTTAAATATCTTCTTGTATTTAAGTTATCTATTTACACGAAAAGCGCAGTATAAGTCTCTTTCAGTTTGAACTTTTGTCAAAAGTGTCTGGTTTACAACGCTAAGCAAAATTCTTTAAACTATTAAATTCACTATAAACAAATCAACATTTTATTTTAAATATTTCTGTTAAGTGGAATGTGGTAGTATTTTCTTACTGTATAAAAAACCAGTCAAACACTACAGTAGGGTGCTGAGTGTATAAGACCATGGATTGCACAGGCCCACAAAAAAAAAAAGTTTCATGATCTGGGTATGCGACATAGGCAGTTATATGTATTTCAGGTCTGAATCCGAACCGAGGTCAGAATTTCGCTATCACGTGTGGACTTCACCATAACCTCAAAAAACCGAAAGCCCTTTAAATATTGTATCCCCAAAAGAAATATAATCCTGATCTGGCCATGCGATACATGTCTTAACATGTATTTTGATCTTCTTAGCCCGATTCCAAAAATATCTTGCACGTGTCAGTTTCAACTTAACCTTAAAAAAAACTATGGGGTCATGATCGGGTAAATGTATATGCTCCATGTTTTTTAACCTTACGAATCTATTGTTTCTTTCAGCTGCTATGTCTATTTAAGATCTTTTGTTTATGTTTAATAACTAAATTTAACACTTAAGTATCAAAAAGGTGAATATGTCTGACTTGAGATTTATGTATGTCTGGTTAATTGAACATGAATTAAATAAATTACTGCTTCTAGTTATATTATATATCAATTTGGGGATAATTCGGGCTTTCCTACACTTGAATACAATTTGATATGTAACTTAAGTTTAGTGTGATACATAGTTATAGTTTGAAACCTGTTATCTTCCATTTTTGTTGTTTTTGTTGTTGTGTCCTATATATGCATATCCCATTCTAGTTTTGATTTCTCCAAGAGAAAATAAAAAGAGCAACAGTCGAGCGGAACTCGACAGTGGCTTCGACCTTTTTTAAAGCGTAAAGAGTCAATAATTGTACGATACTACTTCTTAATATAAATATCGTAACGCGTAAGCCTACATAAGCAAAAGTCTGTACATATATTAATACTTGTCCAAAAACAAATGTATGCATGTGTGTGCATTAGAATGCAAAAACCGCGTGTGCATAGAACAGAAGAAGAAGAGCACCAGCTGGCTCCACGCTCTCGCATTCTCTTTCCTTTTCTTTCTTACATGAGCAAGTTTTTGTTTAATAACGTCTTGGTTTGTTGTCTGATCACAGTGAAACGCTATGTTGATATTATAACAATTAAGTATTGGTCCAAGTCAGGATGCTGTACTGTTACATGTTACATGTCGCTTATAAATCAACTTAAAAAATGAAATTATTGATTTTCGGGAGCGGTGGGCCTGGCACCCAACATTTGAAATAAACTTTATCTGTCCCGGATAAACAGAAACCTTCATGCCAAATCATGACATCCCGACATTCGGACATCCAGATAGACATGGCTTAATGAACTTTGTGGGGTCTCCCAAGACTCCTTCTGCCTGTTACATACATTTGCGCAAAGTTAGTATACCCTTTTTTGACCATTTTCAATGGTCGAAGGGTATAAAAATAGACAAATCAAATCATATTAATTATTAATCCATGTGCCAACATTATCAGAAAGACTAATGAGATCCGACTGTTAGAATAATACAGAAATGCAAAAAGCACATTTTTAAGACATTTTTGAAAAAATACTAAGTCAAAAATTAATGCATTTGACAAAAACAATGTGATTTATAAAATTCCCTGTAGAGGTAATAGTACAGAATCTTGCAATAGTCTATACGTACGAACGACAAAACTATTATTGAAGATTAACACAACACAAATGTGATATTAAATTACGACACCAAAGTACAACACAAAAATCAGGTCTCCTGACCCATTGTGCAAGTAAACATCACTCTCCGAATTTTGACGCAACAAGAATACTACAACAAGAACAACACTATGCTAAACTTTATACTCTCGAAATGATACACCTGATAAACACACTGAACAGACACAGAAAATTTTGCTCACATATATAGGCATTTACTTCCCAAGTCAGTTAGGAACGCCCGCAAGAGCATGTATAAGAGAGATATGTATGTAAACTATTATTGTTCAGTGTAGTTTTAAGTTTAATATAAATATTGGTAATAATTCTATGTTGTTACTATTATGTTTTTATCTATGGGTAATTTTATATATGGGTAATTGGAGAATCCTGAGACAAGGCGTGGGTGGCGACTCGAATTTCAGTTGGCTCGCCAGTGATCGACGCTGCGTGATCGAATTCGAGTATTAGGGGACAATTGTTATGGTCTCAGAGTCTGTGTTTTTGGTTTATGACTTGCGAGTAATCGGACTCGAATATAAGGAGACGATTGTTATTGTCTCAGAGTATATGTTTATGACTTGTGGAAATGGACTTTTTGGAGTAAGGGGGACTTGGTAACGTGAATCTAGGCGTGAATAAAGACCGAGGTTAATCGAAGGGCTTTTTGTTCTTTTTTACAATAAAAGGTGTTGTTTACAATAGTGTTTATTGTTTAAAATTTATGTTATGTGTGATTGGGGAGTTTGGGTGAGTTGTAGGCGTAAAATCGATATGTCACTATATAAATGAAGCTAGGAATCAGATGATATGGTGCATATTCAATATTATGTCTTAAATCAGAACGAAAACATTTATTTCGGCCGATGGTACAAATCGCATTTTATTTATATAATAATTATTAGGTGATAAGTTCAAGTTTATTGCAAACTAATAACAATAGATATAGATATATGATAAGAATATGGATAAAACGAAGCGGAACATTTAACCGTTAGACGGTGAAAGACTTAGAGTTAGAGCATTTTTTAGTGAAGTCGATGCTTTAAAAGCTGTAATTAGAGTGCTCCTATGGAATAATTATATCAATAATAGTTGGAAGAAAACAGAAGGGAAGGAACACATTACCAACACAAAGTCAGTAATTGTCACTCTCGGCAAATTTTATTACTTGAAGCGACAACAAATCTAAACATCAAGAGGTCATATTGAATAGTTGAATGAATTTTGCGACGCATGTATAAATCGCAGTACATAAATGAAAGGGAAGAATGTTCGTGAATTCCAGTAACCAGAGCTGAAAATAAATGCGACAAATTATTGTGATTTGATAGAATGGGCGAAAGAGAAGATAACGGAACCTCCTGTAACAATAAAATACAGCGACTCGGAAATGACTACAAAAAATTGCATCTGGAGAAAATTTTTTTGATATTGAGAAGTACCCTGCCACACTCAAGCAGTTGAAAGGTGTGTCAAACTTGTAACTGAGGTTTCGGCGTCTGTTTGTGGACCCGATGCTTGAGATGATTTCATTCGTACTAGAATAAAAACCAGGCAAGAAATACCTACTTTCGACACCAAATCTCAGCATTTCCGTCAAAAAGAAGACACTGGGACTTCTGGTACTGAACATTAAACTGTTATTTTTATGGTAATTTAATATAGTTATTCATTGTACTAGTAGTTTTAAGTATAAATTCAGTAAAATATAAAGTATTATTGGCAGAAATAAATGTTTATTAGTACTCCTCTTTGGCCATGGATTTTAAAAAAATTCATGGTAAATTGTGTTTGTCGGAACGAGAATGTGCGTAACAGGCAGAAAGAAGCATCTCCGACCCCATTAACTAATCAGTATCAACAGCCGAGTCAATTGAGCCATGTCTGTCTGTCCGTCTGACCGGCTGTCCGTCTGACCGTCTGTCCGTCTGGACGCCTTTTTGTGAAGACATACGTGTAAATTTAGGTGTCTCAAAGTTTTTTTTAAAATTTGGCCACGCCCCTTACCAAATGAAAATTTGTTCAAAAAGTGTTTCTACGTTGCACTGTCTAGAATCAAAATAGAGCTGACGTTTTTCGGAGAATCCACGCAACATAGCGCAGAAGAAGATAGTAGCAACCTAATAGGACTATCTGAAAAAGCCATTAACTATCACAAATGACAAATCATTTTTTGAAAGGTCTCAATAGTAATAGAACACGAAACTTATTTCAAGAAACAAATCATACATATCTCCTATAAAGAAATGTCCCTCGAAACAGCCAAGCAATATTTACTTGACCATTTTTGTTCAAAGAATAGCGCTCTTTACATCGAAAGCGATGCAGACTTCGAAATGATTCAAAGCGCGTATACAGAAACTATGAATCCAAAATGTACAAAAATTTTCCGAAGTCTCGTTTTACTAAAAAACATCCCCACCTATGCAAAATTTAAAGAATTAATCCTAAACACACACGAAAAGTTCTTACACCCAGGAATTCAGAAAACTGTAAAACTCTTTAGTGAAAATTACTACTTTCCCAATAGCCAGCTCCTTATTCAAAATATAATCAATGAATGTCAAGTTTGCAACCTAGCCAAAACAGAACACCATAATACAAAAATGCCAATGAAAATCACCCCTTAACCCCCACATTGCCGCGATAAGTTTGTAATAGATATATATTCTTCTGAAGGAAATAACTATTTGAGCTGTATCGACATTTACTCCAAATTTGCCACTCTTGAACAGATAAGGACAAAAGACTGGATAGAATGTAAAAAAGCCTTAATGCGCATATTCAATCAGTTGGGAAAACCTAGACTTCTTAAAGCAGACAGAGATGGCGCGTTCTCCAGCCTAGCCCTTAAACGTTGACTCCAAACCGAAGACGTAGAATTACAACTTAACACTACGAAAACAGCACTAGATATAGGAAAGGACCAGAAAACCCTTTCAAATTAACAAAGAACGTCAAACAAACCGAGAAGCCGACCACTACAAAATCACTAATAGAAACAGAGAAACACACTATTACAAGACTCAATTCAAAAAACAGGAAAAAACTAATCAAACAGAAGGCGTAAAAATAGAAACCAAAAGGAAAACTACAGTTATTTAATTAAAGATCAATAAAAATATTTTTAGAAAATTTGGTTTTTTTTATGCAATATTTAAGACAATCAATTAGTAGGACGCCGATACATGCATGTCTGCATTTGCACATTTATCAATTGCCGTATTTGGCGTATGTACGTCACTGTCAGATTTGTGCAACATTCGGCAATGTTTATGAAAGTGTTCTAATCAAATATGTTGCGTACCAAAAAATTTAAAAATTATTGCTTGTTAAGCTTTTAAATTATTTAATAGAAAAGAAGAAGAAAACGTCTCACACATTGATCACGGCAGCAATCGAACCCGAACACTGTCAACATCATTGGTCTTAGAATCCGGCACACACTCCACTAAGCTAATGTACAACTTCACATCAATTTATTGCCCTCTCGCTCTATCTAATGCTTATACTTCTTGTCTATTCGCTTTTGCATTGTATATGTGTTCTTCTTCTTTTGTCTGTCAATTGAATTTGTGCGTGTCCTTCGAATAAAATAATAAGAATATAAAGTTTATATTTTTAAATGCTTAATAATAATCCAAATAATGCCCAATTTTCATTATAAATAACGGAAAATAAATGATACACGTTATACTATAATAATCCATGGCCTTTTACAGTCAGCACCTGACTGTAGCGCTCGACTGGTTTTACTTTAATTAATCATTTGACCATCGTTATCTTTAAATAAATAAATAAATGTGTTAAACGTTTAATGTGCTTTTTGTATTTCTATGTCGAAGCCATGTTTCAGGTCATTTTAAGAATGGTGGTCCGCTTAACCATCGTGAACCTTTGCTCCAGCCTGGGCTGCGGTCTGATTGCGTCATCTGCCGCGTTTTCGGTAGATGGTAGCCATCTCCAGTAATTGCTGGTGATCCAAACATTAAACTACTATGCCATCATTCTGTTACTTTGATCATTTGGGGTTTCGGCGGTTTTGAGTGATGGTCTTACGATCATTCGTTTGATAGTACACAGGATAATTTAAAATATTATACTTGATTGGTGCACCTGGCTGCATGATGTATCATTTTTGCGATAAAAAGACTAATGACTTCAGAAAACCGAATTATAGATCAAAAACTAACACCCGACGGTGCCTTAAAAAAGTAAAACTTTCAAACTGTGAGAACTGGCTAAAGAAATAAATCCATAAAATTATCTTTAACCTAGACGAAACCGCTTAGTGCACACAAAGCAAATATTTTAAAAAATCTAAACAGTGAACTCAGAATGCCTAGAACAACAAAACTAATAACCACATTAATTAAAGCATATTTTACAATGAAAATAACATTACTGGTACCAATGTACTATCAGACCCAAACAAGGAACAGCGGAAACAATTGTTCAAAATTTCAGTTTTGATGCGAATACTTTGTTTACGTTCATTAGCCGATTATTCTCATTGAGTCCTTTTTGAAGTGTTTATAAATTAAATTATTTAAATATCTTCTTGTATTTAAGTTATCTATTTACACGAAAAGCGCAGAATAAGTCTCTTTCAGTTTGAACTTTTGTCAAAAGTGTCTGGTTTAAAACGATAAGCAAAATTCTTAAAACTATTAAATTCACTATAAACAAATCAACATTTTATTTTAAATATTTCTGTTAAGTGGAATGTGGTAGTATTTTCTTAGTGTATAAAAAACCAGTCAAACACTACAGTCAGGTGCTGAGTGTATAAGACCATGGATTACACAGGCACACAAAAAAAAAGTTATGCGAAATAGGCAGTTATATGTATTTCAGGTCTGAATCCGAACCGAGGTCAGAATTTCGCTATCACGTGTGGACTTCACCATAACCTCAAAAAACCGAAAGCCCTTTAAATATTGTATCCCCAAAAAGAAATATAATCCTGATCTGGCCATGCGATACATGTCTTAACATGTATTTTGATCTTCTTAGCCCGATTCCAAAAATATCTTGCACGTGTCAGTTTCAACTTAACCTTAAAAAAAACTATGGGTCATGATCGGGTAAATGTATATGCTCCATGTTTTTTAACCTTACGAATCTATTGTTTCTTTCAGCTGCTATGTCTATTTAAGATCTTTTGTTTATGTTTAATAACTAAATTTAACACTTAAGTATCAAAAAGGTGAATATGTCTGACTTGAGATTTATGTATGTCTGGTTAATTGAACATGAATTAAATAAATTACTGCTTCTAGTTATATTATATATCAATTTGGGGATAATTCGGGCTTTCCTACACTTGAATACAATTTGATATGTAACTTAAGTTTAGTGTGATACCTAGTTATAGTTTGAAACCTGTTATTTTCCATTTTCGTTGTTTTTGTTGTTGTGTCCTATATATGCATATCCCATTCTAGTTTTGATTTCTGCAAGCGGCGTGCCTTCCGTTAGAAACACCAAGAGAAAATAAAAAGAGCAACAGTCGAGCGGAACGCGACAGTGGCTTCGACCTTTTTTAAAGCGTAAAGAGTCAATAATTGTACGATACTACTTCTTAATATAAATATCGTAACGCGTAAGCCTACATAAGCAAAAGTCTGTACATATATTAATACTTGTCCAAAAACAAATGTATGCATGTGTGTGCATTAGAATGCAAAAACCGCGTGTGCATAGAACAGAAGAAGAAGAGCACCAGCTGGCTCCACGCTCTCGCATTCTCTTTCCTTTTCTTTCTTACATGAGCAAGTTTTTGTTTAATAACGTCTTGGTTTGTTGTCTGATCACAGTGAAACGCTATGTTGATATTATAACAATTAAGTATTGGTCCAAGTCAGGATGCTGTACCTTTTACATGTCGCTTACAAATCAACTTAAAAGATGAAATTGATTTGCGGGAGCGGTGGGCCTGGCACCCAACATTTGAAATAAACTTCATCTATCCCGGATAAACAGAAACCTTCATGCCAAATCATGACATCCCGACACTCGGACATCCAAATAGACATGGGTTAATCAACTTTGTGAGGTCTCCCAAGACTCCTTCTGCCTGTTTCAATGGTCGAAGGGTATAAAAATAGACAAATCAAATCATATTAATTATTAATCCATGTGCCAACATTATCAGAAAGACTAATGAGATCCGACTGTTAGAATAATACAGAAATGCAAAAAGCACATTTTTAAGACATTTTTAAAATAATACTAAGTCAAAAATTAATGCATTTGACAAAAACAATGTGATTTATAAAATTCCCTGTAGAGGTAATAGTACAGAATCTTGCAATAGTCTATACGTACGAACGACAAAACTAATAATGAAAACAAGATTAACACAACACAAATGTGATATTAAATTACGACACCAATGTACAACTCAAAAATCAGGTCTTCTGACCCATTGTGCAAGTAAACATCACTCTCCGAATTTTGACGCAACAAGAATACTACAACAAGAACAACACTATGCTAAACTTTATACTCTCGAAATAATACACCTGATAAACACACTGAACAGACACAGAAAATTTTGCTCACATATATAGGCATTTACTTCCCAAGTCAGTTAGGAACGCCCGCAAGAGCATGTATAAGAGAGATATGTATGTAAACTATTATTGTTCAGTGTAGTTTTAAGTTTAATATAAATATTGGTAATAATTCTATGTTGTTACTATTATGTTTTTATCTATGGGTAATTTTATATATGGGTAATTGGAGAATCCTGAGACAAGGCGTGGGTGGCGACTCGAATTTCAGTTGGCTCGCCAGTGATCGACGCAGCGTGATCGAATTCGAGTATTAGGGGACAATTGTTATGGTCTCAGAGTCTGTGTTTTTGGTTTATGACTTGCGAGTGATCGGATTCGAATATAAGGGGACGATTGTTATTGTCTCAGAGTTTATGTTTATGACTTGTGGAAATGGACTTTTTGGAGTAAGGGGGACTTGGTAACGTGAATCTAGGCGTGAATAAAGACCGAGGTTAATCGAAGGGCTTTTTGTTCTTTTTTACAATAAAAGGTGTTGTTTACAATAGTGTTTATTGTTTACAATTTATGTTATGTGTGATTGGGGAGTTTGGGTGAGTTGTAGGCGTAAAATGGATATGTTTATATATATATGAAGCTAGGAATCAGATGATATGGTGCATATTCAATATTATGTCTTAAATCAGAACGAAAACATTTATTTCGGCCGATGGTACAAATCGCATTTTATTTATATAATAATTATTACGTGATAAGTTCAAGTTTTTTGCAAACTAATAACAATAGTATGATAAGAATATGGACAAAGCGAATTTTTTAGTGAAGTCGATGCTTTAAAAGCTGTAATTAGAGTGCTCCTATGGAATAATTATATCAATAATAGTTGGAAGAAAACAGAAGGGAAGGAACACATTACCAACACAAAGTCAGAAATTGTCACCCTCGGCAAAAATTATTACTTGAAGCGACAACAAATCTAAACATCAAGAGGTCATATTGAACAGTTGAATGAATTTTGCGACACACGTATAAATAGCAGTACATAAATGAAATGCTTTCTTCATGCACCCAGAAAATCTATTGCTGGCTATGTTACAAGATGTTAATCAACAAGTACGAGAGCTGGCTCCTCAGATAGTTTTGAAGGCAAGAAAAGAGTCCAAAGGGAAGAAAGTTCGTGAATTCCAGTTACCAGAGCTAGATGCGACAAACTATTGTGATTTGATAGAATGGGCGAAAGAGAAGATAACGGCACCTCCTGTAACAATAAAATACAGCGACTCGGAAATGACTACAAGAATTGCATCTGGAGAAAATTTTTTTGATATTGAGAAGTACCCTGCCACACTCAAGCAGTTGAAAGGTGTGTCAAACTTGTAACTGAGGCTTCGGCGTCTGTTTGTGGACCCGATTCTTGAGATGATTTCATTCGCACTAGAATAAAAATCAGGCAAGAAATACCTACTTACGACACCAAATCTCAGCATTTCTGTCAAAAAGAAGACACTGGGACTTCTGGTACTGAACATTAATTTAGTAATTTAATATAGTTATTCTTTGTACTAGTAGTTTTAAGTATAAATTCAGTAAAATATAAAGTATTATTGGCAAAAATAAATGTTTATTAGTAACTCCTTTTTGGCCATGGATTTTAAAAAAATTCATGGTCTATTGTGTTTGTCGGAACGAGAATGTGCGTAACAGGCAGAAAGAGGCATCTCCGACCCCATAAACTATATATTCTGAATCAGTATCAACAGCCGAGTCAATTGAGCCGTCTATATGAACTCATGGATTTCAGCAACTATAAGAGATAGAGGCATACAATTTTGTGACAACATACGTGTATATTCAGGTGTCTCAAAGTTTTTTTGAAATTTGGCCACGCCCCTTACCAAATGATAATTTGTTCAAAAAGTGTTTCTACGTTGCACATTTCGGAGAATCCACGCAACATAGCGCAGAAGAAGATAGTAGCAACCTAATAGGACTATCTGAAAAAGCCATTAACTATCACAAAAGACAAATCATTTTTTTGAAAGGTCCCAATAGTAATATAGAACACGAAACTTATTTCAAGAAACAAATCATACATATCTCCTATAAAGAAATGTCCTCGAAACAGCCAAGCAATATTTACTTGACCATTTTTGTTCAAAGAATAGCGCTCTTTACATCGAAAGCGATGCAGACTTCGAAATGATTCAAAGCGCGTATACAGAAACTGAATCCAAAATGTAAAAAAATTTTTTTTTTTCTCGTTTTACTAAAAAACATCCCCACCTATGCAAAATTTAAAGAATTAATCCTAAACACACACGAAAAGCTCTTACACCCAGGAATTCAGAAAACTGTAAAACTCTTTAGTGAAAATTACTACTTTCCCAATAGCCAGCTCCTTATTCAAAATATAATCAATGAATGTCAAGTTTGCAACCTAGCCAAAACAGAACACCATAATACAAAAATGCCAATGAAAATCACCCCTAAACCCCCACATTGCCGCGATAAGTTTGTAATAGATATATATTCTTCTGAAGGAAATAACTATTTGAGCTGTATCGACATTTACTCCAAATTTGCCACTCTTGAACAGATAAGGACAAAAGACTGGATAGAATGTAAAAAAGCCTTAATGCGCATATTTAATCAGTTGGGAAAACCTAGACTTCTTAAAGCAGACAGAGATGGCGCGTTCTCCAGCCTAGCCCTTAAACGTTGGCTCCAAACCGAAGACGTAGAATTACAACTTAACACTACGAAAACAGGTGTCGCTGACATAGAGAGACTCCACAAGACTATAAATGAAAAAATGACAATGAAACCCAGTTAAGTAAAATCCTTTACGTCTACAATCACAAGACCAAACACTGGACAAACCCCCGCTCACATATTCATCTATGCCGGACAACCTATTCTAGATACACAACACAATAAAGAAATTTAAATTAACGAAATAAATAAGAACAGCACCGAATACAATGTTGACACTAGATACAGGAAAGGACCATTACAAAGAGGAAAATTAGAAAACTCTTTCAAATGAACAAAGAACGTCGAACAAATCGAGAAGACGACCACTACAAAATCACTAATAGAAACACACTATTACAAGAGTCAATTCAAAAAACAGGAAAAAAAAATCAACTACCCATTTTACAGGCCTCTTGTTCGTCATAATACACCTTCTCAACTTCAAATAAACAACATTGACACTGACCACGGATATCTCCTATTCTCTGACAAGCTCATTCAAGTCCCTTCAGAATATGAACACCACTGTCTCCGCATAAGTCCCTTGGATATAGACAACTTAACTCATTACTTTAACATTAGAGTAACAAACTATACACATATCCCTCATATTACACTTCTCCACAATAAAATGCTAAGGGAACTTAATGCTATAACACTACACCAGACAAATAGACAGAAACGCAGACTAATTAACATAATGGGATCTGCATTTAAATACCTTTTCGGGACATTAGACAATAACGACCGAATACAAATCCATAACCAATTAGAATCTGTAACAAAAAACTCAATCAACCTACATGAAATGAGTGACGTAATTCAACTTATTAATAGTAATATGCAAAAGGTCAAGGAATTTGAAGACGAACATAATAACAGAGAACAAATGCTATACGAACTAATCCAGTTTACTGAATACATCGAAGACATCGCAATGGGAATGCAACTCTCGCAACTAGGACTGTTTAACACAGAATTACTCAACTATGACAAATTAGAAAACATTGACAGCAGTAACATATTACAAACTAAAACTTCAACCTGGATTAACACTAACCAACTACTTATCATAGTTCATATCCCTACTAAACAAAAAACCATTCAAACCATTAACATAATACCCTATCCAGATAGTAATGGCTATCAACTTGACCACGTAGATAAAGACACTTATTTTGAGGAACATGATAAAATCTATAATCAGAACTAAAAGGAAATAAACAATGAATGTATTAAAAATATCATAAAAGGAACAAATCCAATATGTAATTTTGTCCCTACAACCGTTAATCAAATAATTAAATATGTAGCACCAAACAGTATCTTTACTTGGAACATAAATGACACTGTTATAGAACAGAATTGCCAAGAAATTAATAAAAATATAACGATTAATGGCAATAAAATAATAACAATAAAACAATGTAAAATCAAAATAGGAAAAATAGTACCGAATGAAAATCAGCTGATCCCCGAGATAAACCTTACCCCATTGTACAAACCTTTAAACCTAATATAAATAAAACCAATAGAACATAAGGACATTGTACAATTAATATCAAATAATAATATCACAGTTTGTACAATGGTATCAATCATAAGCCTCACATCTTGTATTGTTTGTATCTACCTAAAACTTAAAAACAAAATAACAGTTGAAATACAGGATACAAACCCAACTGCATCACCAAGATTGCATGCATCAACCCCAATAGAAGAAGTAGAAGCATAAGCTTCCTTTTTAAGGGGAGGGAAGTAGCATAATATGCTTCACATATTATGCTGACATTAAATTCGATCTAGCAAAACCGCTGAACATACAATCTTGCGCATGCATGGGTACGTAACGTAACATGAAACTTGAAGCGCATGATTATGAACGCACATGATTATGATCGCTGTATAATTGCATTCTTCTTTTTGTATGCACCTAAAAGAACAAACTCTGCAAAACTGACTAGACATTTCCGTCTCTCACGGTTCGCTTCGAACCGAGCATAAACTCTGTACATTTAGTCTTAAGCTGACAGATTTTAAATACAGATGCTCACCGAAAATGTTCGTGTTTCGACTTATAGTGGCTTCAGCGTTGATCTTTGTCTTTGTTACTGACGGATCATTTATTTGACTCAAAAATAATAACTACGTAAGTATATATATATTTTGTATGAATATTTATAAGCTTTTGATATGAACTTTTGAATTGCATATATTCATTTGCTTGTACTATTTATTTTGTTTAATATTTTGGTTTTTATATAGTGTGTGTTTTAGTGTACTTAACAGTTAATACTTAAAAATATTTGTTGTGTTTGGTTATGGAAAGTGGCAAATAATTTAGTTTTGACTTTTGTATTACATATATATATTTTGTATGAATATTTGTAAGCTGAATTTGAATTATATATTAATTTCTATGTTTTGTGTGTAATTTTTTTGTTTTTGTATAGTGTATGTGTTTAGTGTACTTAACAGTTAATGGTTACAAGAAAATATTTGTTGTGTTTGGTTGTGGTAGGTGGCAAAGAATTTCGTTTCGCTTTTTTACTTGGATATCTCTGCTACGTTATTCCGCTTCCTGGTTGTTAATGCATATTGGTTCACCAGCACGGTATGTACATACGTCTGTGTATACCTTTTCGCAGCTTTCACGTCTATTATATGTTTATATGTACTTTTATATATATTAAATGTTTGCGTCACTATTGTTATTCCAGTTTTTTGTTATGTATATAGTATGTCACTTATAATTTTTTAACTTTGTATTGTATTCTGTAGATCTCCGTATCAAATGTTGATTTGTATGTATTATGCGTATTATATGTAGGACAATTGTGGACAGACTCAGATTGAATATTGTCTTTATATAGATCCGATTTATCGCGACGTTGTTATTATATGTATTTTTAAATGTTTGCGTCACTATTGTTCTTTCAGTTTTTTTTTTTATATGTAGTGTCATTTAATATACTGTAGATCTTTGTATCAAATGTCGTTTTGTATGAACTATGCTTATTTCACAATTAATACTTCCGATTTAAAGGTTCAGTGTCACTAGAGGACAATTGTGGACTGACTCAAAGAAATTGAGAATTGTCTTTAAATAAGCTCAGGCTATTGCGTCGTCGACGCTGTGGTAGGCGCCAGAACTGGCGGCCGAACTGCCGACATACAACTTTTTGCTTTGGTGCCAAAATTCACAAAAATTATTACCGTTGCAAATGCTGTTGTAGCGCTAGGGCTTGATCGAAAAACGTCGCAAAGCGTCGTCGACGACCAGCCAGGCGCCAGAGCTGTTGAACCGACAGTCGAATTGAACACCAAAAAATTCTTCAGAATTATTGCTTTCGCTAGAATTATTGCCTTTGCAAACTCTGCAACAGAACTTGGGTAATGCATGTCCGATCGAACGTATACAGCTTCTAGCTATCAGCGACAGCGACGGCGTCAACACTGGTTAGACCCCAGACCAGTCGCGACGTCGGATCTGCAGAATCAACTTGAATTCATTGGAATTATTGCTGATTAAAACTACAACTAATACGTATGTTTTATATACTTATACATTTTGGATGTATGTTCAAATCAGCTATCGTAATTTATTTTATTTAATTATTTAATAAATTTTAAGTAAACTAAATGCAGTCGACTGAATTGACAAAAGTAAAAAATTTTTAAAAAATGTAAGCAAAAAGTATATATATAAGTTTTAAAAGATCTAAGACTATTTTAATTTTATTAAATTTAATTTTAATTTAATTTTATTTAATCTGGGATAGACAAAGATATAACCAATCCAACATTTGTTGCAAAGAATTGGGGAAAACCGAGAAAACCCCAATCAGAACAGAAGAGTTAATAGTATTAGTAAAAAGGTTGTATATGTTAATTCATGCCCAACCGACCAAGGGGCAGTGTCATTAACGCGAGCATGCAGAATAGAAGCCAAGAAAAAATAGACAGGCGTTTCGAGGAAAATTTAACTTCTACCAAGGTAGGACAAAAGTTTCAATTTTAAGGCTGGTACAGAGTTTGTATTTGTTAATATGAAGGAGTTCTTATTAAAATCAGAACATAATACCCTGAATGGTTCATGCAAGGCATAGTTCGATCTAAAATTAGGAAGAGTTAGTCTACATGGAACAGCGAAGTTTAACTGGCTAACCATGTCAACACTCTCAACGTCCTTTTGGATAAGGTTGTTCATAAAAACTACACCAAGCATTGTTCTACGGTTAGCTAAGGACGGTAAATTAAGTAATCTAAGTCTATTTGTATAGGGAGGAAGTCTAATGTAAGCGAACTATTCGACCAATATAAAGTCGGGACCTCACACTGCCATATAGAGGATAGCATGTGAACAAATAGAACACGGCAAACAATACAATTGCTAATTGAACACTTCGGGCATAGGCGCCTGTTTCATCCGTGAGCCTAGTTGGCCCTTAATTGAACGTGGCGAGTGGGCATAGACGCCTGTTTCACCCGTGAGCCTAGTTGGCTCTTTATTTATGTATTCATGTACATTTCGTGCCGGCTCTTCTTCTAGTCGAATGACGAGTCATTCTGGGCCAGTTACCAACCGTGGCTTGGAGGGTAACAATATTTTAATTAGAGAAATATCTTGTCTGCGAAACTATTAAAAGAAAACACGTCTACTCTCGATGAACATCACAATAGCAATGAATTTTTATTGGCATATGTATATGCTTCATTATATGTATGTATGCTGTGCGGAGACTGCTCTGATATATATATAGTAGCATATGTACCATAGTGCACCACTTGTCCACACATACACACCCACAAACACTTCCACTTCAAAACACACACTTGACCATTAGCATATAAGACATTTGATACCCATCCGCCTGCTTAGAGATAAACATTTGTATCCCCCAATTCGGCGACAACTCCGCCTGCTTAGTTATAAATATTTTCCCCCAATTCGGCGACAATAACAAGTCAGCCTACTTCGATCATTTATAAACATTTTCCCCCAATTCGGCGACAATAACAAGTCAGCCTACTTCAATCATTTATAAACATTCCCACGAAAGGGTCAAAACTGCTTACGCAGCGCAAATCTCGGCTGATCCGTTCCCATGCACAATCCACTCAAGAGAGTGTCCAATATCATGTAAACATAAAAGAGAGCCTTATGTACGCTCAATATAGAAGTAAATAAGACTCAGCCAAAGGTTTGCTAAGCGTCCAGTTTGTAGCTTTAAGTCAGATTTAATTCAAACTTCTTCATAGAACGACGCGAATTGTCTCCGGGTTTCGCCTAAGTGTTTATTACAAATAAAATTATATTTTTTTATAAAACACTAACCGCGAACTTGTTATTATATGTATATGTAAGTGTGTATGTACGTGTGTATGTGTGTGTATGTGTAACGTTGCTGTTCTGCTCCGTGTTTCCGCGAAAGAAGCCTTTTCTGTGACGTTGAATGTCGATCCCATTGTGATCAGTGTTGCTGCTGTCCAGAGTGCATGAGTGCGTGAGTTCGATTCTTACGCGCGGCTGGTGCGACTTTTTATTTTTATTACTTTCTTTTTTGATTTTTTTTTTGTTCTTGTAAACCAAAAGGAAAACTACAGTTATTTAATTAAAGATCAATAAAAATAGTTTTAGACAGTTTGGTTTGGATTTTTATACAATATTTAAGACAATCAATTAGTAACGAATGTTAGAGTGGGACGCCGATACATGCATGTCTGCATTTGCGTATGTTGCGTACCAAAAAATTAATGCTTGTTAAGCTTTTAAATTATTTAATAGAAAAGAAGAAGAAAACGTCTCACACATTGATCACGGCAGCAATCGAACCCGAACACTGTCAACATCATTGGTCTTAGAATCAGGCACACACTCCACTAAGCTAATGTACAACTTCACATCAATTTATTGCCCTCTCGCTCTATCTAATGCTTATACTTCTTGTCTATTCGCTTTTGCATTGTATATGTGTTCTTCTTCTTTTGTCTGTCAATTGAATTTGTGCGTGTCCTTCGAATAAAATAATAAGAATATAAAGTTTATTTTTTTAAATGCTTAATAATAATCCAAATAATGCAAAATTTTCATTATAAATAACGGAAAATAAATGATACACGTTATACGATAATAATCTATGGCCTTCTACAATCAGCACCTGGTTTTACTTTAATTAATCATTTGACCATCGTTAACTTTAATTAAATAAATAAATGTGTTACACGTTTAATGTGCTTTTTGTATTTCTATGTCGAAGCAATGTTTCAGGTCCTTTTAAGAATGGTGGTCCGCTTAACCATCGTGAACCTTTGCTCCAGCCGGGGCTGCGATCTGATTGCGTCATCTACCGCGTTTTCGGTAGATGGTAGCCATCTCCAGTAAGTGCTGGTGATCCAATACAGCACCGTATTCCTGTTTAACAGTGTCAATTAATCTCGTTCCTAATACAACTGCTTGAAGTGGGAATCGTGGGAACGAAATCGTACTCATAGGAGCACATTTCGGTTTGGAACACACAAAATGTGCCTGCACGTCGATTTTTTTTTTAATCTTGTTTATACGTATGCACAAAACACCTAACCTGACCAAACATTAAACTACTATGCCATCATTCTGTTACTTTGATCATTTGGGGTTTCGGCGGTTTTGAGTGTTGGTCTTACGATCATTCGTTCGATAGTACACAGGATAATTTAAAATATTATACTTGATTGGTGCACCTGGCTGCATGATGTATCACTTTTGCGATAAAAAGACTAATGACCTCAGAAACCCGAATTATAGATAAAAAAACTAACATCCGACGGTGCCTTAAAAAAGTAAAACTTTCAAAACTGTGAGCTTTAGAACTGGCTAAAGAAATAAATCCATAAAATTATGTTTAACCCAGACAAAACAACTTAGTGCACACAAAGTTTACGTTCATTAGCCGATTATTCTCATTGAGTCCTTTTTGAAGTGTTTATAAAATAATCCCTAAATTAAATTATTTAAATATCTTCTTGTATTTAAGTTATCTATTTACACGAAAAGCGCAGAATAAGTCTCTTTCACTTTGAACTTTTGTCAAAAGTGTCTGGTTTAAAACGCTAAGCAAAATTCTTTAAACTATTAAATTCACTATAAACAAATCAACATTTTATTTTAAATATTTCTGTTAAGTGGAATGTGGTAGTATTTTCTTACTGTATAAAAAACCAGTCAAACACTACAGTCAGGTGTTGAGTGTATAAGACCATGGATTGCACAGGCCCACAAAAAAAAAACAGTTTCATGATCTGGGTATGCGACATAGGCAGTTATATGTATTTCAGGTCTGAATCCGAACCGAGGTCAGAATTTCGCTATCACGTGTGGACTTCACCATAACCTCAAAAAACCGAAAGCCCTTTAAATATTGTATCCCCAAAAAGAAATATAATCCTGATCTGGCCATGCGATACATGTCTTAACATGTATTTTGATCTTCTTAGCCCGATTCCAAAAATATCTTGCACGTGTCAGTTTCAACTTAACCTTAAAAAAAACTATGGGGTCATGATCGGGTAAATGTATATGCTCCATGTTTTTTAACCTTACGAATCTATTGTTTCTTTCAGCTGCTATGTCTATTTAAGATCTTTTGTTTATGTTTAATAACTAAATTTAACACTTAAGTATCAAAAAGGTGAATATGTGAATATGTCTGACTTGAGATTTATGTATGTCTGGTTAATTGAACATGTCATCTAAAATAAATTACTGCTGCTAGTTATATTATATATCAATTTGGGGATAATTCGGGCTTTCCTACACTTGAATACAATTTTTATATGTAACTTAAGTTTAGTGTGATACCTAGTTATAGTTTGAAATCTGTTATTTTCCATTTTTGTTGTTTTTGTTGTTGTGTCCTATATATGCATATCCCATTCTAGTTTTGATTTCTGCAAGCGGCGTGCCTTCCGTTAGAAACACCAAGAGAAAATAAAAAGAGCAACAGTCGAGCGGAACGCGACAGTGGCATCGACCTTTTTTGAAGCGTAAAGAGTCAATAATTGTACGACACTACTTCTTAATATAAATATCGTAACGCGTAAGCCTACATAAGCAAACGTCTGTACATATATTAATACTTGTCCAAAAACAAATGTATGCATATGTGTGCATTAGAATGCAAAAACCGCGTGTGCATAGAACAGAAGAAGAAGAGCACCAGCTGGCTCCACGCTCTCGCATTCTCTCTCCTTTTCTTTCTTACATGAGCAAGTTTTTGTTTAATAACGTCTTGGTTTGTTGTCTGATCACAGTGAAACACTATGTTGATATTATAACAATTAAGTATTGGTCCAAGTCAGGATGCTGTACCTTTTACATGTCGCTTACAAATCAACTTAAAAGATGAAATTATTGAATTGCGGGAGCGGTGGGCCTGGCACCCAACATTTGAAATAAACTTCATCTATCCCGGATAAACAGAAACCTTCATGCCAAATCCTGACATCCCGCCACTCGGACATCCAGATAGACATGGCTTAATCAACTTTGTGAGGTCTCCCAAGACTCCTTCTGCCTGTTACATACATTTGCGCAAAGTTAGTATACCCTTTTTTGACCATTTTCAATGGTCGAAGGGTATAAAAATAGACAAATCAAATCATATTGATTATTAATCCATGTGCCAACATTATCAGAAAGACTAATGAGATCCGACTGTTAGAATAATACAGAAATGCAAAAAGCACATTTTTAAGACATTTTTAAAATAATACTAAGTCAAAAATTAATGCATTTGACAAAAACAATGTGATTTATAAAATTCCCTGTAGAGGTAATAGTTCAGAATCTTGCAATAGTCTATACGTACGAACGACAAAACTAATATTGAAAACAAGATTAACACAACACAAATGTGATATTAAATAACGACACCAATGTACAACACAAAAATCAGGTCTTCTGACCCATTGTGCAAGTAAACATCACTCTCCGAATTTTGACGCAACAAGAATACTACAACAAGAACAACACTATGCTAAACTTTATACTCTCGAAATGATACACCTGATAAACACACTGAACAGACACAGAAAATTCTGCTCACATATATAGGCATTTACTTCCCAAGTCAGTTAGAGCATGTATAAGAGAGATATGTATGTAAACTATTATTGTTCAGTGTAGTTTTAAGTTTAATGTAAATATTGGTAATAATTCTATGTTGTTACTATTATGTTTTTATCTATGGGTAATTTTATATATGGGTAATTGGAGAATCCTGAGACAAGGCGTGGGTGGCGACTCGAATTTCAGTTGGCTCGCCAGTGATCGACGCGGCGTGATCGAATTCGAGTTAAATGTTTGCGTCACTATTGTTCTTTCTGTTTTTTTTTATATGTTGTGCCACTTATAACTTTTTCGCTTTTATATAATATATTAATTACATTACACACAATTAATACTTCCGATTTAAAGGTGCAGTGTCACTAGAGGACAATTGTGGACTGACTCAAAGAAATTGAGCGTTGTCTTTATATAAGCTCAGGCTGTGGTAGGATTAGTTGCAAGGCGCCAGAACTGGCGGCCAAACTGCCGACATACAATTTTTTGCTTTGGTGCAAAAATTCACAGAAATTATTACCGTTGCAAATGCTGTTGTAGAGCTAGGGCTTGATCGAAAAACGTCGCAAAGCGTCGTCGACGACCAGCCAGGCGCCAAAAAATTCTTCAGAATTATTGCTTTCGCTAGAATTATTGCCTTTGCAAACTCTGCAACAGAACTTGGGTAATGCATGTGATCGGACGAACGTATAAAGCTTCTAGCTATCGGCGACAGCGACGTCGTCGACACTGGTTAGACCCCAGACCAGTCGCGACGCCCGAACAGCAGAGTCAACTTGAATTCATTGGAATTATTGCTGATTAAAACTACAACTAATACGTATGTTTTATATACTTATATATTTTGGATGTATGCTCAAATCAGCTATCGTAATTTATTTTATTTATTTATTTAATTAATTTTAAGTAAACTGCAATTTATTAAATTTAATTTTAATTTAATTTAATTTAATCTGGGATAGACAAAGATATAACAAATCCAACATTTGTTGCAAAGAATTGGGGAAAACCGGGGAAAACCCCAATCAGATCAGAAGAGTTAATAGTAAAATTTAAAATTTAACTTCCACCAAGGTAAGATAAAAGTTTCAATTTTAAGGCTGGTACAGAGTTTGTATTTGTTAATATGAAGGAGTTCTTATTAAAATCAGAACATAATACCCTGAATGGTTCATGCAAGGCATAGTTCGATCTAAAATTAGGAAGAGTTAGTCTACATGGAACAGCGAAGTTTAACTGGCTAACCAGGTCAACACTCTCAACGTCCCCTTGGATAAGGTTGTTCATAAAAACTACACCAAGCATAGTTCTACGGTTAGCTAAGGACGGTAAATTAAGTTATCTAAGTCTATTTGTATAGGGAGGAAGTCTAATGTAAGCGAACTATTCGACCAATATAAAGTCGGGACCTTACACTGCCATATAGAGGATAGCGTGTGAACAAATAGAACACGGCGAACAATACAATTGCTAATTGAACACTTCGGGCTTAGGCGCCTGTTTCATCCGTGAGCCTAGTTGGCCCTTAAATGAACGTGGCGAGTGGGCATAGACGCCTGTTTCACCCGTGAACCTAGTTGGCTCTTTATTTATGTATTTGTCGGAGTAATAGTAGTAGTAGTAGTAGAACATTACGCATGACCTCGAATTATTTCATCATATTATGTTTTGCGTCTTTGCATTGTGGTTGTCCGTCGTTTTTCTGCAAGTACCGTTGGCGCGGGGCGACAACGCCGCGTCGCCTGTTTAGTTGCACGAGGTGTCCGTCGTTTTTCTGCAAGTACCGTTGGAGCTGGGCGACAACGCCGCGTCGCCTGATTAGTTGCAAGGCGATGCGTCGCGACGTTGCCGCCGAGTGTGGTTCGAGGTTTCGTATAGGCTGTTAGAAAACGAGCAGGAATAGTTCCAAACGCGCTACGCTCTAATGGGAAACGAAGAGAATTCGACATATTCATATACATTTCGTACATATGTATGTATGTTGCTAGGTGGTACTTTATATTGCCGGCTCTTCTTCTAGTCCAATGACGAGTCATTCTGGGCCAGTTACCAACCGTGGCTTGGAGGGTAACAATATTTTAATTAGAGAAATATATTGTCTTCGAAACTGTTAAAAGAAAACACGTCTACTCTCGATGAACATCACAATAGGGATGCATTTTTATTGGCATATGTATATGCTGCATTATATGTATGTATGCTGTTCGCAGACAGCATTTATATATATATAGTAGCATATGTACCATAGTGCACCACTTGTCCACACATACACACCCACAAACACTTCCACTTCAAAACATTTGATACCCATCCGCCTGCTTAGACATAAACATTTGTATCCCCCAATTCGGCGACAATTCCCCCTGCTTAGACATAAACATTTTCCCCCAATTCGCCGACGATAACAAGTCAGCCTACTTCGATCATTTATAAACATTCCCACGAAAGGCTCAAAACTGCTTACGCAGCGCAAATCTCGGCTGATCCGTTCCCATGCACAATCCACTCAAGAGAGTGTCCAATATCATGTAAACATTAAAGAGAGCCTTATGTACGCTCAATATAGAAGTAAATAAGACTCAGCCATAGGTTTGCTAAGCGTCCAGTTTGTAGCCTTAAATCAGATTTAATTCAAACTTCATCATAGAACGACGAATTGTCTCCGGGTTTCGCCTAAGTGTTTATTTCAAATAAAATTATATTTTTTTATAAAACACCAACCGCGAACTTGGATTGAAAAATGCACCCGCAACTTTTCAACGTTGCGTAAACAATCTATTAGAAGATCTTATCTATAAAGATTGTTTGGTATACAGGGATGACATTATAGTATTCTCCACTTCATTGGAAGAACATTTAATGTCTCTGCGTAAAGTTTTTGCTAAATTAAAGGAAGCTAATTTGAAATTACAGTTAGACAAATGTGAATTCCTCAAAAGTGAAACAGAGTTTTTAGGGCACATCATAACTACTGAAGGCATAAAACCTAACCCAACAAAAATAAATGCAATTAAGAATTTTCCCATTCCCAAAATGCCCAAGCAAATAAAGTCGTTTCTTGGCCTTAAGCGGGTTTTACAGAAAGTTTATCCCCAATTTCGCAAATATTGCAAAACCAATGACCCAAAACTTAAAGAAACGCGCCAAGATAAACGCCAATGATATAAACTACATATCCGCTTTCAAGAAGTTAAAATATTTCATAATGTCCGATCCAATCTTAATCTACCCTAACTTTGAGAAACCATTCTCACTGACTACAGATGCCAGCAGTATTGCTCTAGGTGCTGTACTCTCACAGGATCATAAACCTGTTTGTTACGCTAGTCGTATACTTAATGACCATGAACTCAATTATTCGGCAATAGAAAAAGATCTTTTAGCTATTGTCAGGGCCACCAAATACTTCAGGACCTATCTTTTCGGTCGATCCCTTAGTTTGGATTGAAAATATCAAGGAACCAAACATGAAACTTCAAAGATGGAAAATCAGACTAAATGAGTTTGACTACCAAATAAAATATGTACCAGGTAAAGAAAACCATGTTGCAGATGCACTTTCACGTGTAAAAATTGAAAACTTCCTCGGTGAAACTTCCACCCCCGCTCCTACCATACATAGTAGTAAAGAGGACAGTCAAAATTATATACCCCTTACAGAGAGACCCATTAATTACTTTACCCATCAGATAGAATTCACTAAAGGTGACACAAATGAAGTAAAGGTAACAAAATATTTCCATAAAACAATAATAAATATAACTTATAAAGAAATGACTTTCGATTATGCAAGAGAGCTTATCAAAGAATACATTTGCACTAAAAACACTGTAATTTATTTCAACAATGATGAAGACTTTACAACATTCCAAAACGCCTACGTAAATATTATTTGCCCAAATAATATTACAAAAGTTATGAGGTCTACTTCAAAACTTACCAATATTCACACATATGCTCAATTTAAAGAAATTATACTTCAGAAACATAAAGAACTTTTACATCCTGGTATTGAAAAAACCATTGCCTTTTTCAAAAAAAAACTTCTATTACCCCGATTATCAAAAATTAATTCAAAACATCATAAACGAATGTGATGTTTGTAATGTAGCAAAAACTGAGCATAGAGATACAAAATTAAAATTCGAAACAACACCTGCAGTCTTTAATCCAAGAGATAAATATGTAATGGACTTTTATATGGTCAATAATAAACAATTTCTATCGTGCATCGATATTTATTCAAAGTTCGCCTCTTTAACTGAAATACAATCCAGAGATTGGCTCGAAGCTAAACGAGCAATACTCTCAGTTTTTATTAATATGGGTAAACCAATAGAAATCAAAGCAGATAAAGATTCAGCATTTATGTGTGCACCTTTACAGCTTTGGGTACAAACAGAAGGCGTAAAAATAGAAACCAAAAGGAAAACTACAGTTATTTAATTAAAGATCAATAAAAATATTTTTAGAAAATTTGGTTTTTTTATGCAATATTTAAGACAATCAATTAGTAACGAATGTTAGAGCGGGACACCGATACATGCATGTCTGCATTTGCACATTTATCAATTGCCGTACTTGGCGTATGTACGTCACTGTCAGATTTGTGCAACATTCGGCAAAGTTTATGAAAGTGTTCTAATCAAATATGTTGCGTACCAAAAGAAGAAGAAAACGTCTCACACATTGATCACGGCAGCAATCGAACCCGGCACACACTCCACTAAGCTAATGTACAACTTCACATCAATTTATTGCCCTCTCGCTCTATCTAATGCTTATACTTCTTGTCTATTCGCGTTTGCATTGTATATGTGTTCTTCTTCTTTTGTCTGTCAATTGAATTTGTGCGTGTCCTTCGAATAAAATAATAAAAATACAAAGTATATATTTTTTAATGCTTAATAATAATCCAAATAATGCAAAATTTTCATTATAAATAACGGAAAATAAATGATACACGTTATACTATAATAATCCATGGACTTCTACAGTCAGCACCTGACTGCAGCGCTCGACTGGTTTTACTTTAATTAATCATTTGACCATCGTTATCTTTAAATAAATAAATAAATGTGTTAAACGTTTAATGTGCTTTTTGTATTTCTATGTCGAAGCAATGTTTCAGGTCCTTTTAAGAATGGTGGTCCGCTTAACCATCGTGAACCTTTGCTCCAGCCGGGGCTGCGATCTGATTGCGTCATCTGCCGCGTTTTCGGTAGATGGTAGCCATTTCCAGTAAGTGCTGGTGATCCAAACATTAAACTACTATGCCATCATTCTGTTACTTTGATCATTTGGGGTTTCGGCGGTTTTGAGTGTTGGTCTTACGATCATTCGTTTGATAGTACACAGGATAATTTAAAATATTATACTTGATTGGTGCACCTGGCTGCATGATGTATCATTTTTGCGATAAAAAGACTAATGACCTCAGAAACCCGAATTATAGATCAAAAAACTAACACCCGACGGTGCCTTAAAAAAGTAAAACTTTCAAAACTGTGAGCTTTAGAACTGGCTAAAGAAATAAATCCATAAAATTATGTTTAACCCAGACAAAACAACTTAGTGCACACAAAGCAAATATTTTACAAAATCTAAACAGTGAACTCAGAATGCCTAGAACAACAAAACTAATAACCAAATTAATTAAAGCATCTTTTACAATGAAAATAACATTACTGGTACCAATGTACTATCAGATCCAAATAACGAACAAAGCGGAAACAATTTTTCAAAATTTCAGTTTTGATGCGAATACTTTGTTTACGTTCATTAGCCGATTATTCTCATTGAGTAAAATAAAAATAAAATAAAATAAAATGTAAAATAATCCCTGTATTTAAGTTATCTGTTTTCACGAAAGGCGCAGAATAAGTCTCTTTCAGTTTGAGTTTTGGTCAGAAGTGGCTGGTTTCAAACGCTAATAAAATTCTTAAAAGTATTTAATTCACTATAAACAAATCAACATTTTATTTGAAATATTTCTGTTATGTTGAATGTGGGAGTATTTTCTTACTGTATAAAAACCAGTCAAACACTACAGTCAGGTGCTGAGTGTATAAGGCCATGAATTACACAGCCCTTTAAATATTGTATCCCCAAAAAGAAATAGAATCCTGATCTGGCTATGCGATACATGTCTTAACATGTATTTTGATCTTCTTAGCCCGATTCCAAAATTATCTTGCACGTGTCAGTTTCAACTTAACCTTAAAAAAAACTATGGGGTCATGATCGGGTAAATGTATATGCTTCCATGTTTTCTAACCTTACGAATCTATTGTTTCTTTCAGCTGCTATGTCTATTTAAGATCTTTTGTTTATGTTTAATAACTAAATTTAACACTTAAGTATCAAAAAGG
>JAEIHA010000011.1:0-32204 GCA_018904595.1 Zaprionus indianus | reverse complement strand
TGCTAGCCTGTGCCTGACAACTGTATGCCTAGCCTGTGCCTGGCCTGTGCTGCCACTGTGTGCTAGCCTGTGCTGACTATATTGCTGTGTGCTAGCCTTATTGCCTGCAGCCTGTGCCTAGCCTGTGCCTAGCCTGTGCCTAGCCTGTGCCTAGCCTGTGCCTAGCCTGTGCCTTAGCCTGTGCCCTAGCCTGTGCCTAGCCTGTGTCTAGCCTGTGCATAGCCTGTGCCTAGCCTGTGCCTAGCCTGTGCCTAGCCTGTGCCTAGCCTGTGCCTAGCCTGTGCCTAGCCTGTGCCTAGCCTGTGTCTAGCCTGTGCCTAGCCTGTGTCTTAGCCTGTGTCTAGCCCTGTGCCTAGCCTGTGCCTAGCCTGTGTCTAGCCTGTGTCTAGCCTGTGTCTAGCCTGTGTCTAGCCTGTGTCTAGCCTGTGTCTAGCCTGTGCCTAGCCTGTGTCTAGCCTGTGTCTAGTCTGTGTCTAGCCTGTGTCTAGCCTGTGTCTAGCCTGTGTCTAGCCTGTGCCTAGCCTGTGTCTAGCCTGTCCAGTCTGTGTCTAGCCTGTGTGCCTAGCCTGTGTCTAGCCTGTGTCTAGCATGTGCCTAGCATCTGCCTAGCCTGTACCTAGCCAATGCCTAGCCTGTACCTAGCCAATGCCTAGCCTGTACCTAGCCAGTACCTAGCCTGTGACTGGCATGTGCATAGCCTGTGCTAACCTGTGCCTAGCCTCTGTCTAGCCTAAGTCTAGCCTGTGTCTAGCCTCTGTCTAGCTCTAGCCTATGCCTAGTTTCTGTCTAGCCTGTGTGCCTAGCCAGTATCTAGCCTCTGTCTAGCCTGTGCCTAGCCTGTGTCTAGCCTGTGTCTAGCCTGTGTCTAGCCTGTGTCTAGCCTGTGTCTAGCCTGTGTCTAGCCTGTGTCTAGCCTGTGTCTAGCCTGTGTCTAGCCTGTGTCTAGCCTGTGTCTAGCCTGTGTCTTGCCTGTGTCTAGCCAGTGCCTAGCCTGAGCCTAGCCAGTGTCTAGCCTTTGTCTAGCCTGTGCATAGCCAGAGTCTAGCCTGTGCCTAGCCAGTGTATAGCCTCTGTCTAGCCTGTGTCTTGTCCGTGTCTTGACGGTGTCTAGCCTGTGCTTAGCCTGTGCCAAGCCTGTGCCTAGCCTTTGCCTAGCCTGTGCCTAGCCAGTGCCTAGCCTGTGCCTAGCCAGTGCCTAGCCTGTGCCTAGCCTGTGCCTAGCCTGTGCCTAGCCTGTGCCTAGCCTGTGCCTAGCCTCTGCCTAGCCTGTGCCTAGCCTGTGCCTAGCCTGTGCCTAGCCTGTGCCTAGCCTGTGCCTAGCCTGTGCCTAGCATGTGCCTAGCCTGTTCCTAGCCTGTGTCTAGCCTGTGTCTAGCCTGTGTATAGCCTGTGTCTAGCCTATGTCTAGCCTGTGTCTAGCCTGTTTCTAGCTTGTGTCTAGCCTGTGTCTAGCCTGTGTCTAGCCTGTGTCTAGCCTGTGTCTAGCCTGTGTCTAGCCTGTGTCTAGCCTGTGTCTAGCCTGTGTCTAGCCTGTGTCTAGCCTGTGTCTAGCCTGTGTCTAGCCTGTGTCTAGCCTGTGTCTAGCCTGTGTCTAGCCTGTGTCTAGCCTGTGTCTAGCCTGTGTCTAGCCTTTGTCTAGCCTGTGCCTAGCCTGTGTCTAGCCAGTGCCTAGCCAGTGCCTAGCCTGTGCCTAGCCAGTGTCTAGCCTTTGTCTAGCCTGTGTCTAGCCTTTGTCTAGCCTGTGCATAGCCAGAGTCTAGCCTGTGCCTAGCCAGTGTATAGCCTGTGCCTAGCCAGTTTCTAGCCAGTTTCTAGCCTGTGTCTAGCCTGTGCTTAGCCAGTGTCTAGTCTGTGCCAAGCCAGTGTCTAGCCTGTGCCTAGGCAGTGTCTAGCCTGTGTCTAGCCTGTGCCTGGCCTGTTCCTAGCCTGTGCCTAGCTTGTGCCTAGCCTGTGCCTAGCCTATGCCTAGCCTGTGCCTAGCCTGTGCCTAGCCTGTGCCTAGCCTGTGCCTAGCCTGTGCCTAGCCTGTGCCTAGCCTGTGCCTAGCCTGTGCCTAGCCTGTGCCTAGCCAGTGCCTAGCCTGTTTCTAGCCTGTCTCTAGCCTGTGCCTTGCCTGAGACAGGCATGTGCATAGCGTTTGCCTTGCCAGTGTCTAGCCAGTGCCTAGCCTGTGCCTAGCCAGTGTCTAGCCTGTGCATAGCCTGTGTCTAGCCTATGCCTAGCCAGTTTCTAGCCTGTGTCTAGCCTGTGCTTAGCCAGTGTCTAGTCTGTGCCAAGCCAGTGTCTAGCCTGTGCCTAGGCAGTGTCTAGCCTGTGTCTAGCCTGTGTCTAGCCTGTGCCTTGCCTGTGACTGGCATGTGCATAGCCTGTGCCTAGCCAGTGTCTAGCCTGTGTCTAGCCTGTGCCTTGCCTGTGCCTAGCCTGTGCCTAGCCAGTGCCTAGCCTGTTTCTAGCCTGTGCTCTAGCCTGTGCCTTGCCTGAGACAGGCATGTGCATAGCGTTTGCCTTGCCAGTGTCTAGCCAGTGCCTAGCCTGTGCCTAGCCAGTGTCTAGCCTGTGCATAGCCTGTGTCTAGCCTATGCCTAGCCAGTTTCTAGCCTGTGTCTAGACTGTGCTTAGCCAGTGTCTAGTCTGTGCCAAGCCAGTGTCTAGCCTGTGCCTAGGCAGTGTCTAGCCTGTGTCTAGCCTGTGTCTAGCCTGTGCCTTGCCTGTGACTGGCATGTGCATAGCCTGTGCCTAGCCAGTGTCTAGCCTGTGTCTAGCCTGTGCCTTGCCTAGCCTATGCCTAGCCTGTGTCTAGCCTGTGTCTAGCCTGTGTCTAGCCAGTGCCTAGCCTGTGCCTAGCCAGTGTGTAGCCTGTGTCTAGCCTGTGCCTTGCCTGTGACTGGCATGTGCATAGCCTGTGCTAACCTGTGCCTAGCCTCTGTCTAGCCTATGTCTAGCCTGTGTCTAGCCTGTGTATAGCCTCTGTCTAGCCTATGTCTAGCCTCTGTCTAGCCTATGTCTAGCCTGTGTCTAGCCTGTGTATAGCCTCTGTCTAGCCTATGTCTAGCCTGTGTCTAGCCTGTGTCTAGCCTGTATCTAGCCTCTGTCTAGCCTGTGTCTAGCCTGTGTCTAGCCTGTGTCTAGCCTGTGTCTAGCCTGTGTCTAGCCTGTGTCTAGCCTGTGTCTAGCCTGTGTCTAGCCTGTGTCTAGCCTGTGTCTAGCCTGTGTCTAGCCTGTGTCTAGCCTGTGTCTAGCCTGTGTCTAGCCTGTGTCTAGCCTGTGTCTAGCCTGTGTCCAGCCTGTGTATAGCATGTGTCTAGCCTGTGTCTAGCCTGTGTCTAGCCTGTGTCTAGCCAGTGCCTAGCCTGAGCCTAGCCAGTGTCTAGCCTTTGTCTAGCCTGTGCATAGCCAGAGTCTAGCCTGTGCCTAGCCAGTGTATAGCCTCTGTCTAGCCTGTGTCTTGTCTGTGTCTTGACGGTGTCTAGCCTGTGCTTAGCCTGTGCCAAGGCTGTGCCTAGCCTTTGCCTAGCCTGTGCCTAGCCAGTGCCTAGCCTGTGCCTAGCCTGTGCCTAGCCTGTGCCTAGCCTGTGCCTAGCCTGTGCCTAGCCTGTGCCTAGCCTGTGCCTAGCCTGTGCCTAGCCTGTGCCTAGCCTGTGCCTAGCCCAGCCTAGCCTGTGCCTAGCCTGTGCCTAGCCTGTGCCTAGCCTGTGCCCAGCCTGTGCCTAGCCTGTGCCTAGCCTGTGCCTAGCCTGTGCCTAGCCTGTGCCTAGCCTGTGCCTAGCCTGTGCCTAGCCTGTGCCTAGCCTGTGCCTAGCATGTGCCTAGCCTGTGCCTAGCCTGTGTCTAGCCTGTGTCTAGCCTGTGTCTAGCCTGTGTCTAGCCTGTGTCTAGCCTATGTCTAGCCTGTGTCTAGCCTGTGTCTAGCCTGTGTCTAGCCTGTGTCTAGCCTGTGTCTAGCCTGTGTCTAGCCTGTGTCTAGCCTGTGTCTAGCCTGTGTCTGCCGTGTCTAGCCTGTGTCTAGCCTGTGTCTAGCCTGTGTCCAGCCTGTGTATAGCCTGTGTCTAGCCTGTGTCTAGCCTTTGCCTAGGCAGTGTCTAGCCTGTGTCTAGCCTGTGCCTGGCCTGTGCCTAGCCTGTGCCTAGCTTGTGCCTAGCCTGTGCCTAGCCTATGCCTAGCCTCTGCCTAGTGAGTGCCTAGCCTGTGCCTAGCCAGTGTCTAGCCTGTGCATAGCCTGTGTCTAGCCTGTGCCTAGCCAGTTTCTAGCCTGTGTCTAGCCTGTGCTTAGCCAGTGTCTAGTCTGTGCCAAGCCAGTGTCTAGCCTGTGCCTAGGCAGTGTCTAGCCTGTGTCTAGCCTGTGTCTAGCCTGTGCCTTGCCTGTGACTGGCATGTGCATAGCCTGTGCCTAGCCAGTGTCTAGCCTGTGCCTTGCCTGAGACTGGCATGTGCATAGCGTGTGCCTAGCCAGTGTCTAGCCAGTGCCTAGCCTGAGACAGGCATGTGCATAGCGTGTGCCTAGCCAGTGTCAAGCCAGAGTCTAGCCTGTGCCTAGCCAGTGTGTAGCCTCTGTCTATCATGTGTCTGGTCTGTGTCTTGACGGTGTCTAGCCTGTGTCTAGCCTGTGTCCAACCTGTGTCTAGCCTGTGTCTAGCCTGTGTCTACCCTGTGTCTAGCCTGTGTCTAGCCTGTGTCTAGCCTGTGTCTAGCCTGTGTCTAGCCAGTGCCTAGCCAGTGCCTAGCCAGTGCCTAGCCTGTCCCTGGCCTGTGCCTAGCCTGTGCCTAGCTTGTGCCCAGCCTGTGCCTAGCCTATGCCTAGCCTGTGCCTAGCCTGTGCCTAGCCTGTGCCTAGCCTGTGCCTAGCCTGTGCCTAGCCTGTGCCTAGCCTGTGCCTAGCCTATGTCCAGCCTGTGCCTAGCCTGTGCCTAGCCTGTGCCTAGCCTGTGCCTAGCCTGTGCCTAGCCTGTGCCTAGCCTGTGTCCAGCCTGTGCCTAGCCTGTGCCTAGCCTGTGCCTAGCCAGTGTCAAGCCTGTGTCTAGCCTGTGCCTTGCCTGAGACAGGCATGTGCATAGCCTGTGCCTAGCCAGTGCCTAACCTGTGCCTAGCCAGTGTCTAGCCTTTGTCTAGCCTGTGTCTAGCCTGTGCCTAGCCAGTGTATAGCCTCTGTCTAGCTTGTGTCTAGTCTGTGTCTTGACGGTGTCTAGCCGGTGTCTAGCCGGTGTCTAGCCTGTGCCTAGCCTGTGCCTAGCCTGTGCCTAGCCTGTGCCTAACCTGTGCCTAGCTTGTGCCTAGCCTTTGCCTAGCCTGTGCCTAGCCTATGCCTTGCCTGTGTCTAGCATGTGTCTAGCCTGTGTCTTACCTGTGTCTAGCCTGTGTCTAGCCTGTGTCTAGCCTGTGTCAAGCCTGTGTCTAGCCTGTGTCTAGCCTGTGTCTAGCCTGTGTCTAGCCTGTGTCTCGCCTGTGTCTGGTTTGTGTCTAGCCTGTAACTAGCCTGTGTCTAGCCTGTGTCTAGCCTGTGTCTAGCCTGAGTCTAGCCTGTGTCTAGCCTGTGTCCAACCTGTGTCTAGCTTGTGTCTAGCCTGTGTCTAGCCTGTGTCTAGCCTGTGTCTAGCCTATGTCTAGCCTGTATCTAGCCTGTGTCTAGCCTGTGTCTGGCCTGTGTCTAGCCTGAAACAAGCCTGTGTCTAGCCTGTGTCTAGCCTGTGTCTAGCCTGAGTCTAGCCTGTGTCTAGCCTGTATCTAGCCTGTGTCTAGCCTGTGTCTGGCCTGTGTCTAGCCTGTAACTAGCATGTGTCTGGCCTGTGTCTAGCCTGTCTCTAGCCTGTGTCTAGCCTGTGTCTAGCCTGAGTATAGCCTGTGTCTAGCATGTGTCTAGCATGTGCCTAGCCAGTGTCTAGCCTTTGTCTAGCCTGTGCATAGCCAGAGTCTAGCCTGTGCCTAGCCAGTGTATAGCCTCTGTCTAGCCTGTGTCTTGTCTGTGTCTTGACGGTGTCTAGCCTGTGCTTAGCCTGTGCCAAGGCTGTGCCTAGCCTTTGCCTAGCCTGTGCCTAGCCAGTGCCTAGCCTGTGCCTAGCCTGTGCCTAGCCTGTGCCTAGCTTGTGCCTAGCCCGTGCCTAGCCTGTGCCTAGCCTCTGCCTAGCCTGTGCCTAGCCTGTGCCTAGCCTGTGCCTAGCCTGTGCCTAGCCTGTGCCTAGCCTGTGCCTAGCCTGTGCCTAGCCTGTGCCTAGCCTGTGCCTAGCCTGTGCCTAGCCTGTGCCTAGCATGTGCCTAGCCTGTGCCTAGCCTGTGTCAAGCCTGTGTCTAGCCTGTGTATAGCCTGTGTCTAGCCTATGTCTAGCCTGTGTCTAACCTGTGTCTAGCCTGTGTCTAGCCTGTGTCTAGCCTGTATCTAGCCTGTGTCTAGCCTGTGTCTAGCCTGTGTCTAGCCTGTGTCTAGCCTGTGTCCAGCCTGTGTATAGCCTGTGTCTAGCCTGTGTCTAGCCTGTGCCTAGGCAGTGTCTAGCCTGTGTCTAGCCTGTGCCTAGCCTGTGCCTAGCCTGTGCCTAGCTTGTGCCTAGCCTGTGCCTAGCCTATGCCTAGCCTCTGCCTAGTGAGTGCCCTGCCTGTGCCTAGCCAGTGTCTAGCCTGTGCATAGCCTGTGTCTAGCCTGTGCCTAGCCAGTTTCTAGCCTGTGTCTAGCCTGTGCTTAGCCAGTGTCTAGTCTGTGCCAAGCCAGTGTCTAGCCTGTGCCTAGGCAGTGTCTAGCCTGTGTCTAGCCTGTGTCTAGCCTGTGCCTTGCCTGTGACTGGCATGTGCATAGCCTGTGCCTAGCCAGTGTCTAGCCTGTGCCTTGCCTGAGACTGGCATGTGCATAGCGTGTGCCTAGCCAGTGTCTAGCCAGTGCCTAGCCTGAGACAGGCATGTGCATAGCGTGTGCCTAGCCAGTGTCAAGCCAGAGTCTAGCCTGTGCCTAGCCAGTGTGTAGCCTCTGTCTATCATGTGTCTGGTCTGTGTCTTGACGGTGTCTAGCCTGTGTCTAGCCTGTGTCCAACCTGTGTCTAGCCTGTGTCTAGCCTGTGTCTACCCTGTGTCTAGCCTGTTTCTAGCCTGTGTCTAGCCTGTGTCTAGCCTGTGTCTAGCCAGTGCCTAGCCAGTGCCTAGCCAGTGCCTAGCCTGTCCCTGGCCTGTGCCTAGCCTGTGCCTAGCTTGTGCCCAGCCTGTGCCTAGCCTATGCCTAGCCTGTGCCTAGCCTGTGCCTAGCCTGTGCCTAGCCTGTGCCTAGCCTGTGCCTAGCCTGTGCCTAGCCTGTGCCTAGCCTATGTCCAGCCTGTGCCTAGCCTGTGCCTAGCCTGTGCCTAGCCTGTGCCTAGCCTGTGTCTAGCCTGTGCCTAGCCTGTGTCCAGCCTGTGCCTAGCCTGTGCCTAGCCTGTGCCTAGCCAGTGTCAAGCCTGTGTCTAGCCTGTGCCTTGCCTGAGACAGGCATGTGCATAGCCTGTGCCTAGCCAGTGCCTAACCTGTGCCTAGCCAGTGTCTAGCCTTTGTCTAGCCTGTGTCTAGCCTGTGCCTAGCCAGTGTATAGCCTCTGTCTAGCTTGTGTCTAGTCTGTGTCTTGACGGTGTCTAGCCGGTGTCTAGCCGGTGTCTAGCCTGTGCCTAGCCTGTGCCTAGCCTGTGCCTAGCCTGTGCCTAACCTGTGCCTAGCTTGTGCCTAGCCTTTGCCTAGCCTGTGCCTAGCCTATGCCTTGCCTGTGTCTAGCATGTGTCTAGCCTGTGTCTTACCTGTGTCTAGCCTGTGTCTAGCCTGTGTCTAGCCTGTGTCAAGCCTGTGTCTAGCCTGTGTCTAGCCTGTGTCTAGCCTGTGTCTAGCCTGTGTCTCGCCTGTGTCTGGTTTGTGTCTAGCCTGTGACTAGCCTGTGTCTAGCCTGTGTCTAGCCTGTGTCTAGCCTGTGTCTAGCCTGAGTCTAGCCTGTGTCTAGCCTGTGTCCAACCTGTGTCTAGCTTGTGTCTAGCCTGTGTCTAGCCTGTGTCTGGCCTGTGTCTAGCCTATGTCTAGCCTGTATCTAGCCTGTGTCTAGCCTGTGTCTGGCCTGTGTCTAGCCTGAAACAAGCCTGTGTCTAGCCTGTGTCTAGCCTGTGTCTAGCCTGAGTCTAGCCTGTGTCTAGCCTGTATCTAGCCTGTGTCTAGCCTGTGTCTGGCCTGTGTCTAGCCTGTAACTAGCCTGTGTCTGGCCTGTGTCTAGCCTGTCTCTAGCCTGTGTCTAGCCTGTGTCTAGCCTGAGTATAGCCTGTGTCTAGCATGTGTCTAGCATGTGCCTAGCCTTTGCCTAGCCTGTACCTAGCCAGTGCCTAGCGTGTACCTAGCCAGTACCTAGCCTGTACCTAGCCAGTGCCTAGCCTGTACCTAGCCAGTGTATAGCCTGTGCCTAGCCAGTGTCTAGCCTGTGCCTAGCCAGTGTCTAGCCTGTGCCTAACCAGTGTCTAGCCTGTGCCCAGCCAGTGTCTAGCCTGTGCCTAGCCTGTGCCTAGCTCGTACCTAGCTTATGCCAGTACCTAGCCTGTACCTAGCCAGTGCCTAGCCTGTACCTAGCCAGTGTATAGCCTGTGCTTAGCCAGTGTCTAGCCTGTGCCTAGCCAGTGTCTAGCCTGTGCCTAACCAGTGTCTAGCCTGTGCCCAGCCAGTGTCTAGCCTGTGCCTAGCCTGTGCCCAGCCAGTGTCTAGCCTGTGCCTAGCCTGTGCCTAGCTTGTACCTAGCTTATGCCTAGCCTTTACCTAGTCTGTGCCTAGCCTGTGCCTACCCTGTGCCTAGCCTGTGCCTAGCCTGTGCCTAGCCTGTGCCTAGCCTGTGACTAGCCTGTGCCTAGCCTGTGCCTAGCCTGTGCCTAGCCTGTGTCAAGCCTGTGTCTAGCCTGTGTCTACCCTGTGTCTAGCCTGTGTCTAGCCTGTGTCTAGCCTGTGTCTAGCCTGTATCTAGCCTGTGTCTAGTCTGTGTCTAGCCTGTGTCTAGCCTGTGTCTAGCCTGTAACTAGCCTGTGCCTAGCCAGATTCTAGCCCAAGTCTAGCCTGTGCTTAGCCAGTGTCTAGTCTGTGCCAAGCCAGTGTCTAGCCTGTGCCTAGCCAGTGTCTAGCCTGTGTCTAGCCTGTGCCTTGCTTGTGACTGGCATGTGCATAGCCTGTGTCTAGCCTGTGTCTAGCCTGTGTCTAGCCTGTGCCTTGCCTGAGACTGGCATGTGCATAGCGTGTGCCTAGCCAGTGTCTAGCCAGTGCCTAGCCTGTGCCTAGCCAGTGTCTAGCCTTTGTCTAGCCTGTGCATAGCCAGAGTCTAGCCTGTGCCTAACCAGTGTGTAGCCTCTGTCTAGCCTGTGTCTATACTGTGTCTTGACGGTGTCTAGCCGGTGTCTAGCCCGTGCCCAGCCAGTGTCTAGCCTGTGTCTAGCCTGTGCCTAGCCAGTTTCTAGCCTGTGTCTAGCCTGTGTCTGCTAGGACAGTGTCTAGTCTGTGCCTTCAAGCCAGTGTCTAGCCTGTGCCTAGCCAGTGTCTAGCCTTTGTCTAGCCTGTGCATAGCCAGAGTCTAGCCTGTGCCTAGCCAGTGTGTAGCCTCTGTCTAGCCGTGTCTATACTGTGTCTTGACGGTGTCTAGCCGGTGTCTAGCCCGTGCCTTGCCTGTGACTGGCATGTGCATAGCCTGTGCAAAGCCAGTGTCTAGCCTTTGTCTAGCCTGTGCCTTGCCTGAGACTGGCATGTGCATAGCGTGTGCCTTGCCAGTGTCTAGCCAGTGCCTAGCCTGTGCCTAGCCAGTGTCTAGCCTGTGTCTAGCCTGTGCCTTGCCTGAGACTGGCATGTGCATAGCGTGTGCCTAGCCAGTGTCTAGCCGGTGCCTAGCCTGTGCCTAGCCAGTGTATAGCCTCTGTCTAGCCTGTGTATAGTCTGTGTCGTGACGGTGTCTAGCCGGTGTCTAGCCGGTGTCTAGCCTGTGCCTAGCCTGTGTCTAGCCTGTGCCTAGCCTGTGTCTAGCCCGTGTCCCTGTGTCTAGCCTGTGTCTAGCCTGTGTCTAGCCTGTGTCTAGCCTGTGTCTAGCATGTGTCTAGCCTGTGTCTAGCCTGTGTCTAGCCTGTGTCTAGCCTGTGTCCAGCCTGTGTCTAGCCTGTGCCTTGCCTGAGACTGGCATGTGCATAGCGTGTGCCTAGCCAGTGTCTAGCCAGTGCCTAGCCTGTGCCTAGCCAATGTCTAGCCTTTGTCTAGCCTGTGTCTAGTCTGTGTCATGACGGTGTCTTGCCTGTGTCTAGTCTGTGTCATGACGGTGTCTAGCCTGTGTCTAGTCTGTGCCTAGCCTGTGTCTAGCCTGTGTCTAGCCTGTGTCTAGCCTGTGTCTAGCCTGTGTCTAGCCTGTGTCTAGCCTGTGTCTAGCCTATGTCTAGCCTGTGTCTAGCCTGTGTCTAGCCTGTGACTAGCCTGTACCTAGCCTGTGTCTAGCCTGTGTCTAGCCTGTGCCTAGCCTGTGCCTAGCCTGTGCCTAGCCTGTGCCTAGCCTGTGCCTAGCCTGTGCCTAGCCTGTGCCTAGCCTGTGCTAGCCTGTGTCTAGCCTGTGTCTAGCCTGTGTCTAGCCTGTGTCTAGCCTGTGTCTAGCCTGTGTCTAGCCTGTGTCTAGCCTGTCTCTAGCCTGTGTCTAGCCTGTGTCTAGCCTGTGTCTAGCCTGTGTCTAGCCTGTGTCTAGCCTGTGTCTATCCTGTGTCTAGCCTGTGCCAAGCCAGTTTCTAGCCCAAGTCTAGCCTGTGCTTAGCCAGTGTCTAGTCTGTGCCAAGCCAGTGTCTAGCCTGTGCCTAGCCAGTGTCTAGCCTGTGTCTAGCCTGTGCCTTGCCTGTGACTGGCATGTGCATAGCCTGTGCCAAGCCTGTGTCTAGCCTGTGCCTAGCCTGTGCCTTGCCTAAGACTGGCATGTGCATAGCGTGTGCCTAGCCAGTGTCTAGCCAGTGCCTAGCCTGTGCCTAGCCAGTGTCTAACCTTTGTCTAGCCTGTGCATAGCCAGAGTCTAGCCTGTGCCTAGCCAGTGTGTAGCCTCTGTCTAGCCTGTGTCTATACTGTGTCTTGACGGTGTCTAGCCGGTATCAAGCCCGTGCCTTGCCTGTGACTGGCATGTGCATAGCCTGTGCAAATCCAGTGTCTAGCCTTTGTCTAGCCTGTGCCTTGCCTGAGATTGGCATGTGCATAGCGTGTGCCTTGCCAGTGTCTAGCCAGTGCCTAGCCTGTGCCTAGCCAGTGTCTAGCCTGTGTCTAGCCTGTGCCTTGCCTGAGACTGGCATGTGCATAGCGTGTGCCTAGCCAGTGTCTAGCCAGTGCCTAGCCTGTGCCTAGCCAGTGCCTAGCCTTTGTCTAGCCTGTGCATAGCCAGATTCTAGCCTGTGCCTAGCCAGTGTATAGCCTCTGTCTAGCCTGTGTTTAGTCTGTGTCGTGACGGTGTCTAGCCGGTGTCTAGCCGGTGTCTAGCCTGTGCCTAGCCGGTGTCTAGCCTGTGCCTAGCCTGTGCCTAGCCTGTGCCTAGCCTGTGCCTAGCCTGTGCCTAGCCTGTGCCTAGCCTGTGCCTGTCTAGCCTGTGCCTAGCCTGTGCCTAGCCTGTGCCTAGCCTGTGCCTAGCCTGTGCCTAGCCTGTGCCTAGCCTGTGCCTAGCCTGTGCCTAGCCTGTGCCTAGCCTGTGCCTAGCCTGTGCCTAGCCTGTGCCTAGCCTGTGCCTGGCCTGTGCCTGGCCTGTGCCTAGCCTGTGCCTAGCCTGTGTAGCCTGTGTCTAGCCTGTGTCTAGCATGTGCCTAGCCTGTGCCTAGCCTGTGCCTAGCCTGTGCCTAGCCTGTGCTTAGCCTGTGCCTAGCCTGTGCCTAGCCTGAGTCTAGCCTGTGTCTAGCCTGTGTCTATCATGTGCCTTGCCTTTGTATAGCCAGTGTCTAGCCTGTGTCTAGCCTGTGCCTAGCCTGTGTCTAGCCTGTGCCTAGCCTGTGTCTAGCCTGTGTCTAGCCTGTGTCTAGCCTGTGTCTAGCCTGTGTCTAGCCTGTGTCTAGCTTGTGTCTAGAATGTGTCTAGAATGTGTCTAGCCTGTGTCTAGACTGTGTCTAGCCAGTGCCTAGCCTGTCCCTGGCCTGTGCCTAGCCTGTGCCTCGCTTGTGCCCAGCCTGTGCCTAGCCTATGCCTAGCCTGTGCCTAGCCTGTGCCTAGCCTGTGCCTAGCCTGTGCCTAGCCTGTGCCTAGCCTGTGTCCAGCCTGTGCCTAGCCTGTGCCTAGCCTGTGCCTAGCCTGTGCCTAGCCTGTGCCTAGCCTGTGCCTAGCCTGTGCCTAGCCTGTGCCTAGCCAGTGTCAAGCCTGTGTCTAGCCTGTGCCTTGCCTGAGACAGGCATGTGCATAGCCTGTGCCTAGCCAGTGCTTTACCTGTGCCTAGCCAGTGTCTAGCCTTTGTCTAGCCTGTGTCTAGCCTGTGCCTAGCCAGTGTATAGCCTCTGTCTAGCTTGTGTCTAGTCTGTGTCTTGACGGTGTCTAGCCGGTGTCTAGCCGGTGTCTAGCCTGTGCCTAGCCTGTGCCTAGCCTGTGCCTGGCCTGTGCCTAGCCTGTGCCTAGCTTGTGCCTAGCCTGTGCCTAGCCTGTGCCTAGCCTATGCCTAGCCTGTGTCTAGCATGTGTCTAGCCTGTGTCTTACCTGTGTCTAGCCTGTGTCTAGCCTGTGTCTAGCCTGTGTCTAGCCTGTGTCTAGCCTGTGTCTAGCCTGTGTCTAGCCTGTGTCTAGCCTGTGTCTCGCCTGTGTCTGGTTTGTGTCTAGCCTGTAACTAGCCTGTGTCTAGCCTGTGTCTAGCCTGTGTCTAGCCTGTGTCTAGCCTGAGTCTAGCCTGTGTCTAGCCTGTGTCCAACCTGTGTCTAGCTTGTGTCTAGCCTGTGTCTAGCCTGTGTCTAGCCTGTGTCTAGCCTATGTCTAGCCTATGTCTAGCCTGTATCTAGCCTGTGTCTAGCCTGTGTCTGGCCTGTGTCTAGCCTGAAACAAGCCTGTGTCTAGCCTGTGTCTAGCCTGTGTCTAGCCTGTCTCTAGCCTGTGTCTAGCCTGTGTCTAGCCTGAGTATAGCCTGTGTCTAGCATGTGTCTAGCATGTGCCTAGCCTTTTCCTAGCCTGTACCTAGCCAGTGCCTAGCGTGTACCTAGCCAGTACCTAGCCTGTTTAGCCAGTGCCTAGCCTGTACCTAGCCAGTGTATAGCCTGTGCCTAGCCAGTGTCTAGCCTGTGTCTAGCCTGTGTCTAGCCTGTGTCTAGCCTGTGTCTAGCCTGTATCTAGCCTGTGTCTAGTCTGTGTCTAGCTTGTGTCTAGCCTGTGTCTAGCCTGTAACTAGCCTGCGCCTAGCCAGATTCTAGCCCAAGTCTAGCCTGTGCTTAGCCAGTGTCTAGTCTGTGCCAAGCCAGTGTCTAGCCTGTGCCTAGCCAGTGTCTAGCCTGTGTCTAGCCTGTGCCTTGCTTGTGACTGGCATGTGCATAGCCTGTGTCTAGCCAGTGTCTAGCCTGTGCCTTGCCTGAGACTGGCATGTGCATAGCGTGTGCCTAGCCAGTGTCTAGCCAGTGCCTAGCCTGTGCCTAGCCAGTGTCTAGCCTTTGTCTAGCCTGTGCATAGCCAGAGTCTAGCCTGTGCCTAGCCAGTGTGTAGCCTCTGTCTAGCCTGTGTCTATACTGTGTCTTGACGGTGTCTAGCCGGTGTCTAGCCCGTGCCCAGCCAGTGTCTAGCCTGTGTCTAGCCTGTGCCTAGCCAGTTTTTAGCCTGTGTCTAGCCTGTGCTTAGACAGTGTCTAGTCTGTGCCAAGCCAGTGTCTAGCCTGTGCCTAGCCAGTGTCTAGCCTTTGTCTAGCCTGTGCATAGCCAGAGTCTAGCCTGTGCCTAGCCAGTGTGTAGCCTCTGTCTAGCCGTGTCTATACTGTGTCTTGACGGTGTCTAGCCGGTGTCTAGCCCGTGCCTTGCCTGTGACTGGCATGTGCATAGCCTGTGCAAAGCCAGTGTCTAGCCTTTGTCTAGCCTGTGCCTTGCCTGAGACTGGCATGTGCATAGCGTGCGCCTTGCCAGTGTCTAGCCAGTGCCTAGCCTGTGCCTAGCCAGTGTCTAGCCTGTGTCTAGCCTGTGCCTTGCCTGAGACTGGCATGTGCATAGCGTGTGCCTAGCCAGTGTCTAGCCGGTGCCTAGCCTGTGCCTAGCCAGTGTATAGCCTCTGTCTAGCCTGTGTATAGTCTGTGTCGTGACGGTGTCTAGCCGGTGTCTAGCCGGTGTCTAGCCTGTGCCTAGCCTGTGTCTAGCCTGTGTCTAGCCTGTGTCTAGCCTGTGTCTAGCCTGTGTCTAGCCTGTGTCTAGCCTGTGTCTAGCCTGTGTCTAGCCTGTGTCTAGCCTGTGTCTAGCCTGTGTCTATCCTGTGTCCAGCCTGTGTCTAGCCTGTGCCTTGCCTGAGACTGGCATGTGCATAGCGTGTGCCTAGCCGGTGTCTAGCCAGTGCCTAGCCTGTGCCTAGCCAGTGTCTAACCTTTGTCTAGCCTGTGCATAGCCAGAGTCTAGCCTGTGCCTAGCCAGTGTGTAGCCACTGTCTAGCCTGTGCCTAGCCTGTGCCTGGCCTGTGCCTAGCCTGTGCCTAGCTTGTGCCTAGCCTTTGCCTAGCCTGTGCCTAGCCTATGCCTAGCCTGTGTCTAGCATGTGTCTAGCCTGTGTCTTAGCCTGTGTCTAGCCTGTGTCTAGCCTGTGTCTAGCCTGTGTCTAGCCTGTGTCTAGCCTGTGTCTAGCCTGTGTCTAGCCTGTGTCTAGCCTGTGTCTCAGCCTGTGTCTGGTTTGTGTCTAGCCTGTGACTAGCCTGTGTCTAGCCTGTGTCTAGCCTGTGTCTAGCCTGTGTCTAGCCTGAGTCTAGCCTGTGTCTAGCCTGTGTCCAACCTGTGTCTAGCTTGTGTCTAGCCTGTGTCTAGCCTGTGTCTAGCCTGTGTCTAGCCTATGTCTAGCCTATGTCTAGCCTGTATCTAGCCTGTGTCTAGCCTGTGTCTGGCCTGTGTCTAGCCTGAAACAAGCCTGTGTCTAGCCTGTGTCTAGCCTGTGTCTAGCCTGTCTCTAGCCTGTGTCTAGCCTGTGTCTAGCCTGAGTATAGCCTGTGTCTAGCATGTGTCTAGCATGTGCCTAGCCTTTTCCTAGCCTGTACCTAGCCAGTGCCTAGCGTGTACCTAGCCAGTACCTAGCCTGTTTAGCCAGTGCCTAGCCTGTACCTAGCCAGTGTATAGCCTGTGCCTAGCCAGTGTCTAGCCTGTGCCTAGCCAGTGTCTAGCCTGTGCCTAACCAGTGTCTAGCCTGTGCCCAGCCAGTGTCTAGCCTGTGCCTAGCCTGTGCCTAGCTTGTACCTAGCATATGCCTAGCCTTTACCTAGCCTGTGCCTAGCCTGTGCCTAGCCTGTGCCTAGCCTGTGCCTAGCCTGTGCCTAGCCTGTGCCTAGCCTGTGCCTAGCCTGTGGCTAGCCTGTGCCTAGCCTGTGTCTAGCCTGTGCCTAGCCTGTGCCTAGCCTGTGCCTAGCCTGTGTCAAGCCTGTGTCTAGCCTGTGTCTACCCTGTGTCTAGCCTGTGTCTAGCCTGTGTCTAGCCTGTGTCTAGCCTGTATCTAGCCTGTGTCTAGTCTGTGTCTAGCTTGTGTCTAGCCTGTGTCTAGCCTGTAACTAGCCTGCGCCTAGCCAGATTCTAGCCCAAGTCTAGCCTGTGCTTAGCCAGTGTCTAGTCTGTGCCAAGCCAGTGTCTAGCCTGTGCCTAGCCAGTGTCTAGCCTGTGTCTAGCCTGTGCCTTGCTTGTGACTGGCATGTGCATAGCCTGTGTCTAGCCAGTGTCTAGCCTGTGCCTTGCCTGAGACTGGCATGTGCATAGCGTGTGCCTAGCCAGTGTCTAGCCAGTGCCTAGCCTGTGCCTAGCCAGTGTCTAGCCTTTGTCTAGCCTGTGCATAGCCAGAGTCTAGCCTGTGCCTAGCCAGTGTGTAGCCTCTGTCTAGCCTGTGTCTATACTGTGTCTTGACGGTGTCTAGCCGGTGTCTAGCCCGTGCCCAGCCAGTGTCTAGCCTGTGTCTAGCCTGTGCCTAGCCAGTTTTTAGCCTGTGTCTAGCCTGTGCTTAGACAGTGTCTAGTCTGTGCCAAGCCAGTGTCTAGCCTGTGCCTAGCCAGTGTCTAGCCTTTGTCTAGCCTGTGCATAGCCAGAGTCTAGCCTGTGCCTAGCCAGTGTGTAGCCTCTGTCTAGCCGTGTCTATACTGTGTCTTGACGGTGTCTAGCCGGTGTCTAGCCCGTGCCTTGCCTGTGACTGGCATGTGCATAGCCTGTGCAAAGCCAGTGTCTAGCCTTTGTCTAGCCTGTGCCTTGCCTGAGACTGGCATGTGCATAGCGTGCGCCTTGCCAGTGTCTAGCCAGTGCCTAGCCTGTGCCTAGCCAGTGTCTAGCCTGTGTCTAGCCTGTGCCTTGCCTGAGACTGGCATGTGCATAGCGTGTGCCTAGCCAGTGTCTAGCCGGTGCCTAGCCTGTGCCTAGCCAGTGTATAGCCTCTGTCTAGCCTGTGTATAGTCTGTGTCGTGACGGTGTCTAGCCGGTGTCTAGCCAGTGCCTAGCCTGTGCCTAGCCAGTGTCTAGCCTGTGTCTAGCCTGTGCCTTGCCTGAGACTGGCATGTGCATAGCGTGTGCCTAGCCAGTGTCTAGCCAGTGCCTAGCCTGTGCCTAGCCAGTGTCTAGCCTTTGTCTAGCCTGTGCATAGCCAGAGTCTAGCCTGTGCCTAGCCAGTGTATAGCCTCTGTCTAGCCTGTGTATAGTCTGTGTCGTGACGGTGTCTAGCCGGTGTCTAGCCTGTGCCTAGCCTGTGCCTAGCCTGTGCCTAGCCTGTGTCTAGCCTGTGCCTAGCCTGTGCCTAGCCTGTGCCTAGCCTGTGCCTAGCCTGTGCCTAGCCTGTGCCTAGCCTGTGCCTAGCCTGTGCCTAGCCTGTGCCTAGCCTGCTAGCCTGTGCCTAGCCTGTGCCTAGCCTGTGCCTAGCCTGTGTCTAGCCTGTGTCTAGCCTGTGTCTAGCCAGTGTCTAGCCTGAGTCTAGCCTGAGTCTAGCCTGTGTCTAGCCTGTGTCTAGCATGTGCCTTGCCTTTGTATAGCCAGTGTCTAGCCTGTGTCTAGCCTGTGCCTAGCCTGTGTCTAGCCTGTGTCTAGCCTGTGTCTAGCCTGTGTCTAGCCTGTGTCTAGCCTGTGTCTAGCTTGTGTCTAGAATGTGTCTAGAATGTGTCTAGCCTGTGTCTAGACTGTGTCCAGCCTGTGTCTAGCCTGTGTCTAGCCTGTGTCTAGCCTGTGTTTAGCCTGTGTCTAGCCTGTGTCTACCCTGTGTCTACCCTGTGTCTAGCCTGTGTCTAGCCTGTGTCTAGCCTGTGTCTAGCTTGTGTCTAGAAATTGTCTAGAATGTGTCTAGCCTGTGTCTAGACTGTGTCTAGCCTGTGTCTAGCCAGTGTCTAGCCTGAGTCTAGCCTGAGTCTAGCCTGTGTCTAGCCTATGACTAGCATGTGCCTTGCCTTTGTATAGCCAGTGTCTAGCCTGTGTCTAGCCTGTGCCTAGCCTGTGTCTAGCCTGTGTCTAGCCTGTATCTAGCCTGTGTCTAGCCTGTGTCTAGCCTGTGTCTAGCCTGTGTCTAGCTTGTGTCTAGAATGTGTCTAGAATGTGTCTAGCCTGTGTCTAGACTGTGTCTAGCCTGTGTCTAGCCTGTGTCTAGCCTGTGTCTAGCCTGTGTCTAGCCTGTGTCTAGCCTGTGTCTTGTCGGTGTCTAGCCTGTGTCTTGTCGGTGTCTAGCCGGTGTCTAGCCTGTGTCTAGCCTGTGTCTAGCCTGTGTCTAGCCTGTGTCTAGCCTGTGTCTAGCTTGTGTCTAGAATGTGTCTAGACTGTGTCTAGCCTGTGTCTAGACTGTGTCTAGCCTGTGTCTAGCCTGTGTCTAGCCTGTGTCTAGCCTGTGTCTAGCCTGTGTCTAGCCTGTGTCTAGCCTGTGTCTAGCCTGTGTCTAGCCTGTGTCTAGCCTGTGTCTAGCCTGTGTCTAGCCTGTGTCTATCCTGTGTCTAGCCTGTGTCTAGCCTGTGTCTAGCCTGTGTCTAGCCTGTGTCTAGCCTGTGTCTAGCCTGTGTCTAGCCTGTGTCTAGCCTGTGTCTAGCCTGTGTCTAGCCTGTGTCTAGCCTGTGCCAAGCCAGTTTCTAGCCCAAGTCTAGACTGTGCTTAGCCAGTGTCTAGTCTGTGCCAAGCCAGTGTCTAGCCTGTGCCTAGCCAGTGTCTAGCCTGTGTCTAGCCTGTGCCTTGCCTGTGACTGGCATGTGCATAGCCTGTGCCTTGCCTGTGTCTAGCCTGTGCCTAGCCTGTGCCTTGCCTAAGACTGGCATGTGCATAGCGTGTGCCTAGCCAGTGTCTAGCCAGTGCCTAGCCTGTGCCTAGCCAGTGTCTAACCTTTGTCTAGCCTGTGCATAGCCAGAGTCTAGCCTGTGCCTAGCCAGTGTGTAGCCTCTGTCTAGCCTGTGTCTATACTGTGTCTTGACGGTGTCTAGCCGGTGTCTAGCCCGTGCCTTGCCTGTGTCTGGCATGTGCATAGCCTGTGCAAATTCAGTGTCTAGCCTTTGTCTAGCCTGTGCCTTGCCTGAGATTGGCATGTGCATAGCGTGTGCCTTGCCAGTGTCTAGCCAGTGCCTAGCCTGTGCCTAGCCAGTGTCTAGCCTGTGTCTAGCCTGTGCCTTGCCTGAGACTGGCATGTGCATAGCGTGTGCCTAGCCAGTGTCTAGCCAGTGCCTAGCCTGTGCCTAGCCAGTGTCTAGCCTTTGTCTAGCCTGTGCATAGCCAGATTCTAGCCTGTGCCTAGCCAGTGTATAGCCTCTGTCTAGCCTGTGTATAGTCTGTGTCTTGCCGGTGTCTAGCCGGTGACTAGCCGGTGTCTAGCCTGTGCCTGGCCTGTGCCTAGCCTGTGCCTAGCTTGTGCCTAGCCTGTGTCTAGCCTGTGCCAAGCCAGTGTCTAGCCTGTGCCTAGCCAGTGTCTAGCCATTGTCTAGCCTGTGCATAGCCAGAGTCTAGCCTGTGCCTAGCCAGTGTGTAGCCTCTGTCTAGCCGTGTCTATACTGTGTCTTGACGGTGTCTAGCCGGTGTCTAGCATGTGCCTTGCCTGTGACTGGCATGTGCATAGCCTGTGCAAAGCCAGTGTCTAGCCTTTGTCTAGCCTGTGCCTTGCCTGAGACTGGCATGTGCATAGCGTGTGCCTTGCCAGTGTCTAGCCAGTGCCTAGCCTGTGCCTAGCCAGTGTCTAGCCTGTGTCTAGCCTGTGCCTTGCCTGAGACTGGCATGTGCATATCGTGTGCCTAGCCAGTGTCTAGCCAGTGCCTAGCCTGTGCCTAGCCAGTGTATAGCCTCTGTCTAGCCTGTGTATAGTCTGTGTTTCTAGCCGGTGTCTAGCCGGTGTCTAGCCTGTGCCTAGCCTGTGCCTAGCCTGTGCCTAGCCTGTGCCTAGCCTGTGCCTAGCCTGTGCCTAGCCTGTGCCTAGCCAGTGCCTAGCCAGTGCCTAGCCTGTGCCTGGCCTGTGCCTAGCCTGTGCCTGGCCTGTGCCTAGCCTGTGCCTTGCCTGTGACTGGCATGTGCATGGCCTGTGCCTAGCCTGTGTCTAGCCTGTGCCTTGCCTGTGACTGGCATGTGCATAGCCAGTGTCTAGCCATTGTCTAGCCTGTGCATAGTCTGTGTCTAGCCTGTGCCTAGCCAGTGTATAGCCTCTGTCTAGCCTGTGTATAGTCTGTGTCTTGCCGGTGTCTAGCCAGTGACTAGCCGGTGTCTAGCCTGTGCCTGGCCTGTGCCTAGCCTGTGCCTAGCTTGTGCCTAGCCTGTGTCTAGCCTGTGCCAAGCCAGTGTCTAGCCTGTGCCTAGCCAGTGTCTAGCCTTTGTCTAGCCTGTGCATAGCCAGAGTCTAGCCTGTGCCTAGCCAGTGTGTAGCCTCTGTCTAGCCGTGTCTATACTGTGTCTTGACGGTGTCTAGCCGGTGTCTAGCCCGTGCCTTGCCTGTGACTGGCATGTGCATAGCCTGTGCAAAGCCAGTGTCTGGCCTTTGTCTAGCCTGTGCCTTGCCTGAGACTGGCATGTGCATAGCGTGTGCCTTGCCAGTGTCTAGCCAGTGCCTAGCCTGTGCCTAGCCAGTGTCTAGCCTGTGTCTAGCCTGTGCCTTGCCTGAGACTGGCATGTGCATATCGTGTGCCTAGCCAGTGTCTAGCCAGTGCCTAGCCTGTGCCTAGCCTGTGCCTAGCCACTGTATAGCCTCTGTCTAGCCTGTGTATAGTCTGTGTCGTGACGGTTTCTAGCCGGTGTCTAGCCTGTGTCTAGCCTGTGTCTAGCCTGTGTCTAGCCTGTGTCTAGCCTGTGTCTAGCCTGTGTCTAGCCTGTGTCTAGCCTGTGTCTAGCCTGTGTCTAGCCTGTGTCTAGCCTGTGTCTAGCCTGTGTCTAGCCTGTGTCTAGCCTGTGTCTAGCCTGTGTCTAGCCTGTGTCTAGCATGTGTCTAGCCTGTGTCTAGCCTGTGTCTAGCCTGTGTCTAGCCTGTGTCTAGCCTGTGTCTAGCCTGTGTCTAGCCTGTGTCTAGCCTGTGTCTAGCCTGTGCCAAGCCAGTTTCTAGCCCAAGTCTAGCCTGTGCTTAGCCAGTGTCTAGTCTGTGCCAAGCCAGTGTCTAGCCTGTGCCTAGCCAGTGTCTAGCCTGTGTCTAGCCTGTGCCTTGCCTGTGACTGGCATGTGCATAGCCTGTGCCTAGCCTGTGTCTAGCCTGTGCCTAGCCTGTGCCTTGCCTAAGACTGGCATGTGCATAGCGTGTGCCTAGCCAGTGTCTAGCCAGTGCCTAGCCTGTGCCTAGCCAGTGTCTAACCTTTGTCTAGCCTGTGCATAGCCAGAGTCTAGCCTGTGCCTAGCCAGTGTGTAGCCTCTGTCTAGCCTGTGTCTATACTGTGTCTTGACGGTGTCTAGCCGGTGTCTAGCCTGTGCCTTGCCTGTGACTGGCATGTGCATAGCCTGTGCCTAGCCAGTGTCTAGCCTCTGTCTAGCCTGTGCCTTGCCTGAGACAGGCATGTGCATAGCGTGTGCCTAGCCAGTGTCTAGCCAGTGCCTAGCCTGGGCCTAGCCAGTGTCTAGCCATTGTCTAGCCTGTGCATAGCCTGTGTCTAGCCTGTGCCTAGCCAGTGTATAGCCTCTGTCTAGCCTGTGTATAGTCTGTGTCTTGCCGGTGTCTAGCCGGTGACTAGCCGGTGTCTAGCCTGTGCCTGGCCTGTGCCTAGCCTGTGCCTGGCTTGTGCCTAGCCTGTGTCTAGCCTGTGCCAAGCCAGTGTCTAGCCTGTGCCTAGCCAGTGTCTAGCCTTTGTCTAGCCTGTGCATAGCCAGAGTCTAGCCTGTGCCTAGCCAGTGTGTAGCCTCTGTCTAGCCGTGTCTATACTGTGTCTTGACGGTGTCTAGCCGGTGTCTAGCCCGTGCCTTGCCTGTGACTGGCATGTGCATAGCCTGTGCAAAGCCAGTGTCTAGTCTTTGTCTAGCCTGTGCCTTGCCTGAGACTGGCATGTGCATAGCGTGTGCCTTGCCAGTGTCTAGCCAGTGCCTAGCCTGTGCCTAGCCAGTGTCTAGCCTGTGCCTAGCCTGTGCCTTGCCTGAGACTGGCATGTGCATATCGTGTGCCTAGCCAGTGTCTAGCCAGTGCCTAGCCTGTGCCTAGCCAGTGTATAGCCTCTGTCTAGCCTGTGTATAGTCTGTGTCGTGACGGTTTCTAGCCGGTGTCTAGCCTTTGCCTAGCCTGTGCCTAGCCTGTGCCTAGCCTGTGCCTAGCCTGTGCCTAGCCTGTGCCTAGCCTGTGCCTAGCCAGTGCCTAGCCAGTGCCTAGCCTGTGCCTGGCCTGTGCCTAGCCTGTGCCTAGCTTGTGCCTAGCCTGTGCCTAGCCTGTGCCTAGCTTGTGCCTAGCCTGTGCCTAGCCTATGGCTAGCCTGTGCCTAGCCTGTGCCTAGCCTGTGTCTAGCCTGTGTCTAGCCTGTGCCTTGCCTGTGACTGGCATGTGCATAGCCTGTGCCTAGCCAGTGTCAAGCCTCTGTCTAGCCTGTGCGTTGCCTGAGACAGGCATGTGCATAGCGTGTGCCTAGCCAGTGTCTAGCCAGAGCCTAGCCTGTGCCTAGCCAGTGTCTAGCCTTTGTCTAGCCTGTGACTAGCCTGTGTCTAGCCTGTGTGTAGCCTGTGTCTAGCCTGTGTCTAGCCTGTATCTAGCCAGTGTCTAGCCTGTGTCTAGCCTGTGTCTAGCCTGTGTCTAGCCTGTGTCTAGCCTGTGTCTAGCCTGTGTCTAGCCAGTGTCTAGCCTGTGTCTAGCCTGTGTCTAGCCTGAGTCTAGCCTGTGTCTAGCCTGAGTCTAGCCTGAGTCTAGCCTGAGTCTAGCCTGTGTCTAGCCTGTGTCTAGCATGTGCCTAGCCTTTGTATAGCCAGTGTCTAGCCTGTGTCTAGCCTGTGTCTAGCCTGTGTCTAGCCTGTGTCTAGACTATGTCTAGCCTGTGTCTAGCCTGTGTCTAGCCTGTGTCTTGTCGGTGTCTAGCCTGTGTCTTGTCGGTGTCTAGCCGGTGTCTAGCCTGTGTCTAGCCTGTGTCTAGCCTGTGTCTAGCCTGTGCCTAGCCTGTGTCAAGCTTGTGTCTAGAATGTGTCTAGAATGTGTCTAGCCTGTGTCTAGACTGTGTCTAGCCTGTGTCTAGCCTGTGTCTAGCCTGTGTCTAGCCTGTGTCTAGCCTGTGTTTAGCCTGTGTCTAGCCTATGTCTACCCTGTGTCTAGCCTGTGTCTAGCCTGTGTCTAGCCTGTATCTAGCCTGTGTCAAGCCTGTGTCTAGCCTGTGTCTAGCCTGTGTCTAGTCTGTGTTTAGCCTGTGTCTTGCCTGTGACTTGTCGGTGTCTAGTCGGTGTCTAGCCTGTGTCTAGTCGGTGTCTAGCCTGTGTCTAGCCTGTGTCTAGCCTGTGTCTAGCCTGTGTCTAACCCGGTTCTAGCTTGTGTCTAGCCTGTGTCTAGAATGTGTCTAGTTTGTGTCTAGCCTGTGTCTAGCCTGTGTCTAGCCTGTGTCTAGCCTGTGTCTAGCCTGTGTCTAGCCTGTCTCTAGCCTGTGTCTAGCCTGTGTCTAGCCTGTGTCTAGCCTGTGTCTAGCCTGTGTCTAGCCTGTGTCTAGCCTGTGTCTAGCCTGTGTCTAGCCTGTGTCTAGCCTGTGTCTAGCCTGTCTAGCCTGTGTCTAGCCTGTGTCTAGCCTGTGTCTAGCCTGTGTCTAGCCTGTGTCTAGCCTGTGTCTAGCCTGTGTCCAGCCTGTGTCTAGCCTGTGTCTAGCCTGTGTCTAGCCTGTGTCTAGCCTGTGTCTAGCCTGTGCCAAGCCAGTTTCTAGCCCAAGTCTAGCCTGTGCTTAGCCAGTGTCTAGTCTGTGCCAAGCCAGTGTCTAGTCTGTGCCAAGCCAGTGTCTAGCCTGTGCCTAGCCAGTGTCTAGCCTGCGTCTAGCCTGTGCCTTGCCTGTGACTGGCATGTGCATAGCCTGTGCCTAGCCTGTGTCTAGCCTGTGCCTAGCCTGTGCCTTGCCTAAGACTGGCATGTGCATAGCGTGTGCCTAGCCAGTGTCTAGCCAGTGTCTAACCTTTGTCTAGCCTGTGACTAGCCTGTGTCTAGCCTGTGTGTAGCCTCTGTCTAGCCTGTGTCTATACTGTGTCTTGACGGTGTCTAGCCGGTGTCTAGCCCGTGCCTTGCCTGTGACTGGCATGTGCATAGCCTGTGCAAATCCAGTGTCTAGCCTTTGTCTAGCCTGTGCCTTGCCTGAGATTGGCATGTGCATAGCGTGTGCCTTGCCAGTGTCTAGCCAGAGCCTAGCCTGTGCCTAGCCAGTGTCTAGCCTGTGTCTAGCCTGTGCCTTGCCTGAGACTGGCATGTGCATAGCGTGTGCCTAGCCAGTGTCTAGCCAGTGCCTAGCCTGTGCCTAGCCAGTGTCTAGCCTTTGTCTAGCCTGTGCATAGCCAGATTCTAGCCTGTGCCTAGCCAGTGTATAGCCTCTGTCTAGCCTGTGTATAGTCTGTGTCGTGGCGGTGTCTAGCCGGTGTCTAGCCGGTGTCTAGCCTGTGCCTAGCCTGTGCCTAGCCTGTGCCTAGCCTGTGCCTAGCCTGTGCCTAGCCTGTGCCTGTGCCTAGCCTGTGCCTAGCCTGTGCCTAGCCTGTGCCTGGCCTGTGCCTAGCCTGTGCCTTGCCAGTGTCTAGCCACTGCCTAGCCTGTGCCTAGCCAGTGTCTAGCCTGTGTCTAGCCTGTGCCTTGCCTGAGACTGGCATGTGCATAGCATGTGCCTAGCCAGTGTCTAGCCAGTGCCTAGCCTGTGCCTAGCCAGTGTCTAGCCTTTGTCTAGCCTGTGCATAGCCAGATTCTAGCCTGTGCCTAGCCAGTGTATAGCCTCTGTCTAGCCTGTGTATAGTCTGTGTCGTGACGGTGTCTAGCCGGTGTCTAGCCGGTGTCTAGCCGGTGTCTAGCCTGTGTCTAGCCTGTGCCTAGCCTGTGCCTAGCCTGTGTCTAGCCTGTGTCTAGCCTGTGTCTAGCCTGTGTCTAGCCTGTGTCTAGCCTGTGTCTAGCCTGTGTCTTGTCGGTGTCTAGCCTGTGTCTTGTCGGTGTCTAGCCGGTGTCTAGCCTGTGTGTAGCCTGTGTCTAGCCTGTGTTTAGCCTGTGTCTAGCCTGTGTCTAGCCTATGTCTACTTGTGTCTAGAATGTGTCCAGAATGTGTCTAGCCTGTGTCTAGACTGTGTCTAGCCTGTGTCTAGCCTGCGTCTAGCCTGTGCCTGGCCAGTGTCTAGCCTTTGTCTAGCCTGTGACTAGCCTGTGTCTAGCCTGTGTGTAGCCTGTGTCTAGCCTGTGTCTAGCCTGTGTCTAGCCTGTGTCTAGCCAGTGTCTAGCCTGTGTCTAGCCTGTGTCTAGCCTGTGTCTAGCCTGTGTCTAGCCTGTGTCTAGCCTGTGTCTAGCCTGAGTCTAGCCTGAGTCTAGCCTGTGTCTAGCCTGTGTCTAGCATGTGCCTAGCCTTTTTATAGCCAGTGTCTAGCCTGTGTCTAGCCTGTGCCTAGCCTGTGTCTAGCCTGTGTCTAGCCTGTGTCTAGCCTGTGTCTAGCCTGTGTCTGTCTAGCCTGTGTCTAGCCTGTGTCTAGCCTGTGTCTAGCCTGTGTCTAGCCTGTGTCTAGCCTGTGTCTAGCCTGTGTCTAGCCTGTGTCTAGCCTGTGTCTAGCCTGTGTCTAGCCTGTGTCTAGCCTGTGTCTAGCCTGTGTCTAGCCTGTGTCTAGCCTGTGTCTAGCCTGTGTCTAGCCTGTGTCTAGCCTGTGTCTAGCCTGTGCCCGTGTCTAGCCTGTGTTCTAGCCCAAGTGTCTAGCCTGTGTCTTAGCCAGTGTCTAGCCTGTGTCTAGCCAGTGTCTAGCCTGTGCCTAGCCTGTGTCTAGCCTGTGTCTAGCCTGTGCCTTGCCTGAGACTGGCATGTGCATAGCGTGTGCCTAGCCAGTGTCTAGCCAGTGCCTAGCCTGTGCCTAGCCAGTGTCTAACCTTTGTCTAGCCTGTGTCTAGCCAGAGTCTAGCCTGTGCCTAGCCAGTGTGTAGCCTCTGTCTAGCCTGTGTCTATACTGTGTCTTGACGGTGTCTAGCCGGTGTCTAGCCCGTGCCTTGCCTGTGACTGGCATGTGCATAGCCTGTGCAAATCCAGTGTCTAGCCTTTGTCTAGCCTGTGCCTTGCCTGAGATTGGCATGTGCATAGCGTGTGCCTTGCCAGTGTCTAGCCAGAGCCTAGCCTGTGCCTAGCCAGTGTCTAGCCTGTGTCTAGCCTGTGTCTAGCCTGTGCCTTGCCTGAGACTGGCATGTGCATAGCGTGTGCCTAGCCTGTGTCTAGCCTGTGTCTAGCCTGTGTCTAGCCTGTGTCTAGCCTGTGTCTAGCCTGTGCCAAGCCAGTTTCTAGCCCAAGTCTAGCCTGTGCTTAGCCAGTGTCTAGTCTGTGCCAAGCCAGTGTCTAGTCTGTGCCAAGCCAGTGTCTAGCCTGTGCCTAGCCAGTGTCTAGCCTGTGTCTAGCCTGTGCCTTGCCTGTGACTGGCATGTGCATAGCCTGTGCCTAGCCTGTGTCTAGCCTGTGCCTAGCCTGTGCCTTGCCTAAGACTGGCATGTGCATAGCGTGTGCCTAGCCAGTGTCTAGCCAGTGTCTAACCTTTGTCTAGCCTGTGCATAGCCAGAGTCTAGCCTGTGCCTAGCCAGTGTGTAGCCTCTGTCTAGCCTGTGTCTTTACTGTGTCTTGACGGTGTCTAGCCGGTGTCTAGCCCGTGCCTTGCCTGTGACTGGCATGTGCATAGCCTGTGCAAATCCAGTGTCTAGCCTTTGTCTAGCCTGTGCCTTGCCTGAGATTGGCATGTGCATAGCGTGTGCCTTGCCAGTGTCTAGCCAGAGCCTAGCCTGTGCCTAGCCAGTGTCTAGCCTGTGTCTAGCCTGTGCCTTGCCTGAGACTGGCATGTGCATAGCGTGTGCCTAGCCAGTGTCTAGCCAGTGCCTAGCCTGTGCCTAGCCAGTGTCTAGCCTTTGTCTAGCCTGTGCATAGCCAGATTCTAGCCTGTGCCTAGCCAGTGTATAGCCTCTGTCTAGCCTGTGTATAGTCTGTGTCGTGACGGTGTCTAGCCGGTGTCTAGCCGGTGTCTAGCCTGTGCCTAGCCTGTGCCTAGCCTGTGCCTAGCCTGTGCCTAGCCTGTGCCTAGCCTGTGCCTAGCCTGTGCCTAGCCTGTGCCTAGCCTGTGCCTAGCCTGTGCCTGGCCTGTGCCTAGCCTGTGCCTTGCCAGTGTCTAGCCACTGCCTAGCCTGTGCCTAGCCAGTGTCTAGCCTGTGTCTAGCCTGTGCCTTGCCTGAGACTGGCATGTGCATAGCATGTGCCTAGCCAGTGTCTAGCCAGTGCCTAGCCTGTGCCTAGCCAGTGTCTAGCCTTTGTCTAGCCTGTGCATAGCCAGATTCTAGCCTGTGCCTAGCCAGTGTATAGCCTCTGTCTAGCCTGTGTATAGTCTGTGTCGTGACGGTGTCTAGCCGGTGTCTAGCCGGTGTCTAGCCGGTGTCTTGCCGGTGTCTAGCCTGTGCCTAGCCTGTGCCTAGCCTGTGTCTAGACTGTGTCTAGCCTGTGTCTAGCCTGTGTCTAGCCTGTGTCTTGTCGGTGTCTAGCCTGTGTCTTGTCGGTGTCTAGCCGGTGTCTAGCCTGTGTCTAGCCTGTGTCTAGCCTGTGTCTAGCCTGTGTCTAGCCTATGTCTACTTGTGTCTAGAATGTGTCCAGAATGTGTCTATCCTGTGTCTAGACTGTGTCTAGCCTGTGTCTAGCCTGCGTCTAGCCTGTGCCTGGCCAGTGTCTAGCCTTTGTCTAGCCTGTGACTAGCCTGTGTCTAGCCTGTGTGTAGCCTGTGTCTAGCCTGTGTCTAGCCTGTGTCTAGCCTGTATCTAGCCAGTGTCTAGCCTGTGTCTAGCCTGTGTCTAGCCTGTGTCTAGCCTGTGTCTAGCCTGTGTCTAGCCTGTGTCTAGCCTGAGTCTAGCCTGAGTCTAGCCTGTGTCTAGCCTGTGTCTAGCATGTGCCTAGCCTTTTTATAGCCAGTGTCTAGCCTGTGTCTAGCCTGTGCCTAGCCTGTGTCTAGCCTGTGCCTAGCCTGTGTCTAGCCTGTGTCTAGCCTGTGTCTAGCCTGTGTCTAGCCTGTGTCTAGCCTGTGTCTAGCCTGTGTCTAGCCTGTGTCTAGCCTGTGTCTAGCCTGTGTCTAGCCTGTGTCTAGCCTGTGTCTAGCCTGTGTCTGCTAGCCTGTGTCTAGCCTGTGTCTAGCCTGTGTCTAGCCTGTGTCTAGCCTGTGTCTAGCCTGTGTCTAGCCTGTGTCTAGCCTGTGTCTAGCCTGTGCCAAGCCAGTTTCTAGCCCAAGTCTAGCCTGTGCTTAGCCAGTGTCTAGTCTGTGCCAAGCCAGTGTCTAGCCTGTGCCTAGCCAGTGTCTAGCCTGCGTCTAGCCTGTGCCTTGCCTGTGACTGGCATGTGCATAGCCTGTGCCTAGCCTGTGTCTAGCCTGTGCCTAGCCTGTGCCTTGCCTAAGACTGGCATGTGCATAGCGTGTGCCTAGCCAGTGTCTAGCCAGTGCCTAGCCTATGCCTAGCCAGTGTCTAACCTTTGTCTAGCCTGTGCATAGCCAGAGTCTAGCCTGTGCCTAGCCAGTGTGTAGCCTCTGTCTAGCCTGTGTCTATACTGTGTCTTGACGGTGTCTAGCCGGTGTCTAGCCCGTGCCTTGCCTGTGACTGGCATGTGCATAGCCTGTGCAAATCCAGTGTCTAGCCTTTGTCTAGCCTGTGCCTTGCCTGAGATTGGCATGTGCATAGCGTGTGCCTTGCCAGTGTCTAGCCAGAGCCTAGCCTGTGCCTAGCCTGTGTCTAGCCTGTGTCTAGCCTGTGCCTTGCCTGAGACTGGCATGTGCATAGCGTGTGCCTAGCCAGTGTCTAGCCAGTGCCTAGCCTGTGCCTAGCCAGTGTCTAGCCTTTGTCTAGCCTGTGCATAGCCAGATTCTAGCCTGTGCCTAGCCAGTGTATAGCCTCTGTCTAGCCTGTGTATAGTCTGTGTCGTGACGGTGTCTAGCCGGTGTCTAGCCGGTGTCTAGCCTGTGCCTAGCCTGTGCCTAGCCTGTGCCTAGCCTGTGCCTAGCCTGTGTCTAGCCTGTGTCTAGCCTGTGTCTAGCCTGTGTCTAGCCTGTGTCTAGCCTGTGTCTACTTGTGTCTAGAATGTGTCCAGAATGTGTCTAGCCTGTGTCTAGCCTGTGCCTAGCCTGTGTCTAGCCTGTGTCTAGCCTGTGCCTGGCCAGTGTCTAGCCTGTGTCTAGCCTGTGTCTAGCCTGTGTCTAGCCTGTGTCTAGCCTGTGTCTAGCCTGTGTCTAGCCTGTGTCTAGCCTGTGTCTAGCCTGTGTCTAGCCAGTGTCTAGCCTGTGTCTAGCCTGTGTCTAGCCTGTGTCTAGCCTGTGTCTAGCCTGTGTCTAGCCTGTGTCTAGCCTGTGTCTAGCCTGTGTCTAGCCTGTGTCTAGCCTGTGTCTAGCCTGTGTCTAGCCTGTGCCTAGCCTGTGTCTAGCCTGTGTCTAGCCTGTGTCTAGCCTGTGTCTAACCTGGTTCTAGCCTTGTGTCTAGCCTGTGTCTAGAATGTGTCTAGTTTGTGTCTAGCCTGTGTCTAGCCTGTGTCTAGCCTGTGTCTAGCCTGTGTCTAGCCTGTGTCTAGCCTGTGTCTAGCCTGTGTGTCTAGCCTGTGTCTAGCCTGTGTCTAGCCTGTGTCTAGCCTGTGTCTAGCCTGTGTCTAGCCTGTGTCTAGCCTGTGTCTAGCCTGTGTCTAGCCTGTGTCTAGCCTGTGTCTAGCCTGTGTCTAGCCTGTGTCTAGCCTGTGTCTAGCCTGTGTCTAGCCTGTGTTGCCTGTGCCTGTGTCTAGCAGCCTGTGTCTAGCCTGTGCCTAGCCAGTTTCTAGCCCAAGTCTAGCCTGTGCTTAGCCAGTGTCTAGCCTGTGCCAAGCCAGTGTCTAGCCTGTGCCTAGCCAGTGTCTAGCCTGTGCCTAGCCAGTGTCTAGCCTGTGTCTAGCCTGTGTCTAGCCTGTGCCTTGCCTGTGACTGGCATGTGCATAGCCTGTGCCTAGCCTGTGTCTAGCCTGTGCCTAGCCTGTGCCTTGCCTAAGACTGGCATGTGCATAGCTGTGCCTAGCCAGTGTCTAGCCAGTGTCTAACCTTTGTCTAGCCTGTGCATAGCCAGAGTCTAGCCTGTGCCTAGCCAGTGTGTAGCCTCTGTCTAGCCTGTGTCTATACTGTGTCTTGACGGTGTCTAGCCGGTGTCTAGCCCGTGCCTTGCCTGTGACTGGCATGTGCATAGCCTGTGCAAATCCAGTGTCTAGCCTTTGTCTAGCCTGTGCCTTGCCTGAGATTGGCATGTGCATAGCGTGTGCCTTGCCAGTGTCTAGCCAGAGCCTAGCCTGTGCCTAGCCAGTGTCTAGCCTGTGTCTAGCCTGTGCCTTGCCTGAGACTGGCATGTGCATAGCGTGTGCCTAGCCAGTGTCTAGCCAGTGCCTAGCCTGTGCCTAGCCAGTGTCTAGCCTTTGTCTAGCCTGTGCATAGCCAGATTCTAGCCTGTGCCTAGCCAGTGTATAGCCTCTGTCTAGCCTGTGTATAGTCTGTGTCGTGACGGTGTCTAGCTGGTGTCTAGCCGGTGTCTAGCCTGTGCCTAGCCTGTGCCTAGCCTGTGCCTAGCCTGTGTCTAGCCTGTGTCTAGCCTGTGTGTAGCCTGTGTCTAGCCTGTGTCTAGCCTATGTCTACTTGTGTCTAGAATGTGTCCAGAATGTGTCTAGCCTGTGTCTAGACTGTGTCTAGCCTGTGTCTAGCCTGCGTCTAGCCTGTGCCTGGCCAGTGTCTAGCCTTTGTCCAGCCTGTGACTAGCCTGTGTCTAGCCTGTGTGTAGCCTGTGTCTAGCCTGTGTCTAGCCTGTGTCTAGCCTGTATCTAGCCTGTGTCTAGCCTGTGTCTAGCCTGTGTCTAGCCTGTGTCTAGCCTGTGTGTAGCCTGTGTCTAGCCTGTGTCTAGCCTGTGTCTAGCCAGTGTCTAGCCTGTGTCTAGCCTGTGTCTAGCCTGTGTCTAGCCTGTGTCTAGCCTGTGTCTAGCCTGTGTCTAGCCTGTGTCTAGCCTGTGTCTAGCCAGTGTCTAGCCTGTGTCTAGCCTGTGTCTAGCCTGAGTCTAGCCTGTGCCTTGCCAGTGTCTAGCCTGTGTCTAGCCTGTGTCTAGCCTGTGTCTAACCCGGTTCTAGCTTGTGTCTAGCCTGTGTCTAGAATGTGTCTAGTTTGTGTCTACCCTGTGTCTAGCCTGTGTCTAGCCTGTGTCTAGCCTGTGTCTAGCCTGTGTCTAGCCTGTCTCTAGCCTGTGTCTAGCCTGTGTCTAGCCTGTGTCTAGCCTGTGTCTAGCCTGTGTCTAGCCTGTGTCTAGCCTGTGTCTAGCCTGTGTCTAGCCTGTGTCTAGCCTGTGTCTAGCCTGTGTCTAGCCTGTGTCTAGCCTGTGTCTAGCCTGTGTCTAGCCTGTGTCCAGCCTGTGTCTAGCCTGTGTCTAGCCTGTGTCTAGCCTGTGTCTAGCCTGTGTCTAGCCTGTGCCAAGCCAGTTTCTAGCCCAAGTCTAGCCTGTGCTTAGCCAGTGTCTAGTCTGTGCCAAGCCAGTGTCTAGTCTGTGCCAAGCCAGTGTCTAGCCTGTGCCTAGCCAGTGTCTAGCCTGCGTCTAGCCTGTGCCTTGCCTGTGACTGGCATGTGCATAGCCTGTGCCTAGCCTGTGTCTAGCCTGTGCCTAGCCTGTGCCTTGCCTAAGACTGGCATGTGCATAGCGTGTGCCTAGCCAGTGTCTAGCCAGTGTCTAACCTTTGTCTAGCCTGTGCATAGCCAGAGTCTAGCCTGTGCCTAGCCAGTGTGTAGCCTCTGTCTAGCCTGTGTCTATACTGTGTCTTGACGGTGTCTAGCCGGTGTCTAGCCCGTGCCTTGCCTGTGACTGGCATGTGCATAGCCTGTGCAAATCCAGTGTCTAGCCTTTGTCTAGCCTGTGCCTTGCCTGAGATTGGCATGTGCATAGCGTGTGCCTTGCCAGTGTCTAGCCAGAGCCTAGCCTGTGCCTAGCCAGTGTCTAGCCTGTGTCTAGCCTGTGCCTTGCCTGAGACTGGCATGTGCATAGCGTGTGCCTAGCCAGTGTCTAGCCAGTGCCTAGCCTGTGCCTAGCCAGTGTCTAGCCTTTGTCTAGCCTGTGCATAGCCAGATTCTAGCCTGTGCCTAGCCAGTGTATAGCCTCTGTCTAGCCTGTGTATAGTCTGTGTCGTGGCGGTGTCTAGCCGGTGTCTCAGCCGGTGTCTAGCCTGTGCCTAGCCTGTGCCTAGCCTGTGCCTAGCCTGTGCCTAGCCTGTGCCTAGCCTGTGCCTAGCCTGTGCCTAGCCTGTGCCTGGCCTGTGCCTAGCCTGTGCCTTGCCAGTGTCTAGCCACTGCCTAGCCTGTGCCTAGCCAGTGTCTAGCCTGTGTCTAGCCTGTGCCTTGCCTGAGACTGGCATGTGCATAGCATGTGCCTAGCCAGTGTCTAGCCAGTGCCTAGCCTGTGCCTAGCCAGTGTCTAGCCTTTGTCTAGCCTGTGCATAGCCAGATTCTAGCCTGTGCCTAGCCAGTGTATAGCCTCTGTCTAGCCTGTGTATAGTCTGTGTCGTGACGGTGTCT
>JAEIHA010000108.1:0-120077 GCA_018904595.1 Zaprionus indianus | reverse complement strand
GACACTGGCTAGGGCACAGGTTGAGGCACAGGCTACAGCGCCGAGGCTGGGCACCTGGCTAGACACTGGCTTAGGCACACGCCGGCGGCACATGCCAGCCTCAGCAAGGCACAGGCTAGAAACAGGCTAGGCACAGGCTAAGGCACAGGCTAGGGCACAGGCTAAGACACAGGCTAGTCATCAGGCAAGACACAGGCTAGACACAGGTTGTGACACAGGCTAGACACAGGCTAGACACAGGCAGACTGCACATGCTATACACAGGCTAGACACAGGCTAGACACTGGCCAGACACAGGCTGAAAGCTCATGCTAGATGGCTAGCACTGGGCCAGGTTTGTAGCACAGGCTAGACACAGACTAGGGCACAAGGTTGCACAGGCACCTGCAGACACAGTTTAGACACAGGCCAGACACAGGCGTATACACATGCGTGTCTCCTGTGGCTGACACAGGCCAGACACTGGCTAGGCACAAGCCATGCACATGCCAGCTCACAGGCAAGGCATGACAGCTAGACACAGGCTAGACACAGGCTAGGCACTGGCTAGCACTGGCGCCACGTGCACAGGCGCAGGCTAGGCACAGGCTAAATAATATACAGCATGGACACTGGCTAGGCACACGCTATGCACATGCCAGTCACAGGCAAGGCACAGGTTGTGGGGCACAGCATACACAGGCTGTATCACAGGCAGGGCACAGGCTAGGCACAGGCTAGACACTGGCACTAGGCACACGCTATGCACATGCCAGTCTCAGGCAAGGCACAGGCTAGACACAGGCTAGACACTGGCTAGCACAGGCTAGACAAGCTAGGCACAGGCTAGGCACAGGCTTAGACACAGGCTAGACACAGGCTAGACACAGGCTAGCACAGGCTAGACACAGGCTAGACAGCTGACAGGCTAGGCACAGGCTAGCAGCACAGGCCAGACACTGCTAGACACAGGCTACAGGCCAGTCAGGCAAGGCAGCTCACAGGCTAGACACAGGCCAGACACTGGCTAGGCACAGGCTAGGCACAGGCTCAGCTTGCCACAGGCTGGCACAGGCTGGTGGTCACAGCGCTAGACACAGGCCAGACACAGGCTAGCACAGGCTAGGCACAGGCTAGGCACAGGCTAGGCACAGGCTAGGCACAGGCTAGGCACAGCTTGCACAGGCTAGACACGGCTAGGCACAGGCTGCACATGCCAGTCACAGGCCAGGCACAGGCACAGGCTAGACACAGGCTGACACAGGCTAGACACAGGCTAAGACACAGGCACAGACACAGGCACTGGGCTAGACACAGGCAGACACAGGCTAGACACAGGCTAGACACAGGCTAGACACAGGCTAGAGCTAGGCACAGGCTAGACACTGGCTAGGCACAGGCTAGACACATGCTAGACACAGGCTAGGCACAGGCTAGGCTAGACACTGGCTAGGCACAGGCTGGCACAGGCCAGTCACAGGCTAGGCACAGGCTAGGCACAGGCTAGACACAGGCTAACACAGGCTAGCACAGGCTAGACACTGGCCAGACACAGGCTAGGCACAGGCTAGACACAGGCTAGACACAGGCTAGACACAGGCTAGACACAGGCTAGACACAGGCTTGACACAGGCTAGGCACAGGCTAGACACAGGCTAGGCACAGGCTAGACACAGGCCAGACACAGGCAAGACACAGGCTAGACACAGGCTAGACACAGGCTAGGCACAGGCTAGGCACATGCCAGTCACAGGCTAGGCACTGGCTAGACACAGGCTAGACACAGGCCAGGCACAGGCATAGACACAGGCCAGACACAGGCTAGACACAGGCTAGACACTGGCTAGGCACAGGCTAGGCACAGGCTGGCTAGACACAGGCTAGACACAGGCTAGACACAGGCTAGACACAGGCTAGACACAGGCTGACACTGGCCAGGCACAGGCTAGGCACAGGCTAGACACAGGCTAGACACAGGCTAGGCACAGGCTAGGCACAGGCTAGACACAGGCTAGGACAACAGGCTAGACACAGGCTAGACACAGGCTAGGCACAGGCTAGACATGCTAGGCACAGCACAGGCCAGCACAGGCTAGGCACACAGGCTAGACACAGGCTAGACACAGGCCAGACACAGGCCAGGCACAGGCCAGACACAGGCTAGACACAGGCTGGGACACAGGCCAGGCACAGGCTAGACACAGGCTAGGCACAGGCTAGGCACAGGCTAGACACAGGCTAGACACTGGCTAGGCACAGCCAGGCACAGCTAGGCACAGGCTAGACACAGGCTAGACACAGGCTAGGCACAGGCTAGGCACAGGCCAGTCACAGGCTAGGCACAGGCTAGACACAGGCCAGACACAGGCTAGGCACAGGCTAGACACAGGCTAGGCACAGGCCAGGCACAGGCTAGACACAGGCTAGACACAGGCCAGACACAGGCTAGGCACAGGCTAGACACAGGCTAGACACAGGCTAGGCACAGGCTAGACACTGCTAGACACAGGCTAAGCACAGGCAGCACAGGCTAGACACAGGCTAGGCACAGGCTAGGCACAGGCTAGACACAGGCACAGGCACAGGCTAGGCACAGGCTAGACACAGGCTAGACACAGGCTAGACACAGGCTAGAACACAGCACAGGCTAGACACAGGCTAGACACAGGCTAGACACAGGCTAGACACATGCCAAACACAGGTTAGGCACAGGCTAGACACAGGCTAGACACAGGCTAGACACAGGCTAGACACTGGCTAGGCACAGGCTAGACACAGGCTAGGCACAGGCTAGGCACAGGCTAGGCACAGGCTAGACACAGGCCAGGCACACAGGCTAGACACAGGCTAGACACAGGCTAGACACAGGCTAGGCACAGGCTAGACACATGCCAGCACAGGCCAGGCACAGGCCAGACACAGGCTAGGCACAGGCTGGACACAGGCTAGACACAGGCTAGGCACAGGCCAGACACAGGCCAGACACAGGCTAGGCACAGGCTAGACACAGGCTAAGACACAGGCTAGACACAGGCTAGGCACAGGCTAGGCACAGGCTAGACACTGGCTAGGCACAGGCTAGCACAGGCTAGACACAGGCTAGGCACAGGCTAGACACAGGCTAGACACAGGCTAGACACAGGCTAGGCACAGGCTAGACACAGGCTAGACACAGGCTAGACACAGGCTAGGCACAGGCTAGACACAGGCTAGGCACAGGCTATGCACAGGCTAGGCACAGGCTAGGCACAGGCTAGGCACAGGCTAGGCACAGGCTAGACACAGGCTAGACACAGGCTAGGCACAGGCTAGGCACAGGCTAGACACAAGGCTAGACACAGGCTAGGCACAGGCTAGACACTGGCTAGGCACAGGCCAGACACAGGCCAGACACAGGCTAGGCACAGGCTAGACACAGGCTAGACACAGGCCAGACACAGGCTATGCACAGGCTAGACACAGGCTAGGCACAGGCTAGACACAGGCCAGACACAGGCTAGACACAGGCACAGGCTAGACACAGGCTAGGCACAGGCTTGCACAGGCTAGACACAGGCAAGGCACAGGCTAGACACAGGCTAGGCACAGGCTACACAGGCTAGACACAGGCTAGACAAAGGCTAGACAACAGGCAGACACGGCTAGCACAGGCTAGACACAGGCTAGGCACAGGCTAGACACAGGCTAGGCACAGGCAGACACGCCAGACACAGGCCAGACACTGGCAGGCACAGGCTAGACACAGGCCAGACACAGGCTAGGCACAGGCTAGACACAGGCCAGACACAGGCTAGACACAGGCTAGGCACAGGCTAGACACAGGCTAGACACAGGCTAGGCACAGGCCACAGCACAGGCTAGACACAGGCTAGACACAGGCTAGACACAGGCTAGACACAGGCCAGGCACAGGCTAGACACAGGCTAGGCACAGGCTAGACACAGGCTAGGCACAGGCTAGCACAGGCCAGACACAGGCTAGGCACAGGCTAGGCACAGGCTAGGCACCGGCTAGAACACTGGCACACAGGCTAGGCACAGGCTAGACACAGGCTAGGCACAGGCTAGACAACACTGGCTAGACACAGGCTAGGCACAGGCTAGACACAGGCTAGACACAGGCTAGGCACAGGCTAGACACAGGCTAGACACTGGCTAGACACAGGCTAGGCACAGGCCAGTCACAGGCTAGACACAGGCTAGACACAGGCTAGACACACAGGCTAGACACAGGCTAGACACAGGCTAGACACAGGCTAGCACAGGCTATAGCAGACACAGGCTAGACACAGGCTGGGCACAGGCTAGCTGACACAGGCTAGTCACAGGCTAGGCACAGGCAAGCACAGGCTAGACACAGGCTAGGCACAGGCCAGACAGGCTAGGCACAGGCTAGGCACAGGCTAGGCACAGGCTAGGCACAGGCTAGACACAGGCTAGCACTGCCAGTCACAGGCAAGGCTACACAGGCCACAGGCTAGAGCACTGGCTAGGCACAGGCTAGGACATGGCTGCAGCACCGGCAAGGCACAGGCTAGGCACAGGCTAGACACAGTCTAGGCAAGGCACAGGCTAGACACAGGCTAGACACAGGCTAGGCACATGGCCAGCACAGGCACAGGCACAGGCTTAGAACAGGCTAGGCTAGACAAAGGCCAGACACAGGCCAGACACAGGCTACTAGACACAGGCTAGACACAGGCTAGACACAGGCTAGACACAGGCTAGGCACAGGCTAGGCACAGGCTAGACACAGGCTAGGCACAGGCTAGACACAGGCTAGACACTGGCTAGACACAGGCTAGACACAGGCTAGACACAGGCTAGGCACAGGCTAGACACAGGCTAGACACAGGCTAGACACTGGCTAGGCACAGGCTATGCACATGCCAGTCACAGGCTAGGCACAGGCTAGACACAGGCTAGACACAGGCTAGGCACAGGCTAGACACAGGCCAGGCACAGGCTAGACACAGGCTAGGCACAGGCTAGGCACAGGCTAGACACAGGCTAGGCACAGGCTAGACACAGGCTAGACACAGGCTAGGCACAGGCTAGACACAGGCTAGACACAGGCTAGGCACAGGCTAGGCACAGGCTAGCACAGGCTAGGCACAGGCTAGACACAGGCTAGACACAGGCTAGGCACAGGCTAGGCACAGGCCAGGCACAGGCTAGGCACAGGCTAGGCACAGGCTAGGCACAGGCTAGACACAGGCTAGACACTAGGCTAGGCACAGGCTAGGCACAGGCCAGTCACAGGCTAGACACAGGCTAGACACAGGCTAGACACAGGCTAGACACAGGCTAGGACACAGGCTAGACACAGGCTAGGCACAGGCTAGACACAGGCTAGACACAGGCTAGACACAGGCTAGACACTGGCTAGGCACAGGCTATGCACATGCCAGTCACAGGCAGCACAGGCTAGACACAGGCTAGACACTGGCTAGGCACAGGCTAGACACAGGCTAGGCACAGGCTAGGCACAGGCTAGGCACAGGCTAGGCACAGGCTAGACACAGGCTAGACACAGGCCAGGCACAGGCTAGACACAGGCTAGACACAGGCTAGACACAGGCTAGACACAGGCTAGACACAGGCTAGACACAGGCTAGGCACAGGCTAGACACAGGCTAGACACAGGCTAGACACAGGCTAGACACAGGCTAGACACTGGCTAGGCACAGGCTATGGCACATGCCAGTCACAGGCTAGGCACAGGCTAGACACAGGCTAGACACAGGCTAGGCACAGGCCAGACACAGGCTAGGCACAGGCTAGGCACAGGCTAGGCACAGGCTAGACACAGGCTAGCACAGGCTAGGCACAGGCTAGACACAGGCTAGACACAGGCTAGACACAGGCTAGGCACAGGCTAGACACAGGCTAGACACAGGCTAGACACAGGCTAGGCACAGGCTAGACACAGGCTAGACACAGGCTAGACACAGGCTAGGCACAGGCTAGGCACTGGCTAGACACAGGCTAGGCACAGGCTAGGCACAGGCTAGACACAGGCTAGACACAGGCTAGACACAGGCTAGACACAGGCTAGACACATGCCAGTCACAGGCAAGGCACAGGCTAGCAACAGGCTAGACACAGGCTAGACACAGGCTAGACACAGGCTAGGCACAGGCTAGACACAGGCTAGACACAGGCTAGGCACAGGCTAGGCACTGGCTAGACACAGGCTAGGCACAGGCTAGACACAGGCTAGACACAGGCTAGACACAGGCTAGACACAGGCTAGACACAGGCTAGACACAGGCTAGACACAGGCTAGACACAGGCTAGACACAGGCTAGACACAGGCCAGGCACAGGCTAGGCACAGGCTAGACACAGGCCAGGCACAGGCTAGGCACAGGCTAGACACAGGCTAGACACAGGCTAGACACAGGCTAGACACAGGCTAGACACAGGCTAGACACAGGCTAGACACAGGCTAGACACAGGCTAGACACAGGCTAGGCACAGGCTAGACACAGGCCAGGCACAGGCTAGGCACAGGCTAGACACAGGCTAGACACAGGCTAGACACAGGCTAGACACAGGCTAGACACAGGCTAGACACAGGCTAGACACAGGCTAGACACAGGCTAGACACAGGCTAGACACAGGCTAGACACAGGCTAGACACAGGCTAGACACAGGCTAGGCACAGGCTAGGCACAGGCTAGACACAGGCTAGGCACAGGCTAGACACAGGCTAGGCACAGGCTAGGCACAGGCTAGGCACAGGCTAGACACAGGCTAGACACAGGCTAGACACAGGCTAGGCACAGGCTAGACACAGGCTAGACACAGGCTAGACACAGGCTAGGCACAGGCTAGACACAGGCTAGACACAGGCTAGGCACAGGCTAGACACAGGCTAGACACTGGCTAGGCACAGGCTATGCACATGCCAGTCACAGGCCAGGCACAGGCTAGACACAGGCTAGACACAGGCTAGGCACAGGCTAGACACAGGCTAGACACAGGCTAGACACAGGCTAGACACAGGCTAGACACAGGCTAGACACAGGCTAGGCACAGGCCAGACACAGGCTAGGCACAGGCTAGGCACAGGCTAGACACTGGCTAGGCACAGGCTAGTACACAGGCCAGACACAGGCTAGGCACAGGCTAGACACAGGCTAGGCACAGGCTAGGCACAGGCTAGGCACAGGCTAGACACAGGCTAGGCACAGGCTAGACACAGGCTAGACACAGGCTAGACACAGGCTAGACACAGGCTAGACACAGGCTAGACACAGGCTAGACACAGGCCAGACACAGGCTAGGCACAGGCTAGACACTGGCTAGGCACAGGCTATGCACAGCCAGTCACAGGCTAGGCACAGGCTAGACACAGGCTAGACACAGGCTAGACACAGGCTAGACACAGGCTAGACACAGGCTAGACACAGGCTAGACACAGGCTAGACACAGGCTAGACACAGGCTAGACACAGGCTAGACACAGGCTAGACACAGGCTAGACACAGGCCAGACACAGGCTAGACACAGGCCAGACACAGGCTAGACACAGGCTAGACACAGGCTAGACACAGGCTAGACACAGGCTAGACACAGGCTAGACACAGGCTAGACACAGGCTAGACACAGGCTAGACACAGGCTAGACACAGGCTAGACACAGGCTAGACACAGGCTAGACACAGGCCAGACACAGGCTAGACACAGGCTAGACACAGGCTAGACACAGGCTAGACACAGGCTAGACACAGGCTAGACACAGGCTAGACACAGGCTAGACACAGGCTAGACACAGGCTAGACACAGGCTAGACACAGGCTAGACACAGGCTAGACACAGGCTAGACACAGGCTAGACACAGGCTAGACACAGGCCAGACACAGGCTAGACACAGGCTAGACACAGGCTAGACACAGGCTAGGCACAGGCCAGGCACAGGCTAGACACAGGCTAGACACAGGCTAGACACAGGCTAGACACAGGCTAGACACAGGCTAGACACAGGCTAGGCACAGGCTAGACACAGGCTAGACACAGGCTAGACACAGGCTAGACACAGGCTAGACACAGGCTAGACACAGGCCAGGCACAGGCTAGACACAGGCTAGACACAGGCTAGACACAGGCTAGACACAGGCTAGACACAGGCTAGACACAGGCTAGACACAGGCTAGACACAGGCTAGACACAGGCTAGACACAGGCTAGGCACAGGCTATGCACATGCCAGACACAGGCTAGACACAGGCTAGACACAGGCTAGACACAGGCTAGACACAGGCTAGACACAGGCTAGACACAGGCTAGACACAGGCTAGACACAGGCTAGACACAGGCTAGACACAGGCTAGACACAGGCTAGACACAGGCTAGACACAGGCTAGACACAGGCTAGACACAGGCTAGACACAGGCTAGACACAGGCTAGACACAGGCTAGACACAGGCTAGACACAGGCTAGACACAGGCTAGACACAGGCTAGACACAGGCTAGACACAGGCTAGACACAGGCTAGGCACAGGCCAGACACAGGCTAGACACAGGCCAGACACAGGCTAGACACAGGCTAGACACAGGCTAGACACAGGCTAGGCACAGGCTAGACACAGGCTAGACACAGGCTAGACACAGGCTAGACACAGGCTAGACACAGGCTAGACACAGGCTAGGCACAGGCTAGACACAGGCTAGACACAGGCTAGACACAGGCTAGACACAGGCTAGACACAGGCTAGGCACAGGCCAGACACAGGCTAGACACAGGCTAGACACAGGCTAGACACAGGCTAGACACAGGCCAGACACAGGCTAGACACAGGCTAGACACAGGCTAGACACAGGCTAGACACAGGCTAGACACAGGCTAGACACAGGCTAGACACAGGCTAGACACAGGCTAGACACAGGCTAGACACAGGCTAGACACAGGCTAGACACAGGCTAGACACAGGCTAGGCACAGGCTAGACACAGGCTAGGCACAGGCTAGACACAGGCTAGGCACAGGCTAGGCACAGGCTAGGCACAGGCCAGACACAGGCTAGACACAGGCCAGACACAGGCTAGACACAGGCTAGACACAGGCTAGACACAGGCTAGACACAGGCTAGACACAGGCTAGACACAGGCTAGACACAGGCTAGACACAGGCTAGGCACAGGCTAGACACAGGCTAGGCACAGGCTAGGCACAGGGAGACACAGGCTAGGCACAGGCTAGGCACAGGCCAGACAGACACGCCAGGCACAGGCTATGCACATGCCAGTCACAGGCAAGGCACAGGCTAGACACGACACGGCTAAAGCACAGGCTATGCACAGGCCAGTCACAGGCTAGGCACAGGCTAGGCACAGGCTAGACACAGGCTAGGCACAGGCTAGACACAGGCTAGACGGCTAGCACAGGCTATGCACGGCCAGCTCAGGCAAGGCACAGGCTAGGACACAGGCTAGACACTGGCTAGGCACAGGCTATGCACATGCTAGTCACAGGCAAGGCACAGGCTAGACACAGGCTAGACACTGGCTAGGCACAGGCTACGCACAGCCAGTCACAGGCTAGGCACAGGCTAGGCACAGGCTAGACACAGGCTAGACACAGGCTAGACACAGGCTAGACACAGGCTAGGCACAGGCCAGTCACAGGAGGCACAGGCTAGACACAGGCTAGACACAGGCTGCACAACAGGCACAGGCAAAGGCAGGCTAGGCACAGGCTAGGCACTGGCTAGACACACAGGCTGGCTAGGCACACTGCACATGCCAGTCTCAGGCTAGGCACAGGCTAGACACAGGCTAGACACAGGCTAGGCACAGGCTAGACACAGGCTAGACACAGGCTAGACACAGGCTAGACACAGGCTAGACACAGGCTAGACACAGGCTAGACACAGGCTAGACACAGGCTAGAGGCTAGACACAGGCTAGACACCGGCACAGGCTAGGCACAGGCTAGACACAGGCTAGGCACAGGCTAGACACAGGCTAGACACAGGCTAGGCACAGGCTAGACACAGGCTAGACACAGGCCAGGACACAGGCTAGACACAGGCTAGACACAGGCTAGACACAGGCTAGACACAGGCTAGACACAGGCTAGACACAGGCTAGACACAGGCTAGACACAGGCTAGACACAGGCACACAGGCTAGGCACAGGCTAGGCACAGGCTAGGCACAGGCTAGACACAGGCTAGGACACAGGCTAGGCACAAAGCCAGACACTGGCTAGGCACAGGCTAGGCACAGGCTAGACACAGGCTAGACACACGGCTAGGCACAGGCTAGGCACAGGGCCAGACACAGGCTAGACACAGGCTAGACACAGGCTAGACACAGGCTAGACACAGGCTAGACACAGGCTAGACACAGGCTAGACAAACGGCTAGGCACAGGCTAGACACAGGCTAGACACAGGCTGGCACAGACGCCAGGCAGGCACAGGCTAGACACAGGCTAGCAGAACAGGCTAGACAAGGCAGGACAAGACACAGGCTAGGACACAGGCACAGGCTAGGCACAGGCTAGGCAGCACAGGCCGGACACAGGCTAGACACAGGCTAGCTAGGCACAGGCTAGACACAGGCTGTGACACAGGCTAGACACACTAGACACAGGCTAGACACAGGCTAGACACAGGCCAGACACAGGCCAGCACACAGGCTAGACACAGGCTAGACACTGGCTAGACACGGCTAGACACAGGCTAGACACTGGCTAGACACAGGCTAGACACAGGCTAGACACAGGCTAGACACTGGCTAGGCACAGGCTAGACACAGGCTACAGACACTGGCTAGGCACAGGCTAGGCACTGGCTAGACACTGGCTAGGCACGCTGGCACATGCCAGTCTCAGGCAAGGCACAGGCTAGACACAGGCTAGACACGGCTAGGCACAGGCTAGACACAGGCTAGACACAGGCTAGGCACAGGCTAGGCACAGGCCAGACACAGGCTAGACACAGGCTAGGCACAGGCTAGACACTGGCTAGACACTGGCTAGGCACAGGCTAGGCACAGGCCAGACCACAGGCTAGACACAGGCTAAAGACACAGGCTAGAACACAGGCTAGGCACAGGCTAGGCACAGGCTAGACACAGGCTAGGCACAGGCTAGACACAGGCCAGACACAGGCTAGACACAGGCCAGACACAGGCTAGGCACAGGCTAGGCACAGGCTAGACACAGGCTAGGCACAGGCTAGACACAGGCCAGACACAGGCTAGGCAAGGCACAGGCTAGACACAGGCTAGACACTGGCTAGGCACAGGCTATGCACATGCCAGACACAGGCTAGGCACAGGCTAGACACAGGCTAGACACTGGCTAGGCACAGGCTAGACACAGGCTAGGCACAGGCCAGACACAGGCTAGACACAGGCTAGACACAGGCTAGACACAGGCCAGGCACACAGGCTAGACACAGGCTAGACACAGGCTAGCACAGGCAGGCTGCACAGACACAGGCTAGACACAGGCTAAGACAGGCCAGACACGCACAGACACAGGCTAGGACACAGGCTGAGGACAAAGCCAGACACAGGCTACACAACAGGCTAGACACAGGCTAGACACAGGCTAGACACAGGCTGTGACACAGGCCAGACACAGGCTGACACGGCTAGACACAGGCTAGACACAGGCTGTGACACAGGCTAGACACAGCGGCTAACACAGGCCAGACACACAGGCTGCAGACACAGGGCTAGACACAGGCTAGACACAGGCTAGACACAGGCCAGACACAGGCTGTGACACAGGCTAGACACAGGCTAGGACACAGGCTGACACAGGCTAGACACAGGCCAGACACAGGCGCCAGGACACTGGCTAGGCACAGGCTAGACACAGGCACAGGAGCACAGGCTAGACACCAGGCCAGACAAGACACAGGCTAGACACAGGCTAGACACTGGCTAGACACAGGCCAGACACAGGCTAGACACAGGCTAGACACAGGCTAGACACAGGCTAGACACAGGCTAGACACAGGCTAGACACAGGCTAGACACAGGCTAGACACAGGCTAGGCACAGGCCAGACACAGGCTAGACACAGGCTAGACACAGGCTAGACACAGGCTAGACACAGGCTAGACACAGGCTAGCACAGGCTAGACACAGGCTAGACACTGGCTAGGCACAGGCTAGACACAGGCACTAGACACAGGCTAGACACAGGCTAGACACTGGCTAGGCACAGGCTAGGCACAGGCTAGACACAGGCTAGACACAGGCTAGACACAGGCTAGGCACAGGCTAGACACAGGCTAGACACAGGCTAGACACAGGCTAGACACAGGCTAGACACAGGCTAGACACAGGATAGGCCAAACACAGGCTAGACACAGGCTAGACACAGGCTAGACACAGGCTAGACACAGGCTAGACACAGGCCAGACACAGGCTAGACACAGGCTAGACACAGGCTAGACACAGGCTAGACACAGGCTAGACACAGGCTAGACACAGGCTAGACACAGGCTAGACACTGGCTAGACACAGGCTAGGCACTGGCTAGACACAGGCTAGACACAGGCTGGACACAGGCTAGACACAGGCTAGACACAGGCTAGACACAGGCTAGACACAGGCTAGACACAGGCTAGACACAGGCTAGACACAGGCTAGACATAGGCTAGACACAGGCTAGACACAGGCTAGACACAGGCTAGACACAGGCTAGGACACAGGCTAGACACAGGCTAGACACAGGCTAGACACAGGCTAGACACAGGCTAGACACAGGCTAGACACAGGCTAGACACAGGCTAGACACAGGCTAGACACAGGCTAGACACAGGCTAGACACAGGCTAGACACAGGCTAGTCACAGGCAAGGCACAGGCTAAACACAGGCTAGACACCGGCTAGGCACAGGCTAGACACAGGCTAGACAGAGGCTAGACACTGGCTAGGCACAGGCTAGACACAGGCTAGACACAGGCTAGACACAGGCTAGACACAGGCTAGACACAGGCTAGACACAGGCTAGACACAGGCTAGACACAGGCTAGACACAGGCTAGACACAGGCTAGACACAGGCTAGACACAGGCTAGACACAGGCTAGACACAGGCTAGGCACTGGCTAGGCACAGGCTAGGCACTGGCTAGACACTGGCTAGGAACACGCTATGCACATGCCAGTCTCAGGCAAGGCACAGGCTAGACACTGGCTAGGCACAGGCTAGACACAGGCTAGACACAGGCTAGACACAGGCTAGACACAGGCTAGACACAGGCTAGACACAGGCTAGACACAGGCTAGACACAGGCTAGACACAGGCTAGACACAGGCTAGGCACTGGCTAGGCACAGGCTAGGCACTGGCTAGACACTGGCTAGGAACACGCTATGCACATGCCAGTCTCAGGCAAGGCACAGGCTAGACACTGGCTAGGCACAGGCTAGACACTGGCTAGGCACAGGCCAGACACAGGCTAGACACTGGCTTGGTACAGGCTAGACACTGGCTAGGCACAGGCTAGACACTGGCTAGGCACAGGCTAGACACTGGCTAGGCACAGGCTAGACACTGGCTGGGTAAAGCAGACACTGGCTAGGCACAGGCTAGGTACAGGCTAGGCACTGGCTAGGCACTGGCTAGTTACAGGCTAGGTACAGGCTAGGCACTGGCTAGGTACAGGCTAGGGTACAGGCTAGGCAGAGGCTAGGCAGAGGCTAGCAGAGGCTAGGCACAGGCTAGACACAGGCTAGACACAGGCTAGACACAGGCTAGACACAGGCTAGACACAGGCTAGACACAGGCTAGACACAGGCTAGACACAGGCTAGACACAGGCTAGACACAGGCTAGACACAGGCTAGACACAGGCTAGACACAGGCTAGACACAGGCTAGACACAGCCTAGACACAGGCTAGACACAGGCTAGACACAGGCTAGACACAGGCTAGACACAGGCTAGACACAGGCTAGAAACAGGCTAGACACAGGCTAGACACAGGCTAGAAACAGGCTAGAAACAGGCTAGACACAGGCTAGAAACAGGCTAGAAACAGGCTAGACACTGGCTAGACACAGGCTAGACACAGGCTAGACACAGGCTAGACACAGACTAGACACAGGCTAGAATCAGGCTAGACACAGGCTAGACACAGGCTAGGCACAGGCTAGGCACAGGCTAGGCACAGGCTAGACACAGGCTAGACACAGGCTGGACACAGGCTAGACACAGGCTAGACACAGGCTAGACACAGGCTAGACACAGGCTAGACACAGGCTAGACACAGGCTAGAAACAGGCTAGACACAGGCTACACACAGGCTAGACACAGGCTAGACACAGGCTAGGCACAAGCTAGGCACAGGCTAGGCACAGGCTAGGCACAGGCTAGACACAGGCCAGGCACAGGCTAGGCACAGGCTAGACACAGGCTAGACACAGGCTAGACACAGGCTAGACACAGGCTAGACACGGGCTAGACACAGGCTAGACACAGGCTAGACACAGGCTAGACACAGGCTAGACACAGGCTAGACACAGGCTAGGCACAGGCTAAGCATAGGCTAGGCACAGGCTAGGCACAGGCTAGGCACAGGTTAGGCACAGGCTAGGCACAGGCTAGGCACAGGCTAGGCACAGGCTAGGCACAGGCAAGGCACAGGCTAGGCACAGGCTAGATACATGCTAGACACTGGCTGGGCACAGGCTAGACAATGGCTAGGCACAGGCTAGACACTGGCTAGGCACAGGCTAGACACTGGCTAGGCACAGGCTAGACACTGGCTAGGCACAGGCTAGACACTGGCTGGGTACAGGCCAGACACTGGCTAGGTACAGGCTAGGCACAGGCTAGGCACTGGTTAGGCACTGGCTAGGTACAGGCTAGGTACAGGCTAGACACTGGCTAGGCACTGGCTAGGTACAGGCTAGGTACAGGCTAGGCACTGGCTAGGCACTGGCTAGGCACAGGCTAGGTACAGGCTAGGCAGAGGCTAGGCAGAGGCTAGGCAGAGGCTAGGCACAGGCTAGACACAGGCTAGACACAGGCTAGACACAGGCTAGACACAGGCCAGACACAGGCTACACACAGGCTAGAACAGGCTAGACACAGGCTAGACACAGGCTAGACACAGGCTGGAAACAGGCTAGACACTGGCTAGACACAGGCTAGACACAGGCTAGACACAGGCTAGACACAGGCTAGACACAGGCTAGGCACAGGCTAAGCATAGGCTAGGCACAGGCTAGGCACAGGCTAGGCACAGGTTAGGCACAGGCTAGGCACAGGCTAGGCACAGGCTAGGCACAGGCAAGGCACAGGCTAGGCACAGGCTAGATACATGCTAGACACTGGCTGGGCACAGGCTAGACAATGGCTAGGCACAGGCTAGACACTGGCTAGGTACAGTCTAGGCACTGGCTAGGTACAGTCTAGGCACTGGCTAGGTACAGGCTAGGCACTGGCTAGGTACAGGCTAGGCACTTGCTAGGTACAGGCTAGGCACTGGCTAGGTACAGGCTAGACTCAAGCTATGCACAGGGTAGACAAAGGCTAGACACTGGCTAGACAAAGGCTGGACACTGGCTTGGCACAGACTAGACACTGGCTAAGCACAGGCCAGACACAGGCTAGAAACTGGCTAGGTACAGGCTAGACACTGGCTAGGCACAGGCTAGACACTGGCTATGCACAGGCTAGACACTGGCTAGGCACAGGCTAGACACTGGCTAGGCACAGGCTAGACACTGGCTAGGCACAGGCTAGACACTGGCTGGGTACAGGCCAGACACAGGCTAGGTACAGGCTAGGTACAGGCTAGGCACTGGCTAAGCACTGGCTAGGTACAGGCTAGGTACAGGCTAGGCAGAGGCTAGGCAGAGGCTAGGCAGAGGCTAGGCAGAGGCTAGGCACAGGCTCGACACAGGCTCGACACAGGCTAGACACAAGCTAGACACAGGCTAGACACAGGCTAGACACAGGCTAGACACAGGCTAGACACAGGCCAGACACAGGCTACACACAGGCTAGAACAGGCTAGACACAGGCTAGACACAGGATAGAAACAGGCTAGACACAGGCTGGAAACAGGCTAGACACTGGCTAGACACAGGCTAGACACAGGCTAGACACAGGCTAGGCACAGGCTAGGCACAGACTAGGCACAGGCTAGGAACAGGCTAGGCACAGGCTAGGCACAGGCTAGGCACAGGCTAGGCACAGGCCAGGCACAGGCTAGGCAAAGGTTAGATTCTGGCTGGGCACAGGCTAGACAATGGCTAGGCACAGGCTAGACCTTGGCTAGGTACAGGCTAGGCACTGGCTAGGTACAGGCTAGGCACTGGCTAGGTACAGTCTAGGCACTAGCTTGGTACAGGCAAGGCACTTGCTAGGTACAGGCTAGACTCTAGCTATGCACAGGGTGGACAAAGGCTAGACACTGGCTAGACACAGGCTAGACACAGGCTAGACACAGGCTAGACACAGGCTAGACACAGGCAAGACACAGGCTAGACACCGGCTAGACACAGGCTAGACACAGGCTAGACACAGAGTAGACACAGAGTAGACACAGGCTATACACAGGCTAGAGACATGCTAGACACAGGCTAGACACAGGCTAGACACAGGCTAGACACAGGCTAGACACAGGCTAGACACAGGCTAGACACAGGCTAGACACAGGCTAGACACAGGCTAGACACAGGCTAGACACAGGCTAGACACAGGCTAGACTCAGACAAGACACAGGCTAGACAAAGGCTAGACACTGGCTAGGCACAGGCTAGGCACTGTCTAGACACAGTCTAGACACAGGCTAGACACAGGCTAGACATAGGCTAGACACAGGCTAGACACAGGCTAGACACAGGCTAGACACAGGCTAGACACAGGCTAGACATAGGCTAAACACAGGCTAGACACAGGCTAGACACAGGCTAGGCACAGGTTAGGCACTGGCTAGACACTGGCTCGGAACACGCTATGCACATGCCAGTCTCAGGCAAGGCACAGGCTTGACACAGGCTAGACACTGGCTTGGCACAGACTAGACACTGGCTAAGCACAGGCCAGACACAGGCTAGAAACTGGCTAGGTACAGGCAAGACACTGGCAGGCACAGGCTAGACACTGGCTATGCACAGGCTAGACACTGGCTAGGCACAGGCTAGACACTGGCTAGGTACAGGCTAGGCACTGGCTAGGTACAGGCTAGGCACTGGCTAGGTACAGGCTAGACTCAAGCTATGCACAGGGTAGACAAAGGCTAGACACTGGCTAGACAAAGGCTAGACACGGGCAAGGCACAGGCTAGGCACTGGCTAGGCACAGGTTAGGCACTGGCTAGACACTGGCTCGGAACACGCTATGCACATGCCAGTCTCAGGCAAGGCACAGGCTTGACACAGGCTAGACACTGGCTTGGCACAGACTAGACACTGGCTAAGCACAGGCCAGACACAGGCTAGAAACTGGCTAGGTACAGGCTAGACACTGGCTAGGCACAGGCTAGACACTGGCTATGCACAGGCTAGACACTGGCTAGGCACAGGCTAGACACTGGCTAGGCACAGGCTAGACACTGGCTGGGTACAGGCCAGACACTGGCTAGGTACAGGCTAGGTACAGGCTAGGTACAGGCTAGGCACTGGTTAGGCACTGGCTAGGTACAGGCTAGGTACAGGCTAGGCACTGGCTAGGCACTGGCTAGGTACAGGCTAGGTACAGGCTAGGCAGAGGCTAGGCAGAGGCTAGGCAGAGGCTAGGCACAGGCTCGACACAGGCTCGACACAGGCTAGACACAAGCTAGACACAGGCTAGACACAGGCTAGACACAGGCTAGACACAGGCTAGACACAGGCTAGACACAGGCTAGACACAGGCCAGACACAGGCTACACACAGGCTAGACACAGGCTAGACACAGGCTAGACACAGGCTAGAAACAGGCTAGACACAGGCTGGAAACAGGCTAGACACTGGCTAGACACAGGCTAGACACAGGCTAGACACAGGCTAGACACAGGCTAGACACAGGCTAGACACAGGCTAGACACAGGCTAGACACTGGCTGGGTACAGGCCAGACACTGGCTAGGTACAGGCTAGGTACAGGCTAGGCACTGGTTAGGCACTGGCTAGGTACAGGCTAGGTACAGGCTAGGCACTGGCTAGGCACTGGCTAGGTACAGGCTAGGTACAGGCTAGGCAGAGGCTAGGCAGAGGCTAGGCAGAGGCTAGGCACAGGCTCGACACAGGCTCGACACAGGCTAGACACAAGCTAGACACAGGCTAGACACAGGCTAGACACAGGCTAGACACAGGCTAGACACAGGCTAGACACAGGCCAGACACAGGCTACACACAGGCTAGACACAGGCTAGACACAGGCTAGACACAGGCTAGAAACAGGCTAGACACAGGCTGGAAACAGGCTAGACACTGGCTAGACACAGGCTAGACACAGGCTAGACACAGGCTAGACACAGGCTAGACACAGGCTAGGCACAGGCTAAGCATAGGCTAGGCACAGGCTAGGCACAGGCTAGGCACAGGTTAGGCACAGGCTAGGCACAGGCTAGGCACAGGCTAGGCACAGGCAAGGCACAGGCTAGGCACAGGCTAGATACATGCTAGACACTGGCTGGGCACAGGCTAGACAATGGCTAGGCACAGGCTAGACACTGGCTAGGTACAGTCTAGGCACTGGCTAGGTACAGTCTAGGCACTGGCTAGGTACAGGCTAGGCACTGGCTAGGTACAGGCTAGGCACTGGCTAGGTACAGGCTAGGCACTTGCTAGGTACAGGCTAGGCACTGGCTAGGTACAGGCTAGACTCAAAGCTATGCACAGGGTAGACAAAGGCTAGACACTGGCTAGACAAAGGCTAGACACTGGCTTGGCACAGACTAGACACTGGCTAAGCACAGGCCAGACACAGGCCAGAAACTGGCTAGGTACAGGCTAGACACTGGCTAGGCACAGGCTAGACACTGGCTATGCACAGGCTAGACACTGGCTAGGCACAGGCTAGACACTGGCTAGGCACAGGCTAGACACTGGCTAGGCACAGGCTAGACACTGGCTGGGTACAGGCCAGACACTGGCTAGGTACAGGCTAGATACAGGCTAGGCACTGGTTAGGCACTGGCTAGGTACAGGCTAAGTACAGGCTAGGCACTGGCTAGGCACTGGCTAGGTACAGGCTAGGTACAGGCTAGGCAGAGGCTAGGCAGAGGCTAGGCAGAGGCTAGGCAGAGGCTAGGCACAGGCTCGACACAGGCTCGACACAGGCTAGACACAAGCTAGACACAGGCTAGACACAGGCTAGACACAGGCTAGACACAGGCTAGACACAGGCCAGACACAGGCTACACACAGGCTAGAACAGGCTAGACACATGCTAGACACAGGCTAGAAACAGGCTAGACACAGGCTGGAAACAGGCTAGACACTGGCTAGACACAGGCTAGACACAGGCTAGACACAGGCTAGACACAGGCTAGACACAGGCTAGACACAGGCTAGGCACAGGCTAGGCACAGACTAGGCACAGGCTAGGAACAGGCTAGGCACAGGCTAGGCACAGGCTAGGCACAGGCCAGGCACAGGCTAGGCAAAGGTTAGATTCTGGCTGGGCACAGGCTAGACAATGGCTAGGCACAGGCTAGACCTTGGCTAGGTACAGGCTAGGCACTGGCTAGGTACAGGCTAGGCACTGGCTAGGTACAGTCTAGGCACTAGCTTGGTACAGGCAAGGCACTGGTTAGGTACAGGCTAGACTCTAGCTATGCACAGGGTGGACAAAGGCTAGACACTGGCTAGACACAGGCTAGACACAGGCTAGACACAGGCTAGACACAGGCTAGACACAGGCAAGACACAGGCTAGACACCGGCTAGACACAGGCTAGACACAGGCTAGACACAGAGTAGACACAGAGTAGACACAGGCTATACACAGGCTAGAGACATGCTAGACACAGGCTAGACACAGGCTAGACACAGGCTGGACACAGGCTAGACACAGGCTAGACACAGGCTAGACTCAGACAAGACACAGGCTAGACAAAGGCTAGACACTGGCTAGGCACAGGCTAGGCACTGTCTAGACACAGTCTAGACACAGGCTAGACACAGGCTAGACATAGGCTAGACACAGGCTAGACACAGGCTAGACACAGGCTAGACACAGGCTAGACATAGGCAAAACACAGGCTAGACACAGGCTAGACACAGGCTAGGCACAGGTTAGGCACTGGCTAGACACTGGCTCGGAACACGCTATGCACATGCCAGTCTCAGGCAAGGCACAGGCTTGACACAGGCTAGACACTGGCTTGGCACAGACTAGACACTGGCTAAGCACAGGCCAGACACAGGCTAGAAACTGGCTAGGTACAGGCTAGACACTGGCAGGCACAGGCTAGACACTGGCTATGCACAGGCTAGACACTGGCTAGGTACAGGCTAGGTACAGGCTAGGCACTGGCTAGGCACTGGCTAGGTACAGGCTAGGTACAGGCTAGGCAGAGGCTAGGCAGAGGCTAGGCAGAGGCTAGGCAAAGGTTAGATTCTGGCTGGGCACAGGCTAGACAATGGCTAGGCACAGGCTAGACCTTGGCTAGGTACAGGCTAGGCACTGGCTAGGTACAGGCTAGGCACTGGCTAGGTACAGTCTAGGCACTAGCTTGGTACAGGCAAGGCACTGGTTAGGTACAGGCTAGACTCTAGCTATGCACAGGGTGGACAAAGGCTAGACACTGGCTAGACACAGGCTAGACACAGGCTAGACACAGGCTAGACACAGGCTAGACACAGGCAAGACACAGGCTAGACACCGGCTAGACACAGGCTAGACACAGGCTAGACACAGAGTAGACACAGAGTAGACACAGGCTATACACAGGCTAGAGACATGCTAGACACAGGCTAGACACAGGCTAGACACAGGCTGGACACAGGCTAGACACAAGCTAGACACAGGCTAGACACAGGCTAGACACAGGCTAGACACAGGCTAGACACAGGCTAAACACAGGCTAGACACAGGCTATACACAGGCTAGACACAGGCTAGACACAGGCTAGACACAGGCTAGACACAGGCTAGACACAGGCTAGACACAGGCTAGACATAGGCTAAACACAGGCTAGACACAGGCTAGACACAGGCTAGGCACAGGTTAGGCACTGGCTAGACACTGGCTCGGAACACGCTATGCACATGCCAGTCTCAGGCAAGGCACAGGCTTGACACAGGCTAGACACTGGCTTGGCACAGACTAGACACTGGCTAAGCACAGGCCAGACACAGGCTAGAAACTGGCTAGGCACAGGCTAGACACTGGCTGGGTACAGGCCAGACACTGGCTAGGTACAGGCTAGATACAGGCTAGGCACTGGTTAGGCACTGGCTAGGTACAGGCTAGGTACAGGCTAGGCACTGGCTAGGCACTGGCTAGGTACAGGCTAGGTACAGGCTAGGCAGAGGCTAGGCAGAGGCTAGGCAGAGGCTAGGCAGAGGCTAGGCACAGGCTCGACACAGGCTCGACACAGGCTAGACACAAGCTAGACACAGGCTAGACACAGGCTAGACACAGGCTAGACACAGGCTAGACACAGGCCAGACACAGGCTACACACAGGCTAGAACAGGCTAGACACAGGCTAGACACAGGCTAGAAACAGGCTAGACACAGGCTGGAAACAGGCTAGACACTGGCTAGACACAGGCTAGACACAGGCTAGACAAAGGCTAGACACAGGCTAGGCACAGGCTAGGCACAGACTAGGCACAGGCTAGGAACAGGCTAGGTACAGGCTAGGCACAGGCTAGGCACAGGCCAGGCACAGGCTAGGCAAAGGTTAGATTCTGGCTGGGCACAGGCTAGACAATGGCTAGGCACAGGCTAGGCACTGGCTAGGCACAGGTTAGGCACTGGCTAGACACTGGCTCGGAACACGCTATGCACATGCCAGTCTCAGGCAAGGCACAGGCTTGACACAGGCTAGACACTGGCTTGGCACAGACTAGACACTGGCTAAGCACAGGCCAGACACAGGCTAGACACTGGCTAGGCACAGGCTAGACACTGGCTAGGCACAGGCTAGACACTGGCTAGGCACAGGCTAGACACTGGCTGGGTACAGGCCAGACACTGGCTAGGTACAGGCTAGATACAAGCTAGGCACTGGTTAGGCACTGGCTAGGTACAGGCTAAGTACAGGCTAGGCACTGGCTAGGCACTGGCTAGGTACAGGCTAGGTACAGGCTAGGCAGAGGCTAGGCAGAGGCTAGGCAGAGGCTAGGCAGAGGCTAGGCACAGGCTCGACACAGGCTCGACACAGGCTAGACACAAGCTAGACACAGGCTAGACACAGGCTAGACACAGGCTAGACACAGGCTAGACACAGGCCAGACACAGGCTACACACAGGCTAGAACAGGCTAGACACATGCTAGACACAGGCTAGAAACAGGCTAGACACAGGCTGGAAACAGGCTAGACACTGGCTAGACACAGGCTAGACACAGGCTAGACACAGGCTAGACACAGGCTAGACACAGGCTAGACACAGGCTAGGCACAGGCTAGGCACAGACTAGGCACAGGCTAGGAACAGGCTAGGCACAGGCTAGGCACAGGCTAGGCACAGGCCAGGCACAGGCTAGGCAAAGGTTAGATTCTGGCTGGGCACAGGCTAGACAATGGCTAGGCACAGGCTAGACCTTGGCTAGGTACAGGCTAGGCACTGGCTAGGTACAGGCTAGGCACTGGCTAGGTACAGTCTAGGCACTAGCTTGGTACAGGCAAGGCACTGGTTAGGTACAGGCTAGACTCTAGCTATGCACAAGGTGGACAAAGGCTAGACACTGGCTAGACACAGGCTAGACACAGGCTAGACACAGGCTAGACACAGGCTAGACACAGGCAAGACACAGGCTAGACACCGGCTAGACACAGGCTAGACACAGGCTAGACACAGAGTAGACACAGAGTAGACACAGGCTATACACAGGCTAGAGACATGCTAGACACAGGCTAGACACAGGCTAGACACAGGCTGGACACAGGCTAGACACAGGCTAGACACAGGCTAGACTCAGACAAGACACAGGCTAGACAAAGGCTAGACACTGGCTAGGCACAGGCTAGGCACTGTCTAGACACAGTCTAGACACAGGCTAGACACAGGCTAGACATAGGCTAGACACAGGCTAGACACAGGCTAGACACAGGCTAGACACAGGCTAGACATAGGCAAAACACAGGCTAGACACAGGCTAGACACAGGCTAGGCACAGGTTAGGCACTGGCTAGACACTGGCTAGACACTGGCTCGGAACACGCTATGCACATGCCAGTCTCAGGCAAGGCACAGGCTTGACACAGGCTAGACACTGGCTTGGCACAGACTAGACACTGGCTAAGCACAGGCCAGACACAGGCTAGAAACTGGCTAGGTACAGGCTAGACACTGGCAGGCACAGGCTAGACACTGGCTATGCACAGGCTAGACACTGGCTAGGTACAGGCTAGGTACAGGCTAGGCACTGGCTAGGCACTGGCTAGGTACAGGCTAGGTACAGGCTAGGCAGAGGCTAGGCAGAGGCTAGGCAGAGGCTAGGCAAAGGTTAGATTCTGGCTGGGCACAGGCTAGACAATGGCTAGGCACAGGCTAGACCTTGGCTAGGTACAGGCTAGGCACTGGCTAGGTACAGGCTAGGCACTGGCTAGGTACAGTCTAGGCACTAGCTTGGTACAGGCAAGGCACTGGTTAGGTACAGGCTAGACTCTAGCTATGCACAGGGTGGACAAAGGCTAGACACTGGCTAGACACAGGCTAGACACAGGCTAGACACAGGCTAGACACAGGCTAGACACAGGCAAGACACAGGCTAGACACCGGCTAGACACAGGCTAGACACAGGCTAGACACAGAGTAGACACAGAGTAGACACAGGCTATACACAGGCTAGAGACATGCTAGACACAGGCTAGACACAGGCTAGACACAGGCTGGACACAGGCTAGACACAAGCTAGACACAGGCTAGACACAGGCTAGACACAGGCTAGACACAGGCTAGACACAGGCTAGACACAGGCCAGACACAGGCTACACACAGGCTAGAACAGGCTAGACACAGGCTAGACACAGGCTAGACATAGGCTAGACACAGGCTAGACACAGGCTAGACATAGGCTAAACACAGGCTAGACACAGGCTAGACACAGGCTAGGCACAGGTTAGGCACTGGCTAGACACTGGCTCGGAACACGCTATGCACATGCCAGTCTCAGGCAAGGCACAGGCTTGACACAGGCTAGACACTGGCTTGGCACAGACTAGACACTGGCTAAGCACAGGCCAGACACAGGCTAGAAACTGGCTAGGCACAGGCTAGACACTGGCTGGGTACAGGCCAGACACTGGCTAGGTACAGGCTAGATACAGGCTAGGCACTGGTTAGGCACTGGCTAGGTACAGGCTAGGTACAGGCTAGGCACTGGCTAGGCACTGGCTAGGTACAGGCTAGGTACAGGCTAGGCAGAGGCTAGGCAGAGGCTAGGCAGAGGCTAGGCAGAGGCTAGGCACAGGCTCGACACAGGCTCGACACAGGCTAGACACAAGCTAGACACAGGCTAGACACAGGCTAGACACAGGCTAGACACAGGCTAGACACAGGCCAGACACAGGCTACACACAGGCTAGAACAGGCTAGACACAGGCTAGACACAGGCTAGAAACAGGCTAGACACAGGCTGGAAACAGGCTAGACACTGGCTAGACACAGGCTAGACACAGGCTAGACAAAGGCTAGACACAGGCTAGGCACAGGCTAGGCACAGACTAGGCACAGGCTAGGAACAGGCTAGGCACAGGCTAGGCACAGGCTAGGCACAGGCCAGGCACAGGCTAGACAAAGGTTAGATTCTGGCTGGGCACAGGCTAGACAATGGCTAGGCACAGGCTAGACCTTGGCTAGGTACAGGCTAGGCACTGGCTAGGTACAGGCTAGGCACTGGCTAGGTACAGTCTAGGCACTAGCTTGGTACAGGCAAGGCACTGGTTAGGTACAGGCTAGACTCTAGCTATGCACAGGGTGGACAAAGGCTAGACACTGGCTAGACACAGGCTAGACACAGGCTAGACACAGGCTAGACACAGGCTAGACACAGGCAAGACACAGGCTAGACACCGGCTAGACACAGGCTAGACACAGGCTAGACACAGAGTAGACACAGAGTAGACACAGGCTATACACAGGCTAGAGACATGCTAGACACAGGCTAGACACAGGCTAGACACAGGCTAGACACAGGCTAGACACAGGCTAGACACAGGCTAGACTCAGACAAGACACAGGCTAGACAAAGGCTAGACACTGGCTAGGCACAGGCTAGGCACTGTCTGAGACACAGGCTAGACACAGGCTAGACACAGGCTAGACACAGGCTAGACACAGGCTAGACACAGGCTAGACACAGGCTAGACACAGGCTAGACACAGGCTAGACACAGGCTAGACACAGGCTAGACACAGGCTAGACACAGGCTAGGCACAGGTTAGGCACTGGCTAGACACTGGCTCGGAACACGCTATGCACATGCCAGTCTCAGGCAAGGCACAGGCTTGACACAGGCTAGACACTGGCTTGGCACAGACTAGACACTGGCTAAGCACAGGCCAGACACAGGCTAGAAACTGGCTAGGTACAGGCTAGACACTGGCAGGCACAGGCTAGACACTGGCTATGCACAGGCTAGACACTGGCTAGGCACAGGCTAGACACTGGCTAGGTACAGGCTAGGCACTGGCTAGGTACAGGCTAGGCACTGGCTAGGTACAGGCTAGACTCAAGCTATGCACAGGGTAGACAAAGGCTAGACACTGGCTAGACAAAGGCTAGACACTGGCTAGGCACAGGCTAGGCACTGGCTAGGCACAGGTTAGGCACTGGCTAGACACTGGCTCGGAACACGCTATGCACATGCCAGTCTCAGGCAAGGCACAGGCTTGACACAGGCTAGACACTGGCTTGGCACAGACTAGACACTGGCTAAGCACAGGCCAGACACAGGCTAGAAACTGGCTAGGTACAGGCTAGACACTGGCTAGGCACAGGCTAGACACTGGCTATGCACAGGCTAGACACTGGCTAGGCACAGGCTAGACACTGGCTAGGCACAGGCTAGACACTGGCTGGGTACAGGCCAGACACTGGCTAGGTACAGGCTAGGTACAGGCTAGGCACTGGTTAGGCACTGGCTAGGTACAGGCTAGGTACAGGCTAGGCACTGGCTAGGCACTGGCTAGGTACAGGCTAGGTACAGGCTAGGCAGAGGCTAGGCAGAGGCTAGGCAGAGGCTAGGCAGAGGCTAGGCACAGGCTCGACACAGGCTCGACACAGGCTAGACACAAGCTAGACACAGGCTAGACACAGGCTAGACACAGGCTAGACACAGGCTAGACACAGGCTAGACACAGGCTAGACACAGGCCAGACACAGGCTACACACAGGCTAGACACAGGCTAGACACAGGCTAGACACAGGCTAGACACAAGTTAGAAACAGGCTAGACACAGGCTGGAAACAGGCTAGACACTGGCTAGACACAGGCTAGACACAGGCTAGACACAGGCTAGACACAGGCTAGACACAGGCTAGACACAGGCTAGACACAGGCTAGACACAGGCTAGACACAGGCTAGACACAGGCTAGACACATGCTAGACACAGGCTGGACACAGGCTAGACACAGGCTAGACACAGGCTAGACACAGGCTATACACTGGCTAGGCACAGGCTAGACTCTGGCTATGCACAGGCTAGACAAAGGCTAGACACTGGCTAGGCACAGGCTAGGCACTGTCTGGACACAGGCTAGACACAGGCTAGACACAGGCTATACACTGGCTAGGCACAGGCTAGACTCTGGCTATGCACAGGCTAGACAAAGGCTAGACACAGGCTAGGTACAGGCTAGGCACAGGCTAGGCACAGACTAGGCACAGGCAAGGAACAGGCTAGGCACAGGCTAGGCACAGGCTAGGCACAGGCTAGGCACAGGCTAGGCACAGGCTAGGGCACAGGCTAGGCACAGGCTAGGCACAGGCTAGGCACAGGCTAGGCACAGGCTAGGCACAGGCTAGGCACAGGCTAGGCACAGGCTAGGCACAGGCTAGGCACAGGCTAGGCACAGGCTAGGCACAGGCTAGGCACAGGCTAGGCAAAGGCTAGACACTGGCTGACACAGGCTAGAAAATGGCTAGGCACAGGCTAGACCTTGGCTAGGTACAGGCTAGGCACTGGCTAGGTACAGGCTAGGCACTGGCTAGGTACAGTCTAGGCACTGGCTTGGTACAGGCAAGGCACTGGCTAGGTACAGGCTAGACTCTAGCTATGCACAGGGTGGACAAAGGCTAGACACTGGCTAGACACAGGCTAGACACAGGCTAGACACAGGCTAGACACAGGCTGGACACAGGCAAGACACAAGCTAGACACCGGCTAGACACAGGCTAGACACAGGCTAGACACAGAGTAGACACAGAGTAGACACAGGCTATACACAGGCTAGAGACATGCTAGACACAGGCTAGACACAGGCTAGACACAGGCTAGACACAGGCTAGACACAGGCTAGACACAGGCTAGACACAGGCTAGACACAGGCTAGACATAGGCTAGACTCAGACAAGACACAGGCTAGACAAAGGCTAGACACTGGCTAGGCACAGGCTAGGCACTGTCTAGACACAGTCTAGACACAGGCTAGACACAGGCTAGACATAGGCTAGACACAGGCTAGACACAGGCTAGACACAGGCTATACACAGGCTAGACACAGGCTAGACACAGGCTTGACACAGGCTAGACATAGGCTAAACACAGGCTAGACACAGGCTAGACACAGGCTAGACACAGGCTGGACACAGGCTAGACACAGGCTAGACACAGGCTAGACACAGGCAAGAAACAGGCTAGACACAGGCTAGACACAGGCTAGACACATGCTAGACACAGGCTGGACACAGGCTAGACACAGGCTAGACACAGGCTAGACACAGGCTATACACTGGCTAGGCACAGGCTAGACTCTGGCTATGCACAGGCTAGACAAAGGCTAGACACTGGCTAGGCACAGGCTAGGCACTGTCTAGACACAGGCTAGACACAGGCTAGACACAGGCTAGACACAGGCTAGACACAGGCTAGACACAGGCTAGACACAGGCTAGACACAGGCAAGGCACAGGCTAGAAACAGGCTAGACACGGCGCTAGGCACAGGCTATGTACATACCAGTCACAGGCAAGGCACAGGCTAAACACCGGCTAGACACCGTCAGGACACAGTCTAGACACAGGCTAGACAGAGGCTTCACACTGGCTAGGTACAGGATAGACACAGGCTAGACACAGGCTAGACACAGGCTAGACACAGGCTAGACACAGGCTAGACACAGGCTAGACACAGGCTAGACACAGGCTAGACTCAGGCTAGACACAGGCTAGACACAGGCTAGGCACTGGCTAGGCACAGGTTAGGCACTGGCTAGACACTGGCTTGGAACACGCTATGCACATGCCAGTCTCAGGCAAGGCACAGGCTAGACACTGGCTTGGCACAGACTAGACACTGGCTAAGCACAGGCCAGACACAGGCTAGAAACTGGCTAGGTACAGGCTAGACACTGGCTAGGCACAGGCTAGACACTGGCTAGGCACAGGCTAGACACTGGCTAGGCACAGGCTAGACACTGGATGGGTACAGGCCAGACACTGGCTAGGTACAGGCTAGGTACAGGCTAGGCACTGGCTAGGCACTGGCTAGTTACAGGCTAGGTACAGGCTAGGCACTGGCTAGGCACTGGCTAGGCACAGGCTAGGTACAGGCTAGGCAGAGGCTAGGCAGAGGCTAGGCAGAGGCTAGGCACAGGCTCGACACAGGCTAGACACAAGCTAGACACAGGCTAGACACAGGCTAGACACAGGCTAGACACAGGCTAGACACAGGCTAGACACAGGCTAGAAACAGGCTAGACACAGGCTAGACACAGGCTAGACACAGGCTAGAAACAGGCTAGACACAGGCACACACAGGCTAGACACAGGCTAGACGCAGGCTAGGCACAAGCTAGGCACAGGCTAGGCACAGGCTAGGCACAGGCTAGGCACAGGCTAGACACAGGCTAGACACTGGCTAGGTACAGTCTAGGCACTGGCTAGGTACAGTCTAGGCACTGGCTAGGTACAGGCTAGGCACTGGCTAGGTACAGGCTAGGCACTGGCTAGGTACAGGCTAGGCACTGGCTAGGTACAGGCTAGACTCAAGCTATGCACAGGGTAGACAAAGGCTAGACACTGGCTAGACAAAGGCTAGACACTGGCTTGGCACAGACTAGACACTGGCTAAGCACAGGCCAGACACAGGCTAGAAACTGGCTAGGTACAGGCTAGACACTGGCTAGGCACAGGCTAGACACTGGCTAGGCACAGGCTAGACACTGGCTAGGCACAGGCTAGACACTGGCTAGGCACAGGGTAGACACTGGCTAGGCACAGGCTAGACACTGGCTGGGTACAGGCCAGACACTGGCTAGGTACAGGCTAGGTACAGGCTAGGCACTGGTTAGGCACTGGCTAGGTACAGGCTAGGTACAGGCTAGGCACTGGCTAGGCACTGGCTAGGTACAGGCTAGGTACAGGCTAGGCAGAGGCTAGGCACAGGCTAGGCACCGGCCAGGCACAGGCTAGGCACAGGCTAGGCACCGGCCAGGCACAGGCTAGGCAAAGGTTAGACACTGGCTGGGCACAGGCTAGACAATGGCTAGGCACAGGCTAGACCTTGGCTAGGTACAGGCTAGGCACTGGCTAGGTACAGGCTAGGCACTGGCTAGGTACAGTCTAGGCACTAGCTTGGTACAGGCAAGGCACTGGCTAGGTACAGGCTAGACTCTAGCTATGCACAGGGTGGACAAAGGCTAGACACTGGCTAGACACAGGCTAGACACAGGCTAGACAGGCTAGACACAGGCTAGACACAGGCCAGACACAGGCTACACACAGGGTAGACACATGCTAGACACAGGCTAGACACAGGCTAGAAACAGGCTAGACACAGGCTGGAAACAGGCTAGACACTGGCTAGACACAGGCTAGACACAGGCTAGATACAGGCTAGACACAGGCTAGACACAGGCTAGGCACAGGCTAGGCACAGACTAGGCACAGGCTAGGAACAGGCTAGGCACAGGCTAGGCACAGGCTAGGCACCGGCCAGGCACAGGCTAGGCAAAGGTTAGACACTGGCTAGGCACAGGCTAGGCACTGTCTAGACACAGTCTAGACACAGGCTAGACACAGGCTAGACATAGGCTAGACACAGGCTAGACACAGGCTAGACACAGGCTAGACACAGGCTAGACACAGGCTAGACATAGGCTAAACACAGGCTAGACACAGGCTAGACACAGGCTAGGCACAGGTTAGGCACTGGCTAGACACTGGCTCGGAACACGCTATGCACATGCCAGACTCAGGCAAGGAACAGGCTTGACACAGGCTAGACACTGGCTTGGCACAGACTAGACACTGGCTAAGCACAGGCCAGACACAGGCTAGAAACTGGCTAGGTACAGGCTAGACACTGGCAGGCACAGGCTAGACACTGGCTATGCACAGGCTAGACACTGGCTAGGTACAGGCTAGGCACTGGCTAGGTACAGGCTAGGCACTGGCTAGGTACAGGCTAGACTCAAGCTATGCACAGGGTAGACAAAGGCTAGACACTGGCTAGACAAAGGCTAGACACTGGCAAGGCACAGGCTAGGCACTGGCTAGGCACAGGTTAGGCACTGGCTAGACACTGGCTCGGAACACGCTATGCACATGCCAGTCTCAGGCAAGGCACAGGCTTGACACAGGCTAGACACTGGCTTGGCACAGACTAGACACTGGCTAAGCACAGGCCAGACACAGGCTAGAAACTGGCTAGGTACAGGCTAGACACTGGCTAGGCACAGGCTAGACACTGGCTATGCACAGGCTAGACACTGGCTAGGCACAGGCTAGACACTGGCTAGGCACAGGCTAGACACTGGCTGGGTACAGGCCAGACACTGGCTAGGTACAGGCTAGGTACAGGCTAGGCACTGGTTAGGCACTGGCTAGGTACAGGCTAGGTACAGGCTAGGCACTGGCTAGGCACTGGCTAGGTACAGGCTAGGTACAGGCTAGGCAGAGGCTAGGCAGAGGCTAGGCAGAGGCTAGGCACAGGCTCGACACAGGCTCGACACAGGCTAGACACAAGCTAGACACAGGCTAGACACAGGCTAGACACAGGCTAGACACAGGCTAGACACAGGCTAGACACAGGCTAGACACAGGCCAAACACAGGCTACACACAGGCTAGACACAGGCTAGACACAGGCTAGACACAGGCTAGAAACAGGCTAGACACAGGCTGGAAACAGGCTAGACTCTGGCTAGACACAGGCTAGACACAGGCTAGACACAGGCTAGACACAGGCTAGACACAGGCTAGACACAGGCTAGACACAGGCTAGACACAGGCTAGACACAGACTAGACACAGGCAAGGCACAGGCTAGGTACAGGCTAGGCATAGGCTAGGCACAGCCTAGGCACAGGCTAGGCACAGACTAGGCACAGGCAAGGAACAGGCTAGGCACAGGCTAGGCACAGGCTAGGCACAGGCTAGGCACAGGCTAGGCACAGGCTAGACACAGGCTAGGCACAGGCTAGGCACAGGCTAGGCACAGGCTAGGCACAGGCTAGGCACAGGCTAGGCACAGGCTAGGCACAGGCTAGGCACAGGCTAGGCACAGGCTAGGCACAGGCTAGGCACAGGCTAGGCACAGGCTGGGCACAGGCTAGGCACAGGCTAGGCACAGGCTAGGCACAGGCTAGGCACAGGCTAGGCAAAGGCTAGACACAGGCTAGAAAATGGCTAGGCACAGGCTAGACCTTGGCTAGGTACAGGCTAGGCACTGGCTAGGTACAGGCTAGGCACTGGCTAGGTACAGTCTAGGCACTGGCTTGGTACAGGCAAGGCACTGGCTAGGTACAGGCTAGACTCTAGCTATGCACAGGGTGGACAAAGGCTAGACACTGGCTAGACACAGGCTAGACACAGGCTAGACACAGGCTAGACACAGGCTAGACACAGGCTGGACACAGGCAAGACACAAGCTAGACACCGGCTAGACACAGGCTAGACACAGGCTAGACACAGAGTAGACACAGAGTAGACACAGGCTATACACAGGCTAGAGACATGCTAGACACAGGCTAGACACAGGCTAGACACAGGCTAGACACAGGCTAGACACAGGCTAGACACAGGCTAGACATAGGCTAGACACAAGCTAGACACAGGCTAGACTCAGACAAGACACAGGCTAGACAAAGGCTAGACACTGGCTAGGCACAGGCTAGGCACTGTCTAGACACAGTCTAGACACAGGCTAGACACAGGCTAGACATAGGCTAGACACAGGCTAGACACAGGCTAGACACAGGCTAGACACAGGCTAGACACAGGCTAGACACAGGCTAGACACAGGCTAGACACAGGCTAGACATAGGCTAAACACAGGCTAGACACAGGCTAGACACAGGCTAGACACAGGCAAGAAACAGGCTAGACACAGGCTAGACACAGGCTAGACACATGCTAGACACAGGCTGGACACAGGCTAGACACAGGCTAGACACAGGCTAGACACAGGCTATACACTGGCTAGGCACAGGCTAGACTCTGGCTATGCACAGGCTAGACAAAGGCTAGACACTGGCTAGGCACAGGCTAGGCACTGTCTAGACACAGGCTAGACACAGGCTAGACACAGGCTAGACACAGGCTAGACACAGGCTAGACACAGGCTAGACACAGGCTAGACACAGGCTAGACACAGGCAAGGCACAGGCTAGAAACAGGCTAGACACGGCGCTAGGCACAGGCTATGTACATACCAGTCACAGGCAAGGCACAGGCTAAACACCGGCTAGACACCGTCAGGACACAGTCTAGACACAGGCTAGACAGAGGTTTCACACTGGCTAGGTACAGGATAGACACAGGCTAGACACAGGCTAGACACAGGCTAGACACAGGCTAGACACAGGCTAGACACAGGCTAGACACAGGCTAGACACAGGCTAGACACAGGCTAGACACAGGCTAGACTCAGGCTAGACACAGGCTAGACACAGGCTAGGCACTGGCTAGGCACAGGTTAGGCACTGGCTAGACACTGGCTTGGAACACGCTATGCACATGCCAGTCTCAGGGAAGGCACAGGCTAGACACTGGCTTGGCACAGACTAGACACTGGCTAAGCACAGGCCAGACACAGGCTAGAAACTGGCTAGGTACAGGCTAGACACTGGCTAGGCACAGGCTAGACACTGGCTAGGCACAGGCTAGACACTGGCTGGGTACAGGCCAGACACTGGCTAGGTACAGGCTAGGTACAGGCTAGGCACTGGCTAGGCACTGGCTAGTTACAGGCTAGGTACAGGCTAGGCACTGGCTAGGCACTGGCTAGGTACAGGCTAGGTACAGGCTAGGCAGAGGCTAGGCAGAGGCTAGGCACAGGCTAGGCACAGGCTCGACACAGGCTAGACACAAGCTAGACACAGGCTAGACACAGGCTAGACACAGGCTAGACACAGGCTAGAAACAGGCTAGACACAGGCTAGACACAGGCTAGACACAGGCTAGACACAGGCTAGACACAGGCTAGACACAGGCTAGACACAGGCTAGAAACAGGCTAGACACAGGCTAGAAACAGGCTTGAAACAGGCTAGACACTGGCTAGACACAGGCTAGACACAGGCTAGACACAGACTAGACACAGGCTAGAATCAGGCTAGACACAGGCTAGACACTGGCTAGACACAGGCTAGGCACAGGCTAGGCACAGGCTAGGCACAGGCTAGATACATGCTAGACATTGGCTGGGCACAGGCTAGACAATGGCTAGGCACAGGCTAGACACTGGCTAGGTACAGTCTAGGCACTGGCTAGGTACAGTCTAGGCACTGGCTGGGTACAGGCTAGGCACTGGCTAGGTGCAGGCTAGGCACTGGCTAGGTACAGGCTAGACTCAAGCTATGCACAGGCTAGACAAAGGCTAGACACTGGCTAGGCACAGGCTAGGCACAGGCTAGGCACTGTCTAGACACAGGCTAGACACAAGCTAGACACAGGCTAGACACAGGCTAGACACAGGCTAGACACAGGCTAGACACAGGCTAGACACAGGCTAGACACAGGCTAGACACAGGCTACACACAGGCTAGACACAGGCTAGACGCAGGCTAGGCACAACCTAGGCACAGGCTAGGCACAGGCTAGGCACAGGCTAGACACAGGCCAGGCACAGGCTAGGCACAGGCTAGACACAGGCTAGACACAGGCTAGACACAGGCTAGACACAGGCTAGACACAGGCTAGACACAGGCTAGACACAGGCTAGGCTCAGGCTAGGCTCAGGGTAAGCACAGGCTAGGCACAGGCTAGGCACAGGTTAGGCACAGGCTAGGCACAGGCTAGGCACAGGCTAGGCACAGGCTAGGCACAGGCAAGGCACAGGCTAGGCACAGGCTAGATACATGCTAGACACTGGCTGGGCACAGGCTAGACAATGGCTAGGCACAGGCTAGACACTGGCTAGGTACAGTCTAGGCACTGGCTAGGTACAGGCTAGACTCAAGCTATGCACAGGGTAGACAAAGGCTAGACACTGGCTAGACAAAGGCTAGACACTGGCAAGGCACAGGCTAGGCACTGGCTAGGCACAGGTTAGGCACTGGCTAGACACTGGCTCGGAACACGCTATGCACATGCCAGTCTCAGGCAAGGCACAGGGTTGACACAGGCTAGACACTGGCTTGTCACAGACTAGACACTGGCTAAGCACAGGCCAGACACAGGCTAGAAACTGGCTAGGTACAGGCTAGACACTGGCTAGGCACAGGCTAGACACTGGCTATGCACAGGCTAGACACTGGCTAGGCACAGGCTAGACACTGGCTAGGCACAGGCTAGACACTGGCTGGGTACAGGCCAGACACTGGCTAGGTACAGGCTAGGTACAGGCTAGGCACTGGTTAGGCACTGGCTAGGTACAGGCTAGGTACAGGCTAGGCACTGGCTAGGCACTGGCTAGGTACAGGCTAGGTACAGGCTAGGCAGAGGCTAGGCAGAGGCTAGGCAGAGGCTAGGCACAGGCTCGACACAGGCTCGAAACAGGCTAGACACAAGCTAGACACAGGCTTGACACAGACTAGACACAGGTAAGGCACAGGCTATGTACAGGCTAGGCACAGGCTAGGCACAGGCTAGGCACAGGCTAGGCACAGACTAGGCACAGGCTAGGCACAGGCCAGACACAGGCTACACACAGGCTAGACACAGGCTAGACACAGGCTAGAAACAGGCTAGACACAGGCTGAAAACAGGCTAGACACTGTCTAGACACAGGCTAGACACAGGCTAGACAAAGGCTAGACACAGGCTAGACACAGGCTAGGCACAGACTAGACACAGGTAAGGCACAGGCTAGACACAGGTAAGGCACAGGCTAGGTACAGGCTAGGCACAGGCTAGGCACAGACTAGGCACAGGCTAGGAACAGGCTAGGCACAGGCTAGGCACAGGCTAGGCACAGGCTAGGCACAGGCTAGGCACAGGCTAGGCACAGGCTAGGCACAGGCTAGGCACAGGCTAGGCACAGGCTAGGCAAAGGCTAGACACTGGCTGGGCACAGGCTAGACAATGGCTAGGCACAGGTTAGACCATGGCTGGGTACAGGCTAGGCACTGGCTAGGTACAGGCTAGGCACTGGCTAGGTACAGTCTAGGCACTGGCTAGGTACAGGCAAGGCACTGGCTAGGTACAGGCTAGACTCTAGCTATGCACAGGGTGGACAAAGGCTAGACACTGGCTAGACACAGGCTAGACACAGACTAGGCACATTGTAGACACAGGCTAGACACAGGCTAGACACAGTCTAAACACAAGCTAGACACAGGCTAGACACAGGCTAGACACAGGCTAGACACAGGCTAGACACAGGCTAGACACAGGCTAGACACAGGCTAGACACAGGCTAGACACAGGCTAGACTCAGGCTAGACACAGGCAAGAAACAGGCTAGACACAGGCTGGACACAGGCTAGACACAAGCTAAAGACAGGCTAGACACAGGCTAGGCACAGGCTAGACACAGGTTAGACACAGGCTAGACACAGGCTTGACACAGGCTAGACACAGGCTAGACACAGGTTAGACACAGGATAGACACAGGCTAGACACAGGCTAGACACAGGCTAGACACAGGCTAGACACAGGCTAGACACAGGCTAGACACAGGCTAGACACAGGTTAGACACATGCTAGACACAGGCTAGACACAGGCTAGACACAGGCTAGACACAGGCCAGACACAGGCTAGAAACGGGCTAGACACAGGCTAGTCACAGGCTAGACACAGGCTAGACACAGGCTAGACACAGGTTAGACACAGGCTAGACACAGGCTAGACACAGGCTAGACACAGGGTTAGACACAGGCTAGACACAGGTTAGACACAGGCTAGAGACAGGCTAGAAACAGGCTAGACACAGGCAAGAAACAGGCTGGACACTGGCTAGACACAGGCTAGACACAGGCTAGACACAGGCTAGACACAGGCTAGACACAGGCTAGACACAGGCTAGACACACGCTAGACACAGGCTAGACACAGGCTAGACACAGGCTAGACACAGGCTAGACACAGGCTAGACACAAGCTAAAGACAGGCTAGACACAGGTTAGACATAGGCTAGACACAGGTTAGACACAGGCTAGACACAGGCTAGACACAGGCTAGACACAGGCTAGGCACAGACTAGACACATGTAAGGCACAGGCTAGGTACAGGCTAGGCACAGGGTAGGCACAGGCTAGGCACAGGCTAGGCACAGACTAGGCACAGGCTAGGAACAGGCTAGGCACAGGCTAGGCACAGGCTAGGCACAGGCTAGGCACAGGCTAGGCACAGGCTAGGCACAGGCTAGGCACAGGCTAGGCACAGGCTAGGCACAGGCTAGGCACAGGCTAGGCACAGGCTAGGCAAAGGCTAGACACTGGCTGGGCACAGGCTAGACAATGGCTAGGCACAGGCTAGACCTTGGCTGGGTACAGGCTAGGCACTGGCTAGGTACAGGCTAGGCACTGGCTAGGTACAGTCTAGGCACTGGCTAGGTACAGGCAAGGCACTGGCTAGGTACAGGCTAGACTCTAGCTATGCACAGGGTGGACAAAGGCTAGACACTGGCTAGACACAGGCTAGACACAGACTAGGCACATTGTAGACACAGGCTAGACACAGGCTAGACACAGTCTAAACACAAGCTAGACACAGGCTAGACACAGGCTAGACACAGGCTAGACACAGGCTAGACACAGGCTAGACACAGGCTAGACACAGGCTAGACACAGGCTAGACACAGGCTAGACACAGGCTAGACACAGGCTAGACACAGGCTAGACACAGGCTAGACTCAGGCTAGACACAGGCAAGAAACAGGCTAGACACAGGCTGGACACAGGCTAGACACAAGCTAAAGACAGGCTAGACACAGGCTAGGCACAGGCTAGACACAGGTTAGACACAGGCTAGACACAGGCTAGACACAGGCTAGACACAGGTTAGACACAGGATAGACACAGGCTAGACACAGGCTAGACACAGGCTAGACACAGGCTAGACACAGGCTAGACACAGGCTAGACACAGGCTAGACACAGGCTAGACACAGGTTAGACACATGCTAGACACAGGCTAGACACAGGCTAGACACAGGCTAGACACAGGCCAGACACAGGCTAGAAACGGGCTAGACACAGGCTAGTCACAGGCTAGACACAGGCTAGACACAGGCTAGACACAGGTTAGACACAGGCTAGACACAGGCTAGACACAGGCTAGACACAGGTTAGACACAGGCTAGACACAGGCTAGAGACAGGCTAGAAACAGGCTAGACACAGGCAAGAAACAGGCTGGACACTGGCTAGACACAGGTTAGACACAGGCTAGACACAGGCTAGACACAGGCTAGACACAGGCTAGACACAGGCTAGACACACGCTAGACACAGGCTAGACACAGGCTAGACACAGGCTAGACACAGGCTAGACACAGGCTAGACACAGGCTAGACACAGGCTAGACACAGGCTAGACACAAGCTAAAGACAGGCTAGACACAGGTTAGACATAGGCTAGACACAGGTTAGACACAGGCTAGACACAGGCTAGACACAGGCTAGACACAGGCTAGACACAGGCTAGACACAGGCTAGACACAGGCTTGACACATGCTAGACACAGGCTAGACACAGGCTAGATACAGGCTAGACACAGGCTAGACACAGGCTAGACACAGGCTAGACACAGGCTAGACACAGGCTAGACACAGGCTAGACACAGGCTAGAAACAGGCTAGACACAGGCTAGACACAGGCTAGACACAGGCTAGAAACAGGCTAGACACAGGCTAGACACAGGCTAGACACAGGCTAGACACAGGCTAGACACAGGCTAGGTACAGGCTAGACACTGGCTAGGCACTGGCTAGGTATAGGCTAGGCACAAGCTAGGCAGAGGCTAGGCACATGCTAGACACAGGCTAGGCACATGCTAGACACAGGCTAGACAAAAGCTAGACACAGGCTAGACACAGGCTAGACAAAGGCTAGACACAGGCTAGACACTGGCAAGACACAGGCTAGACACAGGCTAGAAACAGGCTAGACACAGGCTAGACACAGGCTAGACACAGGCTAGACACAGGCAAGACACAGGCTAGACACAGGCTAGACACAGGCTAGACACAGGCTAGACATAGGCTAGACACAGGTTAGACACAGGCTAGACACAGGCTAGACACAGGCTAGACACAGGCTAGACACAGGCTAGACACAGGCTAGACACAGGCTAGACACAGGTTAGACACAGGCTAGACACAGGCTAGATACAGGCTAGACACGGGTTAGACACAGGTTAGATACAGGCTAGCCACAGGCTAGCCACAGGCTAGACACAGGCTAGACACAGGCTAGACACAGGCTAGACACAGGCTAGACACAGGCTAGACACAGGCTAGACACAGGCTAGACACAGGCTAGACACAGGCTAGACACAGGCTAGACACAGGCTAGAAACAGGCTAGACACAGGCTAGACACAGGCTAGACACAGGCTAGACACAGGCTAGACACAGGCTAGGCACAGGCTAGACACATGCTAGACACTGGCTAGACACTTTCTCGGAACACGCTATGCACATGCCAGTCTCAGGCAAGGCACAGGCTTGACACAGGCTAGACACTGGCTAGGCACAGGCTATGCACATGCCAGTCACAGGCAAGTCACAGGCTAGACACAGGCTAGACACAGGCTAGACACAGGCTAGACACAGGCTAGACACAGGCTAGACACAGGCTAGACACAGGATAGACACAGGCTAGACACAGGCAAGACACAGGCAAGACACAGGCTAGACACAGGCTAGACACAGGCAAGACACAGGCAAGACACAGGCTAGACACAGGCTAGACACAGGCTAGACACAGGCTAGACACAGGCTAGACACAGGCTAGACACAGGCTAGACACAGGCTAGACACAGGCTAGACACAGGCTAGAAACAGGCTAGACACAGGCTAGTCACAGGCTAGACACAGGCTAGACACAGGCTAGACACAGGCTAGAAACAGGCTAGACACAGGCTAGACACAGGCTAGACACAGGCTAGAAACAGGCTAGACACAGGCTAGACACTGGCTAGACACAGGCTAGACACAGGCAAGACACAGGCTAGGCACAGGCTAGACACATGCTAGACACTGGCTGGGTACAGGCTAGACACTGGCTAGGCACTGGCTAGGTTCAGGCTAGGCACTGGCTAGGTACAGGCTAGGCACTGGCTAGGCACAGGCTAGGCAGAGGCAAGGCACATGCTAGGCAGAGGCAAGGCACATGCTAGACACAGGCTAGACAAAGGCTAGACACAGGCTAGACAAAGGCTAGACACAGGCTAGACACAGGCTAGACAAAGGCTAGACACAATCTAGACACAGGCTAGACACAGGCTAGACACAGGCTAGACACAGGCTAGACACAGGCTAGACACAGGCTAGACACAGGCTAGATACAGGCTAGACACAGGCTAGACACAGGCTAGACACAGGCTAGACACAGGCTAGACACAGGCTAGACACAGGCTAGACACAGGCTAGACACAGGCTAGACACGGGCTAGACACAGGCTAGACACAGGCAAGACACAGGCAAGACACAGGCTAGACACAGGATAGACACAGGCAAGACACAGGCAAGACACAGGCTAGACACAGGCTAGACACAGGCTAGACACAGGCTAGACTCAGGCTAGACACAGGCTAGAAACAGGCTAGACACAGGCTAGTCACAGGCTAGACACAGGCTAGACACAGGCTAGACACAGGCTAGACACAGGCTAGACACAGGCTAGACACAGGCTAGAAACAGGCTAGACACAGGCTAGACACAGGCTAGACACAGGCTAGACACAGGCTAGAAACAGGCTAGACACAGGCTAGTCACAGGCTAGACACAGGCTAGACACTGGCTAGACACCGGCTAGAAACAGGCTAGACACAGGCTAGTCACAGGCTAGGCACAGGCTAGGCACAGGCTAGACAGAGGCTATTCACTGGCTAGGCACATGCTAGACTCTGGATGTGCACAGGCTAGACAAAGGCTAGACACTGGCTAGGCACAGGCTAGGCACTGGCTAGGCACTGGCTAGACACAGGCTAGACACAGGCTAGACACAGGCTAGACACAGGCTAGACACAGGCTAGACACAGGCTAGACACAGGCTAGACACAGGCTAGACACAGGCTAGACACAGGTTAGACACAGGCTAGACACAGGCTAGGCACAGGCTAGACACAGGCTAGACACAGGCTAGGCACTGGCTAGACACTGGCTAGGCACAGGCTAGACACTGGATAGGCACAGGCTAGGCACTGGCTAGACACTGGCTGGGCACTGGCCAGGCACAGGCTAGTCACTAGCTAGGCACAGGCTACACACTGGCTGTGCACAGGCTAGACACAGGCTAGGCACAGGCTAGACACTGGCTATGCATAGGCTAGTCATTGGCTAGGCACAGGCTAGACATTGGCTAGGCACAGGCTAAACACTGTCTAGGCACAGGGTAGACACAGGCTAGGCACAGGCTAGACACTGGCTATGCATAGGCTAGTCATTGGCTAGGCACAGGCTAGACATTGGCTAGGCACAGGCTAAACACTGTCTAGGCACAGGGTAGACACTGGCTAGGCACTGGCTAGACACTGGCTAGACACAGGCTAGACACAGGCTAGGCACAGGTTGGGCACAGGCTAGCCACAGGCTAGGCACAGGCTAGACACTGGCTCGGAACGCGCTATGCACATGCCAGTCTCAGGCAAGGCACAGGCTTGACACAGGCTAGACACTGGCTAGGCACAGGCTATGCACATGCCAGTCACAGGCAAGGCACAGGCTATACACAGGCTAGACACTGGCTAGGCACGGGCTAGACACTGGCTTGGCACAGACTAGACACTGGCTAAGCACAGGCTAGACACAGGCTAGAAACTGGCTAGGTACAGGCTGGACACAGACAAGACACAGGCTAGACACAGGCTAGGCAAAGGCTAGGCAATGGCTAGGCACAGGCTAGGCATAGGCTAGGCACTGGCTAGGTACAGGCTAGGCACTGGCTAGGTACTGGCTAGGTACAGACTAGACACATGCTAGGCAGAGGCTAGGCACATGCTTGACACAGGCTAGACACAGGCTAGACACAGGCTAGACACATTCTAGACACAGGCTAGGCACAGGCTAGACACAGGCTAGACACAGGCTAGACACAGGCTAGACACAGGCTAGACACAGGCTAGACACAGGCTAGACACAGGCTAGACACAGGCTATGCACAGGCTAGACACAGGCTATGCACAGGCTAGACACAGGCTAGACACAGGCTAGACACAGGCTAGACACAGGCTAGACACAGGCTAGACAGAGGCTAGACACAGACTAGAAACAGGCTAGACACAGGCTAGACACAGGGTAGACAGAGGCTAGACACAGGCAAGACACAGGCTAGACACACGCTAGACACAGGCTAAACACAGGCTTAACACAGGCTTACCACAGGCTAGGCACAGGCTAGGCACAGGCTAGACACAGGCTATACACTGGCTAGGCACAGGCTAGACTCTGGCTATGCACAGGCTAGACAAAGGCTAGACACTGGCTAGGCACAGGCTAGGCACTGGCTAGACACAGGCTAGACACAGGCTAGACACAGGCTAGACACAGGCTAGACACAGGCTAGACACAGGCTAGACACAGGCTAGACACACAGGCTAGACACAGGCTAGACACAGGCTAGACACAGGCTAGACACAGGCTAGACACAGGCTAGACACAGGCTAGACACAGGCTAGACACAGGCTAGACACAGGGTAGACACAGGCTAGACACAGGCTAGACACAGGCTAGACACAGGGTAGACACAGGCTAGACAAAGGCTAGACACAGGCTAGACACAGGCTAGACACAGGCTAGGCACAGGTTGGGCACAGGCTAGCCACAAGCTAGACACTGGCTCGGAACACGCTATGCACATGCCAGTCTCAGGCAAGGCACAGGCTTGACACAGGCTAGACACTGGCTAGGCACAGGCTATGCACATGCCAGTCACAGGCAAGGCACAGGCTATACACAGGCTAGACACTGGCTAGGCACAGGCTAGACACTGGATTGGATTAGACTAGACACTGGCTAAGCACAGGCTAGACACAGGCTAGAAACTGGCTAGGTACAGGCTAGACACTGGCTAGGCACAGGCTAGACACTGGCTAGGCACAGGCTAGGCACTGGCTAGACACTGGCTCGGAACACGCTATGCACATGCCAGTCTCAGGCAAGGCTTAGGCTTGACACAGGCTAGACACTGGCTAGGCACAGGTTATGCACATGCCAGTCACAGGCAAGGCACAGGCTATACACAGGCTAGACACTTGCTAGACACTGGATAGGCACAGGCTAGACACTGGCTTGGCACAGACTAGACACTGGCTAAGCACAGGCTAGACACAGGCTAGAAACTGGCTAGGTACAGGCTAGACACAGGCAAGACACAGGCTAGACACAGGCTAGACACAGGCTAGACACAGGCTAGACACAGGCTAGACAAAGGCTAGACACAGGCTAGACACAGGCTAGAAACAGGCTAGACACAGGCTAGACACAGGCTAGAAACAGGCTAGACACAGGCTTAACACAGGCTAGGCACAGGCTAGGCACAGGCTAGACACAGGCTAGACAGAGGCTATACACTGGCTAGGCACATGCTAGACTCTGGCTATGCACAGGCTAGACAAAGGCTCGACACTGGCTAGGCACAGGCTAGGCACTGGCTAGACACAGGCTAGACACAAGCTAGACACAGGCTAGACACAGGCTAGACACACGCTAGACACAGGCTAGACTCAGGTTAGACACAGGCTAGACACAGGCTAGACACAGGCTAGACACAGGCTAGACACAGGCTAGACACAGGGTAGACACACGCTGGACACAGGCTAGACACAGGCTAGACACAGGCTAGACAAAGGCTAGACACAGGCTAGACACAGGCTATGCACAGGTTGGGCACAGGCTAGCCACAGGCTAGGCACAGGCTAGACACTGGCTCGGAACACGCTATGCACATGCCAGTCTCAGGCAAGGCACAGGCTTGACACAGGCTAGACACTGGCTAGGCACAGGCTATGCTCATGTCAGTCACAGGCAAGGCACAGGCTATACACAGGCTAGACACTGGCTAGGCACAGGCTAGACACTGGCTTGGCACAGACTAGACACGGGCAAAGCATAGGCTAGACACAGGCTAGAAACTGGCAAGGTACAGGCTAGACACAGGCAAGACACAGGCTAGACACAGGCTAGACACAGGCTAGACACAGGCTAGGCACAGGCTAGAAACTGGCTAGGTACAGGGTAGGCACTGGATTGGCACTGACTAGACACTGGCTAAGCACAGGCTAGACACAGGCTAGAAACTGGCTAGGTACAGGCTAGACACTGGCTAGGCACAGGCTAGACACTGGCTAGGCACAGGCTAGACACTGGCTAGGCACAGGCTAGACACTGGCTAGGCACAGGCTAGGCACTGGCTAGACACTGGCTCGGAACCCGCTATGCACATGCCAGTCTCAGGCAAGGCTTAGGCTTGACACAGGCTAGACACTGGCTAGGCACAGGCTATGCACATGCCAGTCACAGGCAAGGCACAGGCTACACACAGACACTGGCTAAGCACAGGCTAGACACATGCTAGAAACTGGCTAGACACGGGCTAGACACTGGCTGGGTACAGGCTAGACACTGGCTAGGCACAGGCTAGACATTGGCTAGGCACTGGCTAGGTACAGGCTAGGCACAGGCTAGGTACAGGCTAGGCACAGGCTAGGTACAGGATAGGCACAGGCTAGGCAGAGGCCAGGCACATGCTAGAAACAGGCTAGACACAGGCTAGACAAAGGCTAGACACAGGCTAGACACAGGCTAGACACAGGCTAGACACAGGATAGACACAGGCTAGGCACAGGCTAGACACTGGCTTGGCACAGACTAGACACTGGCTAAGCACAGACTAGACACGGGCAAAGCATAGGCTAGACACAGGCTAGAAACTGGCAAGGTACAGGCTAGACACAGGCAAGACACAGGCTAGACACAGGCTAGACACAGGCTAGACACAGGCTAGGCACAGGCTAGAAACTGGCTAGGTACAGGGTAGGCACTGGATTGGCACAGACTAGACACTGGCTAAGCACAGGCTAGACACAGGCTAGAAACTGGCTAGGTACAGGCTAGACACTGGCTAGGCACAGGCTAGACACTGGCTAGGCACAGGCTAGACACTGGCTAGGCACAGGCTAGACACTGGCTAGGCACAGGCTAGGCACTGGCTAGACACTGGCTCGGAACACGCTATGCACATGCCAGTCTCAGGCAAGGCTTAGGCTTGACACAGGCTAGACACTGGCTAGGCACAGGCTATGCACATGCCAGTCACAGGCAAGGCACAGGCTACACACAGACACTGGCTAAGCACAGGCTAGACACATGCTAGAAACTGGCTAGACACGGGCTAGACACTGGCTGGGTACAGGCTAGACACTGGCTAGGCACAGGCTAGACATTGGCTAGGCACTGGCTAGGTACAGGCTAGGCACAGGCTAGGTACAGGCTAGGCACAGGCTAGGTACAGGATAGGCACAGGCTAGGCAGAGGCCAGGCACATGCTAGAAACAGGCTAGACACAGGCTAGACAAAGGCTAGACACAGGCTAGACACAGGCTAGACACAGGCTAGACACAGGATAGACACAGGCTAGGCACAGGCTAGACACTGGCTTGGCACAGACTAGACACTGGCTAAGCACAGGCTAGACACATGCTAGAAACTGGCTAGACACGGGCTAGACACTGGCTGGGTACAGGCTAGACACTGGCTAGGCACAGGCTAGACACTGGCTAGGCACTGGCTAGGTACAGGCTAGGCACAGGCTAGGTACAGGCTAGGCACAGGCTAGGTACAGGCTAGGCACAGGCTAGGTACAGGCTAGGCACAGGCTAGGTACAGGCTAGGCACAGGCTAGGCAGAGGCTAGGCAGAGGCCAGGCACATGCTAGAAACAGGCTAGACACAGGCTAGACACAGGCTAGACACAGGCTAGACACAGGCTAGACACAGGCTAGACACAGGATAGACACAGGCTAGACAGAGGCTATACACTGGCTAGACTCTGGCTATGCACAGGCTAGACAAAGGCTAGACACTGGCTAGGCACAGGCTAGGCACTGGCTAGACACTGGCTAGGCACACGCTATCCACATGCCAGTCTCAGGCAAGGCACAGGCTAGACACAGGCTAGACACAGGCTAGACACAGGCTAGACACAGGCTAGACACAGGCTAGACACAGGCTAGACACAGGCTAGACACAGGCTAGACACAGGCTAGACACAGGCTAGACACAGGCTAGACACAGGCTAGACACAGGCTAGACACAGGCTAGACACAGGCTAGACACAGGCTAGACACAGGCTAGACACAGGCTAGACACAGGCCAGTCTCAGGCAAGGCACAGGCTAGACACAGGCTAAACACAGGCTAGACACAGGCTAGACACAGGCTAGACACAGGCTAGACACAGGCTAGACACAGGCTAGACACAGGCTAGACACAGGCTAGACACAGGCTAGACACAGGCTAGACACAGGCTAGACACAGGCTAGACACAGGCTAGACACAGGCTAGACACAGGCTAGACACAGGCTAGACACAGGCTAGAAACAGGCTAGACAGAGGCTAGACACAGCTAGACACAGGCTAGAAACAGCTAGACACAGGCTAGACACAGGCTAGACACAGGCTAGACACAGGCTAGACACAGGCTAGACACAGGCTAGACACAGGCTAGACACAGTCTAGACACAGGCTAGACACAGGCTAGACAAAGGCTAGGCACAGGCTAGACTCTGGCTATGCACAGGCTAGACAAAGGCTAGACACTTGCTAGGCACAGAATAGGCACTGGCTAAACACAGGCTAGACACAGGCTAGACACAGGCTAGACACAGGCTAGACACAGGCTAGACACAGGCTAGACACAGGCTAGACACATTCTAGATACAGGCTAGACACATTCTAGACACAGGCTAGACACGGGCTTGGCACAGACTAGACACTGGCTAGGCACAGGCTAGACACTGGCTAGGCACTGGCTAGGTACAGGCTAGGCACAGGCTAGGTACAGGCTAGGCACAGGCTAGGTACAGGCTAGGCACAGGCTAGGTACAGGCTAGGCACAGGCTAGGTACAGGCTAGGCACAGGCTAGGCAGAGGCCAGGCACAGGCTAGAAACAGGCTAGACACAGGCTTAACACAGGCTAGGCACAGGCTAGGCACAGGCTAGACACAGGCTAGACAGAGGCTATACACTGGCTAGGCACATGCTAGACTCTGGCTATGCACAGGCTAGACAAAGGCTCGACACTGGCTAGGCACAGGCTAGGCACTGGCTAGACACAGGCTAGACACAGGCTAGACACAGGCTAGACACAGGCTAGACACACGCTAGACACAGGCTAGACACAGGTTAGACACAGGCTAGACACAGGCTAGACACAGGCTAGACACAGGCTAGACACAGGGTAGACACACGCTGGACACAGGCTAGACACAGGCTAGACACAGGCTAGACAAAGGCTAGACACAGGCTAGACACAGGCTATGCACAGGTTGGGCACAGGCTAGCCACAGGCTAGGCACAGGCTAGACACTGGCTCGGAACACGCTATGCACATGCCAGTCTCAGGCAAGGCACAGGCTTGACACAGGCTAGACACTGGCTAGGCACAGGCTATGCACATGTCAGTCACAGGCAAGGCACAGGCTATACACAGGCTAGACACTGGCTAGGCACAGACTAGACACTGGCTTGGCACAGACTAGACACGGGCAAAGCATAGGCTAGACACAGGCTAGAAACTGGCAAGGTACAGGCTAGACACAGGCAAGACACAGGCTAGACAAAGGCTAGACACAGGCTAGACACAGGCTAGGCACAGGCTAGGCAATGGCTAGGCACAGGCTAGGCACTGGCTAGACACTGGCTCGGAACACGCTATGCACATGCCAGTCTCAGGCAAGGCACAGGCTTGACACAGGCTAGACACTGGCCAGGCACAGGCTATGCACATGCCAGTTTCAGGCTAGGCACAGGCTATACACAGGCTAGACACTGGCTAGGCACAGGCTAGACACAGGCTAGAAACTGGCTAGGTACAGGCTAGACACTGGCTAGGTATAGGCTAGGCAGAGGCTAGGCACATGCTTGGCACAAGCTAGACACAGGCTAGACACAGGCCAGACTCAGGCTTGACACATTCTAGACACAGGCTAGACACATACTAGACACAGGCTAGACACATTCTAGACACAGGCTAGACACATTCTAGACACAGGCTAGACACAGACTAGACACAGGCTAGACACATTCTAGACACAGGCTAGACACAGGCTAGACACAGGCTAGACACAGGCTAGACACAGGCTAGACTCTGGCTAGGCAAAGGCTAGACACTGGCTAGGCACAGGCTAGACAGTGGCTAGGTATAGGCTAGACACTGGCTAGGCACAGGCTATGCACATGCCAGTCACAGGCAAGGCACAGGCTATACCCAGGCTAGACACTGGATAGGCACAGGCTAGACACTGGATTGGCACAGACTAGACACTGGCTAAGCACAGGCTAGACACAGGCTAGAAACTGGCTAGGTACAGGCTAGACACTGGTTAGGCACAGGCTAGACACTGGCTAGGCACAGGCTAGACACTGGCTAGGCACAGGCTAGACACTGGCTAGGCACAGGCTAGACACTGGCTAGGCACAGGCTAGACACTGGCTAGGCACAGGCTAGACACTGGCTAGGCACAGGCTAGACACTGGCTAGGCACAGGCTAGGCACTGGCTAGACACTGGCTCGGAACACGCTATGCACATGCCAGTCTCAGGCAAGGCTTAGGCTTGACACAGGCTAGACACTGGCTAGGCACAGGCTATGCACATGCCAGTCACAGGCAAGGCACAGGCTACACACAGACACTGGCTAAGCACAGGCTAGACACATGCTAGAAACTGGCTAGACACGGGCTAGACACTGGCTGGGTACAGGCTAGAAACTGGCTAGGCACAGGCTAGACACTGGCTAGGCACTGGCTAGGTACAGGCTAGGCACAGGCTAGGTACAGGCTAGGCACAGGCTAGGTTCAGGCTAGGCACAGGCTAGGTACAGGCTAGGCACAGGCTAGGCAGAGGCCAGGCACATGCTAGAAACAGGCTAGACACAGGCAAGACAAAGGCTAGACACAGGCTAGGCACAGGCTAGACACTGGCTTGGCACAGACTAGACACTGGCTAAGCACAGTCTAGACACATGCTAGAAACTGGCTAGACACGGGCTAGACACTGGCTGGGTACAGGCTAGACACTGGCTAGGCACAGGCTAGACACTGGCTAGGCACTGGCTAGGTACAGGCTAGGCACAGGCTAGGTGCAGGCTAGGCACAGGCTAGGTACAGGCTAGGCACAGGCTAGGTACAGGCTAGGCACAGGCTAGGTACAGGCTAGGCACAGGCTAGGTACAGGCTAGGCACAGGCTAGGCAGAGGCCAGGCACATGCTAGAAACAGGCTAGACACAGGCTAGACAAAGGCTAGACAAAGGCTAGACACAGGCTAGACACAGGCTAGACACAGGCTAGACACAGGATAGACACAGGCTGGACAGAGGCTATACACTGGCTAGACTCTGGCTATGCACAGGCTAGACAAAGGCTAGACACTGGCTAGGCACAGGCTAGGAACTGGCTAGACACTGGCTAGGCACACGCTATCCACATGCCAGTCTCAGGCAAGGCACAGGCTAGACACAGGCTAAACACAGGCTAGACATAGGCTAGACACAGGCTAGACACAGGCTAGACACAGGCTAGACACAGGCTAGACACAGGCTAGACACAGGCTAGACACAGGCTAGACACTGGCTAGACACAGGCTAGACACAGGCTAGACACAGGCTAGACACAGGCTAGACACAGGCTAGACACAGGCTAGACACAGGCCAGTCTCAGGCAAGGCACAGGCTAGACACAGGCTAAACACAGGCTAGACACAGGCTAGACACAGGCTAGACACAGGCTAGACACAGGCTAGACACAGGCTAGACACAGGCTAGACACAGGCTAGACACAGGCTAGACACAGGCTAGACACAGGCTAGACACAGGCTAGACACAGGCTGGACACAGGCTAGACACAGGCTAGACACAGGCTAGACACAGGCTAGACACAGGCTAGACACAGGCTAGACACAGGCTAGACACAGGCTAGACACAGGCTAGACACAGGCTAGAAACAGGCTAGACAGAGGCTAGACACAGCTAGACACAGGCTAGAAACAGCTAGACACAGGCTAGACACAGGCTAGACACAGGCTAGACACAGGCTAGACACAGGCTAGACACAGGCTAGACACAGGCTAGACACAGGCTAGACACAGGCTAGACACAGGCTAGACACAGGCTAGACACAGGCTAGACAAAGGCTAGGCACAGGCTAGACTCTGGCTATGCACAGGCTAGACAAAGGCTAGACACTTGCTAGGCACAGAATAGGCACTGGCTAAACACAGGCTAGACACAGGCTAGACACAGGCTAGACACAGGCTAGAAACAGGCTAGACACAGGCTAGACACAGGCTAGACACATTCTAGATACAGGCTAGACACATTCTAGACACAGGCTAGACACTGGCTTGGCACAGACTAGACACTGGCTAGGCACAGGCTAGACACTGGCTAGGCACTGGCTAGGTACAGGCTAGGCACAGGCTAGGTACAGGCTAGGCACAGGCTAGGTACAGGCTAGGCACAGGCTAGGTACAGGCTAGGCACAGGCTAGGTACAGGCTAGGCACAGGCTAGGCAGAGGCCAGGCACATGCTAGAAACAGGCTAGACACAGGCTAGACAAAGGCTAGACACAGGCTAGACACAGGCTAGACACAGGCTAGACACAGGATAGACACAGGCTAGACAGAGGCTATACACTGGCTAGACTCTGGCTATGCACAGGCTAGACAAAGGCTAGACACTGGCTAGGCACAGGCTAGGCACAGGCTAGGCACTGGCTAGACACTGGCTGGGCACACGCTATCCACATGCCAGTCTCAGGCAAGGCACAGGTAGACACAGGCTAAACACAGGCTAGAAACAGCTAGACACAGGCTAGACACAGGCTAGACACAGGCTAGACACAGGCTAGACACAGGCTAGACACAGGCTAGACACAGGCTAGACACAGGCTAGACACAGGCTAGACACAGGCTAGACACAGGCTAGACACAGGCTAGACAAAGGCTAGGCACAGGCTAGACTCTGGCTATGCACAGGCTAGACAAAGGCTAGACACTTGCTAGGCACAGAATAGGCACTGGCTAAACACAGGCTAGACACAGGCTAGACACGGGCTAGACACAGGCTAGACACAGGCTAGACACATTCTAGATACAGGCTAGACACATTCTAGACACAGACTAGACACTGGCTTGGCACAGACTAGACACTGGCTAAGCACAGGCTAGACACATGCTAGAAACTGGCTAGACACGGGCTAGACACTGGCTGGGTACAGGCTAGACACTGGCTAGGCACAGGCTAGACACTGGCTAGGCACTGGCTAGGTACAGGCTAGGCACAGGCTAGGTACAGGCTAGGCACAGGCTAGGTACAGGCTAGGCACAGGCTAGGTACAGGCTAGCCACAGGCTAGGTACAGGCTAGGCACAGGCTAGGCAGAGGCCAGGCACATGCTAGAAACAGGCTAGACACAGGCTAGACAAAGGCTAGACACAGGCTAGACACAGGCTAGACACAGGCTAGACACAGGATAGACACAGGATAGACACAGGCTAGACAGAGGCTAAACACTGGCTAGACTCTGGCTATGCACAGGCTAGACAAAGGCTAGACACTGGCTAGGCACAGGCTAGGCACTGGCTAGACACTGGCTAGGCACACGCTATCCACATGCCAGTCTCAGGCAAGGCACAGGCTAGACACAGGCTAAACACAGGCTAGACACAGGCTAGACACAGGCTAGACACAGGCTAGACACAGGCTAGACACAGGCTAGACACAGGCTAGACACAGGCTAGACACACGCTAGACACAGGCTAGACACAGGCCAGTCTCAGGCAAGGCACAGGCTAGACACAGGCTAAACACAGGCTAGACACAGGCTAGACACAGGCTAGACACAGGCTAGACACAGGCTAGACACAGGCTAGACACAGGCTAGACACAGGCTAGACACAGGCTAGACACAGGCTAGACACAGGCTAGACACAGGCTAGACACAGGCTAGACACAGGCTAGACACAGGCTAGACACAGGCTAGACACAGGCTAGACACAGGCTAGACACAGGCTAGACACAGGCTAGACACAGGCTGACACAGGCTAGACACAGGCTAGACACAGGCTAGACACAGGCTAGACACAGGCTAGACACAGGCTAGACACAGGCTAGACACAGGCTAGACACAGGCTAGACACAGGCTAGACACAGGCTAGACACAGGCTAGACACAGGCTAGACACAGGCTAGACACAGGCTAGACACAGGCTAGACACAGGCTAGGTACAGGCTAGGCACAGGCTAGGTGCAGGCTAGGCACAGGCTAGGTACAGGCTAGGCACAGGCTAGGCACAGGCTAGGTACAGGCTAGGCACAGGCTAGGTACAGGCTAGGCACAGGCTAGGTACAGGCTAGGCACAGGCTAGGCAGAGGCCAGGCACATGCTAGAAACAGGCTAGACACAGGCTAGACACAGGCTAGACACAGGCTAGACACAGGATAGACACAGGCTAGGCACAGGCTAGACACTGGCTTGGCACAGACTAGACACTGGCTAAGCACAGGCTAGACACATGCTAGAAACTGGCTAGACACGGGCTAGACACTGGCTGGGAACAGGCTAGACACTGGCTAGGCACAGGCTAGACACTGGCTAGGCACAGGCCAGACACTGGCTAGGTGCAGGCTAGGCACAGGCTAGGTACAGGCTAGGCACAGGCTAGGTACAGGCTAGGCACAGGCTAGGTACAGGCTAGGCACAGGCTAGGCAGAGGCCAGGCACATGCTAGAAACAGGCTAGACACAGGCTAGACAAAGGCTAGACAAAGGCTAGACACAGGCTAGACACAGGCTAGACACAGGCTAGACACAGGATAGACACAGGCTAGACAGAGGCTATACACTGGCTAGACTCTGGCTATGCACAGGCTAGACAAAGGCTAGACACTGGCTAGGCACAGGCTAGGCACTGGCTAGACACTGGCTAGGCACACGCTATCCACATGCCAGTCTCAGGCAAGGCACAGGCTAGACACAGGCTAAACACAGGCTAGACACAGGCTAGACACAGGCTAGACACAGGCTAGACACAGTCTAGACACAGGCTAGACACAGGCTAGACACAGGCCAGTCTCAGGCAAGGCACAGGCTAGACACAGGCTAAACACAGGCTAGACACAGGCTAGACTCAGGCTAGACACAGGCTAGACACAGGCTAGACACAGGCTAGACACAGGCTAGACACAGGCTAGACACAGGCTAGACACAGGCTAGACACAGGCTAGACACAGGCTAGACACAGGCTAGACACAGGCGAGACACAGGCTAGACACAGGCTAGACACAGGCTAGACACAGGCTAGACACAGGCTAGACACAGGCTAGACACAGGCTAGACACAGGCTAGACACAGGCTAGACACAGGCTAGACACAGGCTAGACACAGGCTAGACACAGGCTAGACACAGGCTAGACACAGGCTAGACACAGGCTAGACACAGGCTAGACAGAGGCTAGACACAGGCTAGAAACAGCTAGACACAGGCTAGACACAGGCTAGACACAGGCTAGACACAGGCTAGACACAGGCTAGACACAGGCTAGACACAGGCTAGACACAGGCTAGACACAGGCTAGACACAAGCTAGACACAGGCTAGACACAGGCTAGACACAGGCTAGACACAGGCTAGACACAGGCTAGACACAGGCTAGACAAAGGCTAGGCACAGGCTAGACTCTGGCTATGCACAGGCTAGACAAAGGCTAGACACTTGCTAGGCACAGAATAGGCACTGGCTAAACACAGGCTAGACACAGGCTAGACACAGGCTAGAAACAGGCTAGACACAGGCTAGACACAGGCTAGACACATTCTAGATACAGGCTAGACACATTCTAGACACAGGCTAGACACTGGCTTGGCACAGACTAGACACTGGCTAGGCACAGGCTAGACACTGGCTAGGCACTGGCTAGGTACAGGCTAGGCACAGGCTAGGTACAGGCTAGGCACAGGCTAGGTACAGGCTAGGCACAGGCTAGGTACAGGCTAGGCACAGGCTAGGTACAGGCTAGGCACAGGCTAGGCAGAGGCCAGGCACATGCTAGAAACAGGCTAGACACAGGCTAGACAAAGGCTAGACACAGGTTAGACACAGGCTAGACACAGGCTAGACACAGGCTAGACACAGGATAGACACAGGCTAGACACAGGCTATACACTGGCTAGACTCTGGCTATGCACAGGCTAGACAAAGGCTAGACACTGGCTAGGCACAGGCTAGGCACTGGCTAGACACTGGCTAGGCACACGCTATCCACATGCCAGTCTCAGGCAAGGCACAGGTAGACACAGGCTAAACACAGGCTAGAAACAGCTAGACACAGGCTAGACACAGGCTAGACACAGGCTAGACAAAGGCTAGACACAGGCTAGGCACAGGCTAGACACTGGCTTGGCACAGACTAGACACTGGCTAAGCACAGTCTAGACACATGCTAGAAACTGGCTAGACACGGGCTAGACACTGGCTGGGTACAGGCTAGACACTGGCTAGGCACAGGCTAGACACTGGCTAGGCACTGGCTAGGTACAGGCTAGGCACAGGCTAGGTGCAGGCTAGGCACAGGCTAGGTACAGGCTAGGCACAGGCTAGGTACAGGCTAGGCACAGGCTAGGTACAGGCTAGGCACAGGCTAGGTACAGGCTAGGCACAGGCTAGGCAGAGGCCAGGCACATGCTAGAAACAGGCTAGACACAGGCTAGACAAAGGCTAGACAAAGGCTAGACACAGGCTAGACACAGGCTAGACACAGGCTAGACACAGGATAGACACAGGCTGGACAGAGGCTATACACTGGCTAGACTCTGGCTATGCACAGGCTAGACAAAGGCTAGACACTGGCTAGGCACAGGCTAGGAACTGGCTAGACACTGGCTAGGCACACGCTATCCACATGCCAGTCTCAGGCAAGGCACAGGCTAGACACAGGCTAAACACAGGCTAGACATAGGCTAGACACAGGCTAGACACAGGCTAGACACAGGCTAGACACAGGCTAGACACAGGCTAGACACAGGCTAGACACAGGCTAGACACAGGCTAGACACAGGCTAGACACAGGCTAGACACAGGCTAGACACAGGCTAGACACAGGCTAGACACAGGCCAGTCTCAGGCAAGGCACAGGCTAGACACAGGCTAAACACAGGCTAGACACAGGCTAGACACAGGCTAGACACAGGCTAGACACAGGCTAGACACAGGCTAGACACAGGCTAGACACAGGCTAGACACAGGCTAGACACAGGCTAGACACAGGCTAGACACAGGCTAGACACAGGCTAGACACAGGCTAGACACAGGCTAGACACAGGCTAGACACAGGCTAGACACAGGCTAGACACAGGCTAGACACAGGCTAGACACAGGCTAGACACAGGCTAGACACAGGCTAGACACAGGCTAGACACAGGCTAGACACAGGCTAGACACAGGCTAGACACAGGCTAGAAACAGGCTAGACAGAGGCTAGACACAGCTAGACACAGGCTAGAAACAGCTAGACACAGGCTAGACACAGGCTAGACACAGGCTAGACACAGGCTAGACACAGGCTAGACACAGGCTAGACACAGGCTAGACACAGGCTAGACACAGGCTAGACACAGGCTAGACACAGGCTAGACACAGGCTAGACACAGGCTAGACAAAGGCTAGGCACAGGCTAGACTCTGGCTATGCACAGGCTAGACAAAGGCTAGACACTTGCTAGGCACAGAATAGGCACTGGCTAAACACAGGCTAGACACAGGCTAGACACAGGCTAGACACAGGCTAGACACAGGCTAGAAACAGGCTAGACACAGGCTAGACACAGGCTAGACACATTCTAGATACAGGCTAGACACATTCTAGACACAGGCTAGACACTGGCTTGGCACAGACTAGACACTGGCTAGGCACAGGCTAGACACTGGCTAGGCACTGGCTAGGTACAGGCTAGGCACAGGCTAGGTACAGGCTAGGCACAGGCTAGGTACAGGCTAGGCACAGGCTAGGTACAGGCTAGGCACAGGCTAGGTACAGGCTAGGCACAGGCTAGGCAGAGGCCAGGCACATGCTAGAAACAGGCTAGACACAGGCTAGACAAAGGCTAGACACAGGCTAGACACAGGCTAGACACAGGCTAGACACAGGATAGACACAGGCTAGACAGAGGCTATACACTGGCTAGACTCTGGCTATGCACAGGCTAGACAAAGGCTAGACACTGGCTAGGCACAGGCTAGGCACAGGCTAGGCACTGGCTAGACACTGGCTGGGCACACGCTATCCACATGCCAGTCTCAGGCAAGGCACAGGTAGACACAGGCTAAACACAGGCTAGAAACAGCTAGACACAGGCTAGACACAGGCTAGACACAGGCTAGACACAGGCTAGACACAGGCTAGACACAGGCTAGACACAGGCTAGACACAGGCTAGACACAGGCTAGACACAGGCTAGACACAGGCTAGACACAGGCTAGACAAAGGCTAGGCACAGGCTAGACTCTGGCTATGCACAGGCTAGACAAAGGCTAGACACTTGCTAGGCACAGAATAGGCACTGGCTAAACACAGGCTAGACACAGGCTAGACACGGGCTAGACACAGGCTAGACACAGGCTAGACACATTCTAGATACAGGCTAGACACATTCTAGACACAGACTAGACACTGGCTTGGCACAGACTAGACACTGGCTAAGCACAGGCTAGACACATGCTAGAAACTGGCTAGACACGGGCTAGACACTGGCTGGGTACAGGCTAGACACTGGCTAGGCACAGGCTAGACACTGGCTAGGCACTGGCTAGGTACAGGCTAGGCACAGGCTAGGTACAGGCTAGGCACAGGCTAGGTACAGGCTAGGCACAGGCTAGGTACAGGCTAGCCACAGGCTAGGTACAGGCTAGGCACAGGCTAGGCAGAGGCCAGGCACATGCTAGAAACAGGCTAGACACAGGCTAGACAAAGGCTAGACACAGGCTAGACACAGGCTAGACACAGGCTAGACACAGGATAGACACAGGATAGACACAGGCTAGACAGAGGCTAAACACTGGCTAGACTCTGGCTATGCACAGGCTAGACAAAGGCTAGACACTGGCTAGGCACAGGCTAGGCACTGGCTAGACACTGGCTAGGCACACGCTATCCACATGCCAGTCTCAGGCAAGGCACAGGCTAGACACAGGCTAAACACAGGCTAGACACAGGCTAGACACAGGCTAGACACAGGCTAGACACAGGCTAGACACAGGCTAGACACAGGCTAGACACAGGCTAGACACACGCTAGACACAGGCTAGACACAGGCCAGTCTCAGGCAAGGCACAGGCTAGACACAGGCTAAACACAGGCTAGACACAGGCTAGACACAGGCTAGACACAGGCTAGACACAGGCTAGACACAGGCTAGACACAGGCTAGACACAGGCTAGACACAGGCTAGACACAGGCTAGACACAGGCTAGACACAGGCTAGACACAGGCTAGACACAGGCTAGACACAGGCTAGACACAGGCTAGACACAGGCTAGACACAGGCTAGACACAGGCTAGACACAGGCTAGACACAGGCTAGACACAGGCTAGACACAGGCTAGACACAGGCTAGACACAGGCTGAACATTGGCTAGACACAGGCTAGACACAGGCTAGACACAGGCTAGACACAGGCTAGACACAGGCTAGACACAGGCTAGACACAGGCTAGACACAGGCTAGACACAGGCTAGACACAGGCTAGACACAGGCTAGGGTACAGGCTAGGCACAGGCTAGGCACAGGCTAGGCACAGGCTAGGTACAGGCTAGGCACAGGCTAGGCACAGGCTAGGTACAGGCTAGGCACAGGCTAGGTACAGGCTAGGCACAGGCTAGGTACAGGCTAGGCACAGGCTAGGCAGAGGCCAGGCACATGCTAGAAACAGGCTAGACACAGGCTAGACACAGGCTAGACACAGGCTAGACACAGGATAGACACAGGCTAGGCACAGGCTAGACACTGGCTTGGCACAGACTAGACACTGGCTAAGCACAGGCTAGACACATGCTAGAAACTGGCTAGACACGGGCTAGACACTGGCTGGGAACAGGCTAGACACTGGCTAGGCACAGGCTAGACACTGGCTAGGCACAGGCCAGACACTGGCTAGGTGCAGGCTAGGCACAGGCTAGGTACAGGCTAGGCACAGGCTAGGTACAGGCTAGGCACAGGCTAGGTACAGGCTAGGCACAGGCTAGGCAGAGGCCAGGCACATGCTAGAAACAGGCTAGACACAGGCTAGACAAAGGCTAGACAAAGGCTAGACACAGGCTAGACACAGGCTAGACACAGGCTAGACACAGGATAGACACAGGCTAGACAGAGGCTATACACTGGCTAGACTCTGGCTATGCACAGGCTAGACAAAGGCTAGACACTGGCTAGGCACAGGCTAGGCACTGGCTAGACACTGGCTAGGCACACGCTATCCACATGCCAGTCTCAGGCAAGGCACAGGCTAGACACAGGCTAAACACAGGCTAGACACAGGCTAGACACAGGCTAGACACAGGCTAGACACAGTCTAGACACAGGCTAGACACAGGCTAGACACAGGCCAGTCTCAGGCAAGGCACAGGCTAGACACAGGCTAAACACAGGCTAGACACAGGCTAGACTCAGGCTAGACACAGGCTAGACACAGGCTAGACACAGGCTAGACACAGGCTAGACACAGGCTAGACACAGGCTAGACACAGGCTAGACACAGGCTAGACACAGGCTAGACACAGGCTAGACACAGGCTAGACACAGGCTAGACACAGGCTAGACACAGGCTAGACACAGGCTAGACACAGGCTAGACACAGGCTAGACACAGGCTAGACACAGGCTAGACACAGGCTAGACACAGGCTAGACACAGGCTAGACACAGGCTAGACACAGGCTAGACACAGGCTAGACACAGGCTAGACACAGGCTAGACACAGGCTAGACACAGGCTAGACAGAGGCTAGACACAGGCTAGAAACAGCTAGACACAGGCTAGACACAGGCTAGACACAGGCTAGACACAGGCTAGACACAGGCTAGACACAGGCTAGACACAGGCTAGACACAGGCTAGACACAGGCTAGACACAAGCTAGACACAGGCTAGACACAGGCTAGACACAGGCTAGACACAGGCTAGACACAGGCTAGACACAGGCTAGACAAAGGCTAGGCACAGGCTAGACTCTGGCTATGCACAGGCTAGACAAAGGCTAGACACTTGCTAGGCACAGAATAGGCACTGGCTAAACACAGGCTAGACACAGGCTAGACACAGGCTAGAAACAGGCTAGACACAGGCTAGACACAGGCTAGACACATTCTAGATACAGGCTAGACACATTCTAGACACAGGCTAGACACTGGCTTGGCACAGACTAGACACTGGCTAGGCACAGGCTAGACACTGGCTAGGCACTGGCTAGGTACAGGCTAGGCACAGGCTAGGTACAGGCTAGGCACAGGCTAGGTACAGGCTAGGCACAGGCTAGGTACAGGCTAGGCACAGGCTAGGTACAGGCTAGGCACAGGCTAGGCAGAGGCCAGGCACATGCTAGAAACAGGCTAGACACAGGCTAGACAAAGGCTAGACACAGGTTAGACACAGGCTAGACACAGGCTAGACACAGGCTAGACACAGGATAGACACAGGCTAGACACAGGCTATACACTGGCTAGACTCTGGCTATGCACAGGCTAGACAAAGGCTAGACACTGGCTAGGCACAGGCTAGGCACTGGCTAGACACTGGCTAGGCACACGCTATCCACATGCCAGTCTCAGGCAAGGCACAGGTAGACACAGGCTAAACACAGGCTAGAAACAGCTAGACACAGGCTAGACACAGGCTAGACACAGGCTAGACACAGGCTAGACACAGGCTAGACACAGGCTAGACACAGGCTAGACACAGGCTAGACACAGGCTAGACACAGGCTAGACACAGGCTAGACACAGGCTAGACACAGGCTAGACAAAGGCTAGGCACAGGCTAGGCACAGGCTAGACAAAGGCTAGACACTTGCTAGGCACAGAATAGGCACTGGCTAAACACAGGCTAGACACAGGCTAGACACGGGCTAGACACAGGCTAGACACAGGCTAGACACAGGCTAGACACATTCTAGATACAGGCTAGACACATTCTAGACACAGGCTAGACACTGGCTTGGCACAGACTAGACACTGGCTAAGCACAGGCTAGACACATGCTAGAAACTGGCTAGACACGGGCTAGACACTGGCTGGGTACAGGCTAGACACTGGCTAGGCACAGGCTAGACACTGGCTAGGCACTGGCTAGGTACAGGCTAGGCACAGGCTAGGTACAGGCTAGGCACAGGCTAGGTACAGGCTAGGCACAGGCTAGGTACAGGCTAGCCACAGGCTAGGGTACAGGCTAGGCACAGGCTAGGCAGAGGCCAGGCACATGCTAGAAACAGGCTAGACACAGGCTAGACAAAGGCTAGACACAGGCTAGACACAGGCTAGACACAGGCTAGACACAGGATAGACACAGGCTAGACAGAGGCTAAACACTGGCTAGACTCTGGCTATGCACAGGCTAGACAAAGGCTAGACACTGGCTAGGCACAGGCTAGGCACTGGCTAGACACTGGCTAGGCACACGCTATCCACATGCCAGTCTCAGGCAAGGCACAGGCTAGACACAGGCTAAACACAGGCTAGACACAGGCTAGACACAGGCTAGACACAGGCTAGACACAGGCTAGACACAGGCTAGGCACAGGCTAGACACAGGCTAGACACAGGCTAGACACACGCTAGACACAGGCTAGACACAGGCCAGTCTCAGGCAAGGCACAGGCTAGACACAGGCTAAACACAGGCTAGACACAGGCTAGACACAGGCTAGACACAGGCTAGACACAGGCTAGACACAGGCTAGACACAGGCTAGACACAGGCTAGACACAGGCTAGACACAGGCTAGACACAGGCTAGACACAGGCTAGACACAGCCTAGACACAGGCTAGACACAGGCTAGAAACAGGCTAGAAACAGGCTAGACAGAGGCTAGACACAGCTAGACACAGGCTAGAAACAGCTAGACACAGGCTAGACACAGGCTAGACACAGGCTAGACACAGGCTAGACACAGGCTAGACACAGGCTAGACACAGGCTAGACACAGGCTAGACACAGGCTAGACACAGGCTAGACACAGGCTAGACACAGGCTAGACACAGGCTAGACACAGGCTAGACAAAGGCTATACACTGGCTAGACTCTGGCTATGCACAGGCTAGACAAAGGCTAGACACTGGCTAGGCACAGGCTAGGCACTGGCTAGACACTGGCTAGGCACACGCTATCCACATGCCAGTCTCAGGCAAGGCACAGGTAGACACAGGCTAAACACAGGCTAGAAACAGCTAGACACAGGCTAGACACAGGCTAGACACAGGCTAGACACAGGCTAGACACAGGCTAGACACAGGCTAGACACAGGCTAGACACAGGCTAGACACAGGCTAGACACAGGCTAGACACAGGCTAGACACAGGCTAGACACAGGCGAGACACAGGCTAGACACAGGCTAGACACAGGCTAGACACAGGCTAGACACAGGCTAGACACAGGCTAGACACAGGCTAGACACAGGCTAGACAAAGGCTAGGCACAGGCTAGACAAAGGCTAGACACTTGCTAGGCACAGAATAGGCACTGGCTAAACACAGGCTAGACACAGGCTAGACACGGGCTAGACACAGGCTAGACACAGGCTAGACACAGGCTAGACACATTCTAGATACAGGCTAGACACATTCTAGACAGAGGCTAGACACTGGCTTGGCACAGACTAGACACTGGCTAAGCACAGGCTAGACAAATGCTAGAAACTGGCTAGACACGGGCTAGACACTGGCTGGGTACAGGCTAGACACTGGCTAGGCACAGGCTAGACACTGGCTAGGCACTGGCTAGGTACAGGCTAGGCACAGGCTAGGTACAGGCTAGGCACAGGCTAGGTACAGGCTAGGCACAGGCTAGGTACAGGCTAGCCACAGGCTAGGTACAGGCTAGGCACAGGCTAGGCAGAGGCCAGGCACATGCTAGAAACAGGCTAGACACAGGCTAGACAAAGGCTAGACACAGGCTAGACACAGGCTAGACACAGGCTAGACACAGGATAGACACAGGCTAGACAGAGGCTAAACACTGGCTAGACTCTGGCTATGCACAGGCTAGACAAAGGCTAGACACTGGCTAGGCACAGGCTAGGCACTGGCTAGACACTGGCTAGGCACACGCTATCCACATGCCAGTCTCAGGCAAGGCACAGGCTAGACACAGGCTAGACACAGGCTAAACACAGGCTAGACACAGGCTAGACACAGGCTAGACACAGGCTAGACACAGGCTAGACACAGGCTAGGCACAGGCTAGACACAGGCTAGACACAGGCTAGACACACGCTAGACACAGGCTAGACACAGGCCAGTCTCAGGCAAGGCACAGGCTAGACACAGGCTAAACACAGGCTAGACACAGGCTAGACACAGGCTAGACACAGGCTAGACACAGGCAAGACATTCGCTAGTCACAGGCTAGACACAGGCTAGACACAGGCTAGACACAGGCTAGACACAGGCTAGACACAGGCTAGACACAGGCTAGACACAGGCTAGACACAGGCTAGACACAGGCTGAACACAGGCTAGACACAGGCTAGACACAGGCTAGACACAGGCTAGACACAGGCTAGACACAGGCTAGACACAGGCTAGACACAGCCTAGACACAGGCTAGACACAGGCTAGAAACAGGCTAGACAGAGGCTAGACACAGCTAGACACAGGCTAGAAACAGCTAGACACAGGCTAGACACAGGCTAGACACAGGCTAGACACAGGCTAGACACAGGCTAGACACAGGCTAGACACAGGCTAGACACAGGCTAGACACAGGCTAGACACAGGCTAGACACAGGCTAGACACAGGCTAGACAAAGGCTAGGCACAGGCTAGACTCTGGCTATGCACAGGCTAGACAAAGGCTAGACACTTGCTAGGCACAGAATAGGCACTGGCTAAACACAGGCTAGACACAGGCTAGACACATTCTAGACACAGGCTAGACACATTCTAGATACAGGCTAGACACATTCTAGACACAGGCTAGACACAGGCTAGACACGGGCTAGACACAGGCTAGACACAGGCTAGACACAGGCTAGGCACAGGCTAGACACAGGCTAGACACAGGCTAGACACAGGCTAGACACAGGCTAGACACAGGCTGGACACAGGCTGGACACAGGCTAGACACAGGCTTGACACAGGCTAGACACAGGCTAGACACAGGCTAGACACAGAGTAGACACAGGCTAGACACAGGCTAGACACAGGCTAGATACAGGCAAGACACAGGCTAGACACAGGCTAGACACAGGCTAGACACAGGCTAGACACAAGCTAGACACAGGCAAGACACAGGCAAGACACAGGCTAGACACAGGCTAGACACAGGCTAGACACAGGCTAGACACAGGCTAGACACAGGCTAGACGCAGGCTAGACACAGGCTAGACACAGGCTAGACACAGGCTAGACACAGGCTAGATACAGGCTAGGCAAAGGTTGGGCACAGGCTAGGCACTGGCTAGGCACAGGCTAGGCACTGGCTAGACACTGGCTCGGAACACGCTATGCACATGCCAGTCTCAGGCAAGGCACAGGCTTGACACAGGCTATGCACATGCCAGTCACAGGCAAGGCACAGGCTATACACAGGCTAGACACTGGCTAGGCACAGGCTAGACACTGGCTAGGCACAGACTAGACACTGGCTAAGCACAGGCTAGACACAGGCTAGAAACTGGCTAGGTACAGGCTAGAAACTGGCTAGGCACAGGCCAGACACTGGCTAGACACAGGCTAGACACAGGCTAGACACAGGCTAGACACAGGCTAGACACAGGCTAGACACAGGCTAGACACAGGCTAGACACAGGCTAGACACAGAGTAGACACAGGCTAGACACAGGCTAGACACAGGCAAAAACAGGCTAGGCACAGGTTGGGCACAGGCTAGGCACTGGATAGGCACAGGCTAGGCACTGGCTAGACACTGGCTCGGAACACGCTATGCACATGCCAGTCTCAGGCAAGGCACAGGCTTGACACAGGCTAGACACTAGCTAGGCACAGGCTATGCACATGCCAGTCACATGCAAGTCACAGGCTTAACACAGGCTAGACACTGGCTAGGCACAGGCTAGACACTGGCTTGGCACAGACTAGATACTGGCTAAGCACAGGCCAGACACTGGCTAGGCACAGGCTAGACACTGGCTAGGCACAGGCTAGATACTGGCTGGGTACAGGATAGACACTGGCCAGGCACTGGGAAGCTACAGGCTAGGCACTGGCTAGGCACTGGCTAGGCACTGGCTATGCACATGCCAGTCACAGGCAAGTCACAGGCTATACACAGGCTAGACACTGGCTTGGCACAGACTAGACACTGGCTTGGCACAGACTAGACACTGGCTAAGCACAGGCTAGACACAGCCTAGAAACTGGCTAGACACAGGCAAGACACAGGCTAGACACAGGCTGGACACAGGCTAGACACAGGCTGGACACAGGCTAGACACAGGCTAGACACAGGCTAGACACAGGCTAGACACAGGCTAGACACAGGCTAGACACAGGCTGGACACTGGCTAGGCACAGGCTAGACACTGGCTTGGCACAGACTAGACACTGGCTAAGCACAGGCTAGACACAGCCTAGAAACTGGCTAGACACAGGCTAGACACAGGCTAGACACAGGCTAGACACAGGCTAGGCACTGGCTAGACACTGGCTCGGAACACGCTATGCACATGCAAGTCTCAAGCAAGGCACAGGCTTGACACAGGCTAGACACTGGCTAGGCACTGGCTATGCACATGCCAGTCACAGGCAAGTCACAGGCTATACACAGGCTAGACACTGGCTAGGCACAGGCTAGACACTGGCTTGGCACAGACTAGACACTGGCTAAGCACAGGCTAGACACAGCCTAGAAACTGGCTAGACACAGGCTAGACACAGGCTAGACACAGGCTAGACACAGGCTAGACACAGGCTAGCCACAGGCTAGACACAGGCTGGACACAGGCTAGACACAGGCTAGACACAGGCTAGACACAGGTTAGACACAGGCTAGACATAGGCTAGACACAGGCTAGACACAGGCTAGACAGAGGCTAGACACAGGCTAGACACAGGCTAGAAACAGGCTAGACAGAGGCTAGAAACAGGCTAGACACAGGCTAGACACAGGCTAGACACAGGCTAGACACAGAGTAGACACAGAGTAGACACAGAGTAGACACAGAGTAGACACAGAGTAGACACAGAGTAGACACAGGCTAGACACAGGCTAGACACAGGCTAGACAGAGGCTACACACAGACTAGACACAGGCTAGACACAGGCTACACGCAGGCTAGGCACAAGCTAGGCACAGGCTAGACACAGGCTAGAAACAGGCTAGACACAGGCTAGACACAGGCTAGACACAGGCTAGACACAGGCTAGACACAGGCTAGACACAGGCTAGACACAGGCTAGACAAAGGCTAGATACAGGCAAGACACAGGCTAGACACTGGCTAGGCACAGGCTAGACACAGGCTAGACACAGGCTAGACACAGGCTAGACACAGGCTAAACACAGGCTAGGCACAGGCTAGGCACTGGCTAGGCACAGGCTAGGCACTGGCTAGACATTGGCTCGGAACACGCTATGCACATGCCAGTCTCAGGCAAGGCACAGGCTTGACACAGGCTAGACACTGGCTAGGCACAGGCTATGCACATGCCAGTCACATGCAAGGCACAGGCTATACACAGGCTAGACAATGGCTAGGCACAGGCTAGACACTGGCTTGGCACAGACTAGACACTGGCTAGGCACTGGCTAGACACAGGCTAGACACAGGCTAGACACAGGATAGACACAGGCTAGACACAGGCTAGACACAGGCTAGACACAGGCTAGACACAGGCTAGACACAGGCTAGACACAGGCTAGACACAGGCTAGACACAGGCTAGACACAGGCTAGACACAGGCTAGACACAGGCTAGACAACACAGGCTAGACACAGGCTAGACACAGGCTAGGCACAGGCTAGACCCAGGCTAGACCCAGGCTAGACACAGGCTAGACACAGGCTAGACACAGGCTAGACACAGGCTAGACACAGAGTAGACACAGAGTAGACACAGAGTAGACACAGAGTAGACACAGAGTAGACACAGAGTAGACACAGGCTAGACACAGGCTAGACACAGGCTAGACACAGGCTAGACACAGGCTAGACGCAGGCTAGGCACAGGCTAGACACAGGCTTGAAACAGGCTAGACACAGGCTAGACACAGGCTAGACACAGGCTAGACACAGGCTAGACACAGGCTAGACACAGGCTAGACACAGGCTAGACACAGGCTAGACACAGGCTAGACACAGGCTAGACACAGGCAAGACACAGGCTAGACACAGGCTAGACACAGGCTAGACACAGGCTAGACACAGGCTAAACACAGGCTAGGCACAGGTTGGGCAGAGGCTAGGCACTGGCTAGGCACTGGCTCGGAACACGCTATGCACATGCCAGTCTCAGGCAAAGCACAGGCTTGACACAGGCTAGACACTGGCAAGGCACGGGCTATGCACATGCCAGTCATAGGCAAGGCACAGGCTATACACAGGCTAGACAATGGCTAGGCACAGGCTAGACACTGGCTTGGCACAGACTAGACAGTGGCTAAACACAGGCTAGACACAGGCTAGAAACTGGCTAGGTACAGGCTAGAAACTGGCTAGGCACAGGCCAGACACTGGCTAGGGTCATTCTAGACACTGGCTAGGCACAGGCTAGATACTGGCTAGGCACAGGGTAGACACAGGCCAGACACTGGCTGGGTACAGGCTAGACACTGGCTAGGCACTGGCTAGGTACAGGCTAGGCACTGGCTAGGTACAGGCTAGTCACTGGCTAGGTACAGGCTAGGTACATTCTAGGCACTGGCTAGGTACAGGCTAGGCACTGGCTAGGCACTGGCTAAGTACAGGCTAGGCACAGGCTAGACACAGGCTAGACACAGGCTAGACACTGGCTCGGAACACGCTATGCACATGCCAGTCTCAGGCAAGGCACACGCTTGACACAGGCTAGACACTGGCTAGGCACAGGCTATGCACATGCCAGTCACAGGCAAGACACAGGCTACACACAGGCTAGACAATGGCTAGGCACAGGCTAGACACTGGCTTGGGACAGACTAGACACTGGCTAAGCACAGGCTAGACACAGGCTAGAAACTGGCTAGGTACAGGCTAGACACTGGCTAGGCACAGGCAAGACACTGGCTAGGCACAGGCTAGACACTGGCTAGGCACAGGCTAGACACTGGCTAGGCACAGGCTAGACACAGGCTAGACACTGGCTGGGTACAGGCTAGACACTGGCTAGGCACTGGCTAGGTTTAGGCTAGGCACTGGCTAGGTACAGGCTAGGCACTGGCTAGGCACTGGCTAGGTACAAGCTAGACACAGGCTAGACACAGGCTAGACAAAGGCTAGACACAGGCTAGACACAGGCTAGACACAGGCTAGACACAGGCTAGACACAGGCTAGACACAGGCTAGACACAGGCTAGACACAGGCTAGACACAGGCTAGACACAGGCTAGACACAGGCTAGACACAGCCTAGATACAGGCTAGACACAGGCTAGACACAGGCTAGACACAGGCTAGATACAGGCTAGACACAGGCTAGACACAGGCTAGACACAGAGTAGACACAGGCTAGACACAGGCTAGACACAGGCTAGATACAGGCAAGACACAGGCTAGACACAGGCTAGACACAGGCTAGACACAGGCTAGACACAAGCTAGACACAGGCAAGACACAGGCAAGACACAGGCTAGACACAGGCTAGACACAGGCTAGACACAGGCTAGACACAGGCTAGACACAGGCTAGACGCAGGCTAGACACAGGCTAGACACAGGCTAGACACAGGCTAGACACAGGCGAGATACAGGCTAGGCAAAGGTTGGGCACAGGCTAGGCACTGGCTAGGCACAGGCTAGGCACTGGCTAGGCACAGGCTAGGCACTGGCTAGACACTGGCTCGGAACACGCTATGCACATGCCAGTCTCAGGCAAGGCACAGGCTTGACACAGGCTGGACACTGGCTAGGCACAGGCTATGCACATGCCAGTCACAGGCAAGGCACAGGCTATACACAGGCAAGTCACAGGCTATACACAGGCTAGACACTGGCTAGGCACAGGCTAGACACTGGCTTGGCACAGACTAGACACTGGCTAAGCACAGGCTAGACACAGGCTAGAAACTGGCTAGGTACAGGCTAGACACTGGCTAGGCACAGGCAAGACACTGGCTAGGCACAGGCTAGACACTGGCTAGGCACAGGCTAGACACTGGCTAGGCACAGGCTAGACACAGGCTAGACACTGGCTGGGTACAGGCTAGACACTGGCTAGGCACTGGCTAGGTTCAGGCTAGGCACTGGCTAGGTACAGGCTAGGCACTGGCTAGGCACTGGCTAGGTACAAGCTAGGCACAGGCTAGGCAGAGGCAAGGCACATGCTAGACACAGGCTAGACACAGGCTAGACAAAGGCTAGACACAGGCTAGACACAGGCTAGACAAAGGCTAGACACAGGCTAGACACTGGCTAGGCACAGGCTATGCACATGCCAGTCACAGGCAAGTCACAGGCTATACACAGGCTAGACACTGGCTAGGCACAGGCTAGACACTGGCTTGGCACAGACTAGACACTGGCTAAGCACAGGCTAGACACAGCCTAGAAACTGGCTAGACACAGGCTAGACACAGGCTAGACACAGGCTAGACACAGGCTAGACACAGGCTAGACACAGGCTAGACACAGGCTAGACACAGGCTAGACACAAGCTAGACACAGGCAAGACACAGGCAAGACACAGGCTAGACACAGGCTAGACACAGGCTAGACACAGGCTAGACACAGGCTAGACACAGGCTAGACGCAGGCTGGACACAGGCTAGACACAGGCTAGACACAGGCTAGATACAGGCTAGACACAGGCTGGACACTGGCTAGGCACAGGCTAGACACTGGCTTGGCACAGACTAGACACTGGCTAAGCACAGGCTAGACACAGCCTAGAAACTGGCTAGACACAGGCTAGACACAGGCTAGACACAGGCTAGACACAGGCTAGGCACTGGCTAGACACTGGCTCGGAACACGCTATGCACATGCCAGTCTCAGGCAAGGCACAGGCTTGACACAGGCTGGACACTGGCTTGGCACAGGCTATGCACATGCCAGTCACAGGCAAGGCACAGGCTATACACAGGCAAGTCACAGGCTATACACAGGCTAGACACTGGCTAGGCACAGGCTAGACACTGGCTTGGCACAGACTAGACACTGGCTAAGCACAGGCTAGACACAGCCTAGAAACTGGCTAGACACAGGCTAGACACAGGCTAGACACAGGCTAGACACAGGCTAGACACAGGCTAGACACAGGCTAGACACAGGCTAGACACAGGCTAGACACAGGCTAGACACAGGCTAGACACAGGCTAGACACAGAGTAGACACAGGCTAGACACAGGCTAGACACAGGCTAGAAACAGGCTAGGCACTGGCTAGACACTGGCTCGGAACACGCTATGCACATGCCAGTCTCAGGCAAGGCACAGGCTTGACACAGGCTAGACACTGGCTAGGCACAGGCTATGCACATGCCAGTCACATGCAAGTCACAGGCTTAACACAGGCTAGACACTGGCTAGGCACAGGCTAGACACTGGCTTGGCACAGACTAGACACTGGCTAAGCACAGGCCAGACACTGGCTAGGCACAGGCTAGACACTGGCTAGGCACATGCTAGATACTGACTGGGTACAGGATAGACACTGGCCAGGCACTGGGAAGCTACAGGCTAGGCACTGGCTAGGCACTGGCTAGGAATAGGCTAGGCATAGGCTAGGCAGAGGCTAGGCACATGCTAGACACAGGCTAGGCACATGCTAGACACAGCCTAGACACAGGCTAGACACAGGCTAGACACAGGCTAGCCACAGGCTAGACACAGGCTGGACACAGGCTAGACACAGGCTAGACACAGGCTAGACACAGGCTAGACACAGGCTAGACACAGGCTAGACACAGGCTAGACACAGGCTAGACACAGGCTAGACACAGGCAAGACACAGGCTAGACACAGGCTAGACACAGGCTAGACACAGGCTAGACACAGGCTAGACACGGGCTAAACACAGGCTAGGCACAGGTTGGGCAGAGGCTAGGCACTGGCTAGGCACTGGCTCGGAACACGCTATGCACATGCCAGTCTCAGGCAAGGCACAGGCTTGACACAGGCTAGACACTGGCAAGGCACGGGCTATGCACATGCCAGTCATAGGCAAGGCACAGGCTATACACAGGCTAGACAATGGCTAGGCACAGGCTAGACACTGGCTTGGCACAGACTAGACAGTGGCTAAACACAGGCTAGACACAGGCTAGAAACTGGCTAGGTACAGGCTAGAAACTGGCTAGGCACAGGCCAGACACTGGCTAGGGTCATTCTAGACACTGGCTAGGCACAGGCTAGATACTGGCTAGGCACAGGGTAGACACAGGCTAGACACTGGCTGGGTACAGGCTAGACACTGGCTAGGCACTGGCTAGGTACAGGCTAGGCACTGGCTAGGTACAGGCTAGGCACTGGCTAGGTACAGGCTAGGTACAGTCTAGGCACTGGCTAGGTACAGGCTAGGCACTGGCTAGGCACTGGCTAAGTACAGGCTAGGCACAGGCTAGACACAGGCTAGACACAGGCTAAACACAGGCTAGACACAGGTTGGGCACAGGCTAGGCACTGGCTAGGCACAGGCTAGGCACTGGCTAGGCACAGGCTAGGCACTGGCTAGACACTGGCTCGGAACACGCTATGCACATGCCAGTCTCAGGCAAGGCACACGCTTGACACAGGCTAGACACTGGCTAGGCACAGGCTATGCACATGCCAGTCACAGGCAAGGCACAGGCAAGGCACAGGCTATACACAGGCTAGACAATGGCTAGGCACAGGCTAGGCACAGGCTAGACACAGGCTAGACACAGGCTAGACACAGGCTAGATACAGGCTAGACACAGGCTAGACACAGGCTAGACACAGAGTAGACACAGGCTAGACACAGGCTAGACACAGGCTAGATACAGGCAAGACACAGGCTAGACACAGGCTAGACACAGGCTAGACACAGGCTAGACACAAGCTAGACACAGGCAAGACACAGGCAAGACACAGGCTAGACACAGGCTAGACACAGGCTAGACACAGGCTAGACACAGGCTAGACACAGGCTAGACGCAGGCTAGACACAGGCTAGACACAGGCTAGACACAGGCTAGACACAGGCTAGATAAAGGCTAGGCAAAGGTTGGGCACAGGCTAGGCACTGGCTAGGCACAGGCTAGGCACTGGCTAGACACTGGCTCGGAACACGCTATGCACATGCCAGTCTCAGGCAAGGCACAGGCTTGACACAGGCTGGACTCTGGCTAGGCACAGGCTATGCACATGCCAGTCACAGGCAAGGCACAGGCTATACACAGGCAAGTCACAGGCTATACACAGGCTAGACACTGGCTAGGCACAGGCTAGACACTGGCTTGGCACAGACTAGACACTGGCTAAGCACAGGCTAGACACAGCCTAGAAACTGGCTAGACACAGGCTAGACACAGGCTAGACACAGGCTAGACACAGGCTAGACACAGGCTAGACACAGGCTAGACACAGGCTAGACACAGGCTAGACACAGAGTAGACACAGGCTAGACACAGGCTAGACACAGGCTAGAAACAGGCTAGGCACAGGTTGGGCACAGGCTAGGCACTGGCTAGACACTGGCTCGGAACACGCTATGCACATGCCAGTCTCAGGCAAGGCACAGGCTTGACACAGGCTAGACACTGGCTAGGCACAGGCTATGCACATGCCAGTCACATGCAAGTCACAGGCTTAACACAGGCTAGACACTGGCTAGGCACAGGCTAGACACTGGCTTGGCACAGACTAGACACTGGCTAAGCACAGGCCAGACACTGGCTAGGCACAGGTTAGACACTGGCTAGGCACAGGCTAGATACTGGCTGGGTACAGGATAGACACTGGCCAGGCACTGGGAAGCTACAGGCTAGGCACTGGCTAGGCACTGGCTAGGAATAGGCTAGGCATAGGCTAGGCAGAGGCAAGGCACATGCTAGACACAGGCTAGACACAGGCTAGACAAAGGCTAGACACAGGCTAGACACAGGCTAGACAAAGGCTAGACACAGGCTAGACACAGGATGGACACAGGCTAGACACAGGCTAGACACAGGCTAGACACAGGCTAGACACAGGCTAGACACAGGCTAGACACAGGCTTGACACAGGCTAGACACAGGCTAGACACAGGCTAGACACAGGCTAGATACAGGCTAGACACAGGCTAGACACAGGCTAGACACAGGCTAGACACAGACTAGAAACAGGCTAGACACAGGCTAGACACAGGCTAGACACAGGCTAGACACAGGCTAGACACAGGCTAGACACAGGCTAGACACAGGCTAGACACAGGCTAGACACAGGCAAGACACAGGCTAGACACAGGCTGGACACAGGCTAGACACAGGCTAGACACAGGTTAGACACAGGCTAGACACAGGCTAGACACAGGCTAGACACAGGCTAGACACAGGCTAGACACAGGCTAGACACAGGCAAGACACAGGCTAGACACAGGCTAGACACAGGCTAGACACAGGCTAGACACAGGCTAGACACAGGCTAGGCACAGGCTAGACACAGGCTAGGCACAGGTTGGGCACAGGTTGGGCACAGGCTAGGCACTGGCTAGGCACAGGCTAGGCACTGGCTAGGCACAGGCTAGGCACTGCCTAGGCACAGGCTAGGCACTGGCTAGACACTGGCTCGGAACACGCTATGCACATGCAAGTCTCAAGCAAGGCACAGGCTTGACACAGGCTAGATACTGGCTAGGCACAGGCTATGCACATGCCAGTCACAGGCAAGTCACAGGCTATACACAGGCTAGACACTGGCTAGGCACAGGCTAGACACTGGCTTGGCACAGACTAGACACTGGCTAAGCACAGGCTAGACACAGCCTAGAAACTGGCTAGACACAGGCTAGACACAGGCTAGACACAGGCTAGACACAGGCTAGCCACAGGCTAGACACAGGCTGGACACAGGCTAGGCACTGGCTAGGTACAGGCTAGGCACTGGCTAGGTACAGGCTAGGTACAGTCTAGGCACTGGCTAGGTACAGGCTAGGCACTGGCTAGGCACTGGCTAAGTACAGGCTAGGCACAGGCTAGACACAGGCTAGACACAGGCTAAACACAGGCTAGGCACAGGTTGGGCACAGGCTAGGCACTGGCTAGGCACAGGCTAGGCACTGGCTAGGCACAGGCTAGGCACTGGCTAGACACTGGCTCGGAACACGCTATGCACATGCCAGTCTCAGGAAAGGCACACGCTTGACACAGGCTAGACACTGGCTAGGCAAAGGCTATGCACATGCCAGTCACAGGCAAGGCACAGGCTATACACAGGCTAGACAATGGCTAGGCACAGGCTAGACACTGGCTTGGGACAGACTAGACACTGGCTAAGCACAGGCTAGACACAGGCTACAAACTGGCTAGGTACAGGCTAGACACTGGCTAGGCACAGGCAAGACACTGGCTAGGCACAGGCTAGACACTGGCTAGGCACAGGCTAGACACTGGCTAGGCACAGGCTAGACACAGGCTAGACACTGGCTGGGTACAGGCTAGACACTGGCTAGGCACTGGCTAGGTTTAGGCTAGGCACTGGCTAGGTACAGGCTAGGCACTGGCTAGGCACTGGCTAGGTACAAGCTAGGCACAGGCTAGGCAGAGGCAAGGCACATGCTAGACACAGGCTAGACACAGGCTAGACAAAGGCTAGACACAGGCTAGACACAGGCTAGACAAAGGCTAGACACAGGCTAGACACAGGATGGACACAGGCTAGACACAGGCTAGACACAGGCTAGACACAGGCTAGACACAGGCTAGACACAGGCTTGACACAGGCTAGACACAGGCTAGACACAGGCTAGACACAGGCTAGATACAGGCTAGACACAGGCTAGACACAGGCTAGACACAGAGTAGACACAGGCTAGACACAGGCTAGACACAGGCTAGATACAGGCAAGACACAGGCTAGACACAGGCTAGACACAGGCTAGACACAGGCTAGACACAAGCTAGACACAGGCAAGACACAGGCAAGACACAGGCTAGACACAGGCTAGACACAGGCTAGACATAGGCTAGACACAGGCTAGACACAGGCTAGACGCAGGCTAGACACAGGCTAGACACAGGCTAGACACAGGCTAGACACAGGCTAGATACAGGCTAGGCAAAGGTTGGGCACAGGCTAGGCACTGGCTAGGCACAGGCTAGGCACTGGCTAGACACTGGCTCGGAACACGCTATGCACATGCCAGTCTCAGGCAAGGCACAGGCTTGACACAGGCTGGACACTGGCTAGGCACAGGCTATGCACATGCCAGTCACAGGCAAGGCACAGGCTATACACAGGCAAGTCACAGGCTATACACAGGCTAGACACTGGCTAGGCACAGGCTGGACACTGGCTAGGCACAGGCTATGCACATGCCAGTCACAGGCAAGGCACAGGCTATACACAGGCAAGTCACAGGCTATACACAGGCTAGACACTGGCTAGGCACAGGCTAGACACTGGCTTGGCACAGACTAGACACTGGCTAAGCACAGGCTAGACACAGGCTAGAAACTGGCTAGGTACAGGCTAGACACTGGCTAGGCACAGGCAAGACACTGGCTAGGCACAGGCTAGACACTGGCTAGGCACAGGCTAGACACTGGCTAGGCACAGGCTAGACACAGGCTAGACACTGGCTGGGTACAGGCTAGACACTGGCTAGGCACTGGCTAGGTTCAGGCTAGGCACTGGCTAGGTACAGGCTAGGCACTGGCTAGGCACTGGCTAGGTACAAGCTAGGCACAGGCTAGGCAGAGGCAAGGCACATGCTAGACACAGGCTAGACACAGGCTAGACAAAGGCTAGACACAGGCTAGACACAGGCTAGACAAAGGCTAGACACAGGCTAGACACAGGCTGAACACAGGCTAGACACAGGCTAGACACAGGCTAGACACAGGCTAGACACAGGCTTGACACAGGCTAGACACAGGCTAGACACAGGCTAGACACAGGCTAGATACAGGCTAGACACAGGCTAGACACAGGCTAGACACAGAGTAGACACAGGCTAGACACAGGCTAGACACAGGCTAGATACAGGCAAGACACAGGCTAGACACAGGCTAGACACAGGCTAGACACAGGCTAGACACAAGCTAGACACAGGCAAGACACAGGCAAGACACAGGCTAGACACAGGCTAGACACAGGCTAGACACAGGCTAGACACAGGCTAGACACAGGCTAGACGCAGGCTAGACACAGGCTAGACACAGGCTAGACACAGGCTAGACACAGGCTAGAAACAGGCTAGGCACAGGTTGGGCACAGGCTAGGCACTGGCTAGGCACAGGCTAGGCACTGGCTAGACACTGGCTCGGAACACGCTATGCACATGCCAGTCTCAGGCAAGGCACAGGCTTGACACAGGCTGGACACTGGCTAGGCACAGGCTATGCACATGCCAGTCACAGGCAAGGCACAGGCTATACACAGGCAAGTCACAGGCTATACACAGGCTAGACACTGGCTAGGCACAGGCTAGACACTGGCTTGGCACAGACTAGACACTGGCTAAGCACAGGCTAGACACAGCCTAGAAACTGGCTAGACACAGGCTAGACACAGGCTAGACACAGGCTCGAGACAGGCTAGACACAGGCTAGACACAGGCTAGACACAGGCTAGACACAGGCTAGACACAGAGTAGACACAGGCTAGACACAGGCTAGACACAGGCTAGAAACAGGCTAGGCACAGGTTGGGCACAGGCTAGGCACTGGCTAGACACTGGCTCGGAACACGCTATGCACATGCCAGTCTCAGGCAAGGCACAGGCTTGACACAGGCTAGACACTGGCTAGGTACAGGCTATGCACATGCCAGTCACATGCAAGTCACAGGCTTAACACAGGCTAGACACTGGCTAGGCACAGGCTAGACACTGGCTTGGCACAGACTAGACACTGGCTAAGCACAGGCCAGACACTGGCTAGGCACAGGCTAGACACTGGCTAGGCACAGGCTAGATACTGACTGGGTACAGGATAGACACTGGCCAGGCACTGGGAAGCTACAGGCTAGGCACTGGCTAGGCACTGGCTAGGAATAGGCTAGGCATAGGCTAGGCAGAGGCTAGGCACATGCTAGACACAGGCTGGGCACATGCTAGACACAGCCTAGACACAGGCTAGACAAAAGCTAGACACAGGCTAGACACAGGCTAGACAAAGGCTAGACACAGGCTAGACACAGGCTAGACACAGGCTAGACACAGACTAGAAACAGGCTAGACACAGGCTAGACACAGGCTAGACACAGGCTAGACACAGGCTAGACACAGGCTAGACACAGGCTAGACACAGGCTAGACACAGGCAAGACACAAGCTAGACACAGGCTGGACACAGGCTAGACACAGGCTAGACACAGGTTAGACACAGGCTAGACACAGGCTAGACACAGGCTAGACACAGGCTAGACACAGGCTAGACACAGGCTAGACACAGGCTAGACACAGGCTAGACACAGGCTAGACACAGGCTAGACACAGGCTAGACACAGGCTAGGCACAGGTTGGGCACAGGTTGGGCACAGGCTAGGCACTGGCTAGGCACAGGCTAGGCACTGTCTAGGCACAGGCTAGGCACTGGCTAGGCACAGGCTAGGCACTGGCTAGACACAGGCTAGGTACAGGCTAAACACAGGCTAGACACAGGCCAGACACAGGCTTGACACAGGCTAGACACTGGCTAGGCACAGGCTATGCACATGCCAGTCACAGGCAAGTCACAGGCTATACACAGGCTAGACACTGGCTAGGCACAGGCTAGACACTGGCTTGGCACAGACTAGACACTGGCTAAGCACAGGCTAGACACAGCCGAGAAACTGGCTAGACACAGGCTAGACACAGGCTAGACACAGGCTAGACACAGGCTAGCCACAGGCTAGACACAGGCTGGACACAGGCTAGACACAGGCTAGACACAGGCTAGACACAGGTTAGACACAGGCTAGACACAGGCTAGACACAGGCTAGACACAGGCTAGACAGAGGCTAGACACAGGCTAGACACAGGCTAGACACAGGCTAGACAGAGGCTAGAAACAGGCTAGACACAGGCTAGACACAGGCTAGACACAGGCTAGACACAGGCTAGACACAGAGTAGACACAGAGTAGACACAGAGTAGACACAGAGTAGACACAGAGTAGACACAGGCTAGGCACAGGTTGGGCACAGGTTGGGCACAGGCTAGACACTGGCTCGGAACACGCTATGCACATGCCAGTCTCAGGCAAGGCACAGGCTTGACACAGGCTAGACACTGGCTAGGCACAGGCTATGCACATGCCAGTCACAGGCAAGTCACAGGCTATACACAGGCTAGACACTGGCTAGGCACAGGCTAGACACTGGCTTGGCACAGACTAGACTATGGCTAAGCACAGGCTAGACACAGCCTAGAAACTGGCTAGACACAGGCTAGACACAGGCTAGACACAGGCTAGACACAGGCTAGCCACAGGCTAGACACAGGCTGGACACAGGCTAGACACAGGCTAGACACAGGCTAGACACAGGCTAGACACAGGCAAGACACAGGCTAGACACAGGCTAGACACAGGCTAGACACAGGCAAGACACAGGCTAGACACAGGCTAGACACAGGCTAGACACAGGCTAGACACAGTCTAGACACAGGCTAGACACAGGCTAGACACAGTCTAGACACAGGCTAAACACAGGCTAGGCACAGGTTGGGCAGAGGCTAGGCACTGGCTAGGCACTGGCTCGGAACACGCTATGCACATGCCAGTCTCAGGCAAGGCACAGGCTTGACACAGGCTAGACACTGGCAAGGCACGGGCTATGCACATGCCAGTCATAGGCAAGGCACAGGCTATACACAGGCTAGACAATGGCTAGGCACAGGCTAGACACTGGCTTGGCACAGACTAGACAGTGGCTAAACACAGGCTAGACACAGGCTAGAAACTGGCTAGGTACAGGCTAGAAACTGGCTAGGCACAGGCCAGACACTGGCTAGGGTCATTCTAGACACTGGCTAGGCACAGGCTAGATACTGGCTAGGCACAGGGTAGACACAGGCTAGACACTGGCTGGGTACAGGCTAGACACTGGCTAGGCACTGGCTAGGTACAGGCTAGGCACTGGCTAGGTACAGGCTAGGCACTGGCTAGGTACAGGCTAGGTACAGTCTAGGCACTGGCTAGGTATAGGCTAGGCACTGGCTAGGCACTGGCTAAGTACAGGCTAGGCACAGGCTAGACACAGGCTAGACACAGGCTAAACACAGGCTAGGCACAGGTTGGGCACAGGCTAGGCACTGGCTAGGCACAGGCTAGGCACTGGCTAGACACTGGCTCGGAACACGCTATGCACATGCCAGTCTCAGGCAAGGCACACGCTTGACACAGGCTAGACACTGGCTAGGCACAGGCTATGCACATGCCAGTCACAGGCAAGGCACAGGCTATACACAGGCTAGACAATGGCTAGGCACAGGCTAGACACTGGCTTGGGACAGACTAGACACTGGCTAAGCACAGGCTAGACACAGGCTAGAAACTGGCTAGGTACAGGCTAGACACTGGCTAGGCACAGGCAAGACACTGGCTAGGCACAGGCTAGACACTGGCTAGGCACAGGCTAGACACAGGCTAGACACTGGCTGGGTACAGGCTAGACACTGGCTAGGCACTGGCTAGGTTCAGGCTAGGCACTGGCTAGGTACAGGCTAGGCACTGGCTAGGCACTGGCTAGGTACAAGCTAGGCACAGGCTAGGCAGAGGCAAGGCACATGCTAGACACAGGCTAGACACAGGCTAGACAAAGGCTAGACACAGGCTAGACACAGGCTAGACAAAGGCTAGACACAGGCTAGACACAGGCTGGACACAGGCTAGACACAGGCTAGACACAGGCTAGACACAGGCTAGACACAGGCTAGACACAGGCTTGACACAGGCTAGACACAGGCTAGACACAGGCTAGACACAGGCTAGATACAGGCTAGACACAGGCTAGACACAGGCTAGACACAGAGTAGACACAGGCTAGACACAGGCTAGACACAGGCTAGATACAGGCAAGACACAGGCTAGACACAGGCTAGACACAGGCTAGACGCAGGCTAGACACAAGCTAGACACAGGCAAGACACAGGCAAGACACAGGCTAGACATAGGCTAGACACAGGCTAGACACAGGCTAGATAAAGGCTAGGCAAAGGTTGGGCACAGGCTAGGCACTGGCTAGGCACAGGCTAGGCACTGGCTAGACACTGGCTCGGAACACGCTATGCACATGCCAGTCTCAGGCAAGGCACAGGCTTGACACAGGCTGGACACTGGCTAGGCACAGGCTATGCACATGCCAGTCACAGGCAAGGCACAGGCTATACACAGGCAAGTCACAGGCTATACACAGGCTAGACACTGGCTAGGCACAGGCTAGACACTGGCTTGGCACAGACTAGACACTGGCTAAGCACAGGCTAGACACAGCCTAGAAACTGGCTAGACACAGGCTAGACACAGGCTAGACACAGGCTAGACACAGGCTAGACACAGGCTAGACACAGAGTAGACACAGGCTAGACACAGGCTAGACACAGGCTAGAAACAGGCTAGGCACAGGTTGGGCACAGGCTAGGCACTGGCTAGACACTGGCTCGGAACACGCTATGCACATGCCAGTCTCAGGCAAGGCACAGGCTTGACACAGGCTAGACACTGGCTAGGTACAGGCTATGCACATGCCAGTCACATGCAAGTCACAGGCTTAACACAGGCTAGACACTGGCTAGGCACAGGCTAGACACTGGCTAGGCACAGGCTAGATACTGGCTGGGTACAGGATAGACACTGGTCAGGCACTGGGAAGCTACAGGCTAGGCACTGGCTAGGCACTGGCTAGGAATAGGCTAGGCATAGGCTAGGCAGAGGCTAGGCACATGCTAGACACAGCCTAGACACAGGCTAGACAAAAGCTAGACACAGGCTAGACACAGGCTAGACAAAGGCTAGACACAGGCTAGACACAGGCTAGACACAGGCTAGACACAGACTAGAAACAGGCTAGACACAGGCTAGACACAGGCTAGACACAGGCTAGACACAGGCTAGACACAGGCTAGACACAGGCTAGACACAGGCTAGACACAGGCTAGACACAGGCTAGACACAGGCAAGACACAGGCTAGACACAGGCTGGACACAGGCTAGACACAGGCTGGACACAGGCTAGACACAGGCTAGACACAGGTTAGACACAGGCTAGACACAGGCTAGACACAGGCTAGACACAGGCTAGACACAGGCTAGACACAGGCTAGACACAGGCTAGACACAGGCTAGACACAGGCTAGACACAGGCTAGACACAGGCTAGACACAGGCTAGACACAGGCTAGACACAGGCTAGACACAGGCTAGACACAGGCTAGACACAGGCTAGGCACAGGTTGGGCACAGGTTGGGCACAGGCTAGGCACTGGCTAGGCACAGGCTAGGCACTGGCTAGGCACAGGCTAGGCACTGGCTAGGCACAGGCTAGGCACTGGCTAGGCACAGGCTAGGCACTGGCTAGACACTGGCTCGGAACACGCTATGCACATGCAAGTCTCAAGCAAGGCACAGGCTTGACACAGGCTAGACACTGGCTAGGCACAGGCTATGCACATGCCAGTCACAGGCAAGTCACAGGCTATACACAGGCTAGACACTGGCTAGGCACAGGCTAGACACTGGCTTGGCACAGACTAGACACTGGCTAAGCACAGGCTAGACACAGCCTAGAAACTGGCTAGCCACAGGCTAGACACAGGCTGGACACAGGCTAGACACAGGCTAGACACAGGCTAGACACAGGTTAGACACAGGCTAGACATAGGCTAGACACAGGCTAGACACAGGCTAGACAGAGGCTAGAAACAGGCTAGACACAGGCTAGACACAGGCTAGACACAGGCTAGACACAGGCTAGACACAGAGTAGACACAGAGTAGACACAGAGTAGACACAGGCTAGACACAGGCTAGACACAGGATAGACAGAGGCTACACACAGACTAGACACAGGCTAGACACAGGCTAGACGCAGGCTAGGCACAAGCTAGGCACAGGCTAGACACAGGCTAGAAACAGGCTAGACACAGGCTAGGCACATGCTAGACACAGCCTAGACACAGGCTAGACAAAAGCTAGACACAGGCTAGACACAGGCTAGACACAGGCTAGACACAGGATAGACAGAGGCTACACACAGACTAGACACAGGCTAGACACAGGCTAGACGCAGGCTAGGCACAAGCTAGGCACAGGCTAGACACAGGCTAGAAACAGGCTAGACACAGGCTAGGCACATGCTAGACACAGCCTAGACACAGGCTAGACAAAAGCTAGACACAGGCTAGACACAGGCTAGACAAAGGCTAGACACAGGCTAGACACAGGCTAGACACAGGCTAGACACAGACTAGAAACAGGCTAGACACAGGCTAGACACAGGCTAGACACAGGCTAGACACAGGCTAAACACAGGCTAGACACAGGCTAGACACAGGCTAGACACAGGCTAGACACAGGCAAGACACAGGCTAGACACAGGCTGGACACAGGCTAGACACAGGCTAGACACAGGTTAGACACAGGCTAGACACAGGCTAGACACATGCTAGACACAGGCTAGACACAGGCTAGACACAGGCTAGACACAGGCCAGACACAGGCTAGACACAGGCTAGACACAGGCTAGACACAGGCTAGACACAGGCTAGACACAGGCTAGACACAGGCTAGACACAGGCTAGACACAGGCTAGACACAGGCTAGGCACAGGTTGGGCACAGGCTAGGCACTGGCTAGGCACAGGCTAGGCACTGGCTAGGCACAGGCTAGGCACTGGCTAGGCACAGGCTAGGCACTGGCTCGGAACACGCTATGCACATGCAAGTCTCAAGCAAGGCACAGGCTTGACACAGGCTAGACACTGGCTAGGCACAGGCTATGCACATGCCAGTCACAGGCAAGTCACAGGCTATACACAGGCTAGACACTGGCTAGGCACAGGCTAGACACTGGCTTGGCACAGACTAGACACTGGCTAAGCACAGGCTAGACACAGCCTAGAAACTGGCTAGCCACAGGCTAGACACAGGCTGGACACAGGCTAGACACAGGCTAGACACAGGCTAGACACAGGTTAGACACAGGCTAGACATAGGCTAGACACAGGCTAGACACAGGCTAGACAGAGGCTAGACACAGGCTAGACACAGGCTAGACACAGGCTAGACAGAGGCTAGAAACAGGCTAGACACAGGCTAGACACAGGCTAGACACAGGCTAGACACAGGCTAGACACAGAGTAGACACAGAGTAGACACAGAGTAGACACAGAGTAGACACAGAGTAGACACAGAGTAGACACAGAGTAGACACAGAGTAGACACAGAGTAGACACAGGCTAGACACAGGCTAGACACAGGATAGACAGAGGCTACACACAGACTAGACACAGGCTAGACACAGGCTAGACGCAGGCTAGGCACAAGCTAGGCACAGGCTAGACACAGGCTAGAAACAGGCTAGACACAGGCTAGACACAGGCTAGACACAGGCTAGACACAGGCTAGACACAGGCTAGACACAGGCTAGACACAGGCAAGACACAGGCTAGACACTGGCTAGGCACAGGCTAGACACAGGCTAGACACAGGCTAGACACAGGCAAGACACAGGCTAGACACTGGCTAGGCACAGGCTAGACACAGGCTAGACACAGGCTAGACACAGGCTAAACACAGGCTAGGCACAGGCTAGACACAGACTAGAAACAGGCTAGACACAGGCTAGACACAGGCTAGACACAGGCTAGACACAGGTTGGGCAGAGGCTAGGCACTGGCTAGACATTGGCTCGGAACACGCTATGCACATGCCAGTCTCAGGCAAGGCACAGGCTTGACACAGGCTAGACACTGGCTAGGCACAGGCTATGCACATGCTAGTCACATGCAAGGCACAGGCTATACACAGGCTAGACAATGGCTAGGCACAGGCTAGACACTGGCTTGGCACAGACTAGACACTGGCTAAGCACAGGCTAGACACAGGCTAGAAACTGGCTAGGTACAGGCTAGACACTGGCTAAGCACTGGCTAAGCACTGGCTAAGCACTGGCTAGACACAGGCTAGACACAGGCTAGACACAGGATAGACACAGGCTAGACACAGGCTAGACACAGGCTAGACACAGGCTAGACACAGGCTAGACACAGGCTAGACACAGGCTAGACACAGGCTAGGCACAGGCTAGACCCAGGCTAGACCCAGGCTAGACACAGGCTAGACACAGGCTAGACACAGGCTAGACACAGGCTAGACACAGAGTAGACACAGAGTAGACACAGAGTAGACAAAGAGTAGACACAGAGTAGACACAGAGTAGACACAGAGTAGACACAGGCTAGACACAGGCTAGACACAGGCTAGACGCAGGCTAGGCACAGACTAGACACAGGCTAGAAACAGGCTAGACACAGGCTAGACACAGGCTAGACACAGGCTAGACACAGGCTAGACACAGGCTAGACACAGGCTAGACAAAGGCTAGACACAGGCTAGACACAGGCTAGACACAGGCTAGATACAGACTAGAAACAGGCTAGACACAGGCTAGACACAGGCTAGACACAGGTTGGGCAGAGGCTAGGCACTGGCTAGGCACTGGCTCGGAACACGCTATGCACATGCCAGTCTCAGGCAAGGCACAGGCTTGACACAGGCTAGAAACTGGCAAGGCACGGGCTATGCACATGCCAGTCATAGGCAAGGCACAGGCTATACACAGGCTAGACAATGGCTAGGCACAGGCTAGACACTGGCTTGGCACAGACTAGACAGTGGCTAAACACAGGCTAGACACAGGCTAGAAACTGGCTAGGTACAGGCTAGAAACTGGCTAGGCACAGGCCAGACACTGGCTAGGGTCATTCTAGACACTGGCTAGGCACAGGCTAGATACTGGCTAGGCACAGGGTAGACACAGGCTAGACACTGGCTGGGTACAGGCTAGACACTGGCTAGGCACTGGCTAGGTACAGGCTAGGCACTGGCTAGGTACAGGCTAGGCACTGGCTAGGTACAGGCTAGGTACAGTCTAGGCACTGGCTAGGTACAGGCTAGGCACTGGCTAGGCACTGGCTAAGTACAGGCTAGGCACAGGCTAGACACAGGCTAGACACAGGCTAAACACAGGCTAGGCACAGGTTGGGCACAGGCTAGGCACTGGCTAGGCACAGGCTAGGCACTGGCTATGCACAGGCTAGGCACTGGCTAGACACTGGCTCGGAACACGCTATGCACATGCCAGTCTCAGGCAAGGCACACGCTTGACACAGGCTAGACACTGGCTAGGCACAGGCTATGCACATGCCAGTCACAGGCAAGGCACAGGCTATACACAGGCTAGACAATGGCTAGGCACAGGCTAGACACTGGCTTGGGACAGACTAGACACTGGCTAAGCACAGGCTAGACACAGGCTAGAAACTGGCTAGGTACAGGCTAGACACTGGCTAGGCACAGGCAAGACACTGGCTAGGCACAGGCTAGACACTGGCTAGGCACAGGCTAGACACTGGCTAGGCACAGGCTAGACACAGGCTAGACACTGGCTAGGTACAGGCTAGGCACTGGCTAGGCACTGGCTAAGTACAGGCTAGGCACAGGCTAGACACAGGCTAGACACAGGCTAAACACAGGCTAGGCACAGGTTGGGCACAGGCTAGGCACTGGCTAGGCACATGCTAGACACAGGCTAGACACAGGCTAGACAAAGGCTAGACACAGGCTAGACACAGGCTAGACAAAGGCTAGACACAGGCTAGACACATGCTAGACACAGGCTAGACACAGGCTAGACACAGGCTAGACACAGGCTAGACACAGGCTAGACACAGGCTAGACACAGGCTAGACACAGGCTAGACACAGGCTAGACACAGGCTAGACACAGGCTAGACACAGGCTAGACACAGGCTAGACACAGGCTAGACACAGGCTAGACACAGGCAAGACACAGGCTAGACTCAGGCTGGACACAGGCTAGACACAGGCTAGACACAGGCTAGACTCAGGCTGGACACAGGCTAGACACAGGCTAGACACAGGTTAGACACAGGCTAGACACAGGCTAGACACAGGCTAGACACAGGCTAGACACAGGCTAGACACAGGCTAGACACAGGCTAGACACAGGCTAGACACAGGCTAGACACAGGCTAGACACAGGCTAGACACAGGCTAGGCACAGGTTGGGCACAGGTTGGGCACAGGCTAGGCACTGGCTAGGCACAGGCTAGGCACTGGCTAGGCACAGGCTAGGCACTGGCTAGACACTGGCTCGGAACACGCTATGCACATGCAAGTCTCAAGCAAGGCACAGGCTTGACACAGGCTAGACACTGGCTAGGCACAGGCTATGCACATGCCAGTCACAGGCAAGTCACAGGCTATACACAGGCTAGACACTGGCTAGGCACAGACTAGACACTGGCTAAGCACAGGCTAGACACAGCCTAGAAACTGGCTAGACACAGGCTGGACACAGGCTAGACACAGGCTAGACACAGGCTAGACACAGGCTAGACACAGGTTAGACACAGGCTAGACATAGGCTAGACACAGACTAGACACAGGCTAGACAGAGGCTAGACACAGGCTAGACACAGGCTAGACACAGGCTAGACAGAGGCTAGAAACAGGCTAGACACAGGCTAGACACAGGCTAGACACAGGCTAGACACAGAGTAGACACAGAGTAGACACAGAGTAGACACAGAGTAGACACAGAGTAGACACAGAGTAGACACAGAGTAGACACAGGCTAGACACAGGCTAGACAGAGGCTACACACAGACTAGACACAGGCTAGACACAGGCTAAACGCAGGCTAGGCACAAGCTAGGCACAGGCTAGACACAGGCTAGAAACAGGCTAGACACAGGCTAGACACAGGCTAGACACAGGCTAGACACAGGCTAGACACAGGCTAGACACAGGCTAGACACAGGCAAGACACAGGCTAGACACTGGCTAGGCACAGGCTAGACACAGGCTAGACACAGGCTAGACACAGGCTAGACACAGGCTAGACACAGGCTAAACACAGGCTAGGCACAGGCTAGGCACTGGCTAGGCACAGGCTAGGCACTGGCTAGACATTGGCTCGGAACACGCTATGCACATGCCAGTCTCAGGCAAGGCACAGGCTTGACACAGGCTAGACACTGGCTAGGCACAGGCTATGCACATGCCAGTCACATGCAAGGCACAGGCTATACACAGGCTAGACAATGGCTAGGCACAGGCTAGACACTGGCTTGGCACAGACTAGACACTGGCTAAGCACAGGCTAGACACAGGCTAGAAACTGGCTAGGTACAGGCTAGACACTGGCTAGGCACTGGCTAGACACAGGCTAGACACAGGCTAGACACAGGATAGACACAGGCTAGACACAGGCTAGACACAGGCTAGACACAGGCTAGACACAGGCTAGACACAGGCTAGACACAGGCTAGACACAGGCTAGACACAGGCTAGACACAGGCTAGGCACAGGCTAGACCCAGGCTAGACCCAGGCTAGACACAGGCTAGACACAGGCTAGACACAGGCTAGACACAGAGTAGACACAGAGTAGACACAGAGTAGACACAGAGTAGACACAGAGTAGACACAGAGTAGACACAGAGTAGACACAGAGTAGACACAGGCTAGACACAGGCTAGACACAGGCTAGACGCAGGCTAGGCACAGGCTAGACACAGGCTAGAAACAGGCTAGACACAGGCTAGACACAGGAAAGACACAGGCTAGACACAGGCTAGACACAGGCTAGACACAGGCTAGACACAGGCTAGACACAGGCTAGACACAGGCTAGACACAGGCTAGACACAGGCTAGGCACAGGTTGGGCAGAGGCTAGGCACTGGCTAGGCACTGGCTCGGAACACGCTATGCACATGCCAGTCTCAGGCAAGGCACAGGCTTGACACAGGCTAGACACTGGCAAGGCACGGGCTATGCACATGCCAGTCATAGGCAAGGCACAGGCTATACACAGGCTAGACAATGGCTAGGCACAGGCTAGACACTGGCTTGGCACAGACTAGACAGTGGCTAAACACAGGCTAGACACAGGCTAGAAACTGGCTAGGTACAGGCTAGAAACTGGCTAGGCACAGGCCAGACACTGGCTAGGGTCATTCTAGACACTGGCTAGGCACAGGCTAGATACTGGCTAGGCACAGGGTAGACACAGGCTAGACACTGGCTGGGTACAGGCTAGACACTGGCTAGGCACTGGCTAGGTACAGGCTAGGCACTGGCTAGGTACAGGCTAGGCACTGGCTAGGTACAGGCTAGGTACAGTCTAGGCACTGGCTAGGTACAGGCTAGGCACTGGCTAGGCACTGGCTAAGTACAGGCTAGGCACAGGCTAGACACAGGCTAGACACAGGCTAAACACAGGCTAGGCACAGGTTGGGCACAGGCTAGGCACTGGCTAGGCACAGGCTAGGCACTGGCTAGGCACAGGCTAGGCACTGGCTAGACACTGGCTCGGAACACGCTAGTCACAGGCAAGGCACAGGCTATACACAGGCTAGACAATGGCTAGGCACAGGCTAGACACTGGCTTGGGACAGACTAGACACTGGCTAAGCACAGGCTAGACACAGGCTAGAAACTGGCTAGGCACAGGCTAGACACTGGCTAGGCACAGGCTAGACACTGACTAGGCACAGGCTAGACACAGGCTAGACACTGGCTGGGTACAGGCTAGACACTGGCTAGGCACTGGCTAGGTTCAGGCTAGGCACTGGCTAGGTACAGGCTAGGCACTGGCTAGGCACTGGCTAGGTACAAGCTAGGCACAGGCTAGGCAGAGGCAAGGCACATGCTAGAGACAGGCTAGACACAGGCTAGACAAAGGCTTGACACAGGCTAGACACAGGCTAGACAAAGGCTAGACACAGGCTAGACACAGGCTAGACAAAGGCTAGACACAATCTAGACACAGGCTAGACACAGGCTAGACACAGGCTAGACACAGGCTAGACACAGGCTAGACACAGGCTAGACACAGGCTAGACACAGGCTAGACACAGGCTAGACACAGGCTAGACACAGGCTAGACACAGGCTAGACACAGGCCAGACACAGGCTAGACACAGGCTAGACACAGGCTAGACACAGGCTAGACACAGGCTAGACACAGGCTAGACACAGGCTAGACACAGGCTAGACACAGGCTAGACACAGGCTAGACACAGGCTAGACACAGGCTAGACACAGGCTAGACACAGGCTAGACACAGGCTAGACACAGGCTAGACACAGGCTAGACACAGGCTAGACACAGGCTAGAAACAGGCTAGACACAGGCTAGTCACAGGCTAGACACAGGCTAGACACAGGCTAGACACAGGCTAGACACAGGCTAGACACAGGCTAGACACAGGCTAGACACAGCCTAGACACAGGCTAGACACAGGCTAGACACAGGCTAGACACAGGCTAGAAACAGGCTAGACACAGGCTAGACACAGGCTAGACACAGGCTAGACACAGGCTAGAAACAGGCTAGACACAGGCTAGTCACAGGCTAGACACAGGCTAGACACAGGCTAGACACCGGCTAGAAACAGGCTACACACAGGCTAGTCACAGGCTAGACGCAGGCTAGACAGAGGCTATTCACTGGCTAGGCACATGCTAGACTCTGGCTATGCACAGGCTAGACAAAGGCTAGACACTGGCTAGGCACAGGCTAGGCACTGGCTAGACACAGGCTAGACACAGGCTAGACACAGGCTAGACACAGGCTAGACACAGGCTAGACACAGGTTAGACACAGGCTAGACACAGGCTAGGCAAAGGCTAGGCACAGGCTAGACACAGGCTAGACACAGGCTAGGCACTGGCTAGACACTGGCTAGGCACAGGCTAGGCACTGGCTAGACACTGGCTGGGCACTGGCCAGGCACAGGCTAGTCACTGGCTAGGCACAGGCTACACACTGGCTGTGCACAGGCTAGACACAGGCTAGGCACAGGCTAGACACTGGCTGTGCATAAGCTAGTCATTGGCTAGGCACAGGCTAGACATTGGCTAGGCACAGGCTAAACACTGTCTAGGCACAGGGTAGACACTGGCTAGGCACTGGCTAGACACTGGCTAGGCACTGGCTAGACACTGGCTAGGCACAGGCTAGACACTGGCTAGGCACAGGCTAGACACTGGCTATGCACAGGATAGACCCTGGCTAGGCACATGCTAGGCACTGGCTAGACACTGGCTAGGCACAGGATAGACACAGGCTAGACACAGGCTAGACAACGGCTAGACACAGGCTAGACACAGGCTAGGCACAGGTTGGGCACAGGCTTGGCACAGACTAGACACTGGCTAAGCACAGGCTAGACACAGGCTAGAAACTGGCTAGGTACAGGCTAGACACTGGCTAGGTATAGGCTAGACGCAGGCTAGACACAGGCTAGACACAGGCTAGGCACAGGCTAGGCACAGGCTAGGCAATGGCTAGGCAAAGGCTAGGCATAGGCTAGGCACTGGCTAGGTACAGGCTAGGCACTGGCTAGGTACTGGCTAGGTACAGGCTAGGCACAGGCTAGGCAGAGGCTAGGCACATGCTTGACACAGGCTAGACACAGGCTAGACACAGGCTAGACACAGGCTAGACTCTGGCTAGGCAAAGGCTAGACACTGGCTAGGCACAGGCTAGACACTGGCTAGGTATAGGCTAGGCACTGGCTAGGTACATGCTTGACACAGGCTAGACACAGGCTAGACACATTCTAGACACAGGCTAGACACAGGCTAGACACATTCTAGACACAGGCTAGACACAGGCTAGACACAGGCTAGACACAGGCTAGACACAGGCTAGGCACAGGCTAGACACAGGCTAGACACAGGCTAGACAAAGGCTAGACACAGGCTAGACACAGGCTGGACAGAGGCTAGACACAGGCTAGACACAGGCTAGAAACAGGCTAGACACAGGCTGGACAGAGGCTAGACACAGGCTAGACACAGGCTAGACACAGGCTAGACACAGGCTAGACACAGGCTAGACACAGGCTAGACACAGGCTAGACACAGGCTAGACACAGGCTAGACACAGGCTAGACACAGGCTGACACAGGCTAGACACAGGCTAGACACAGGCTAGACACAGGCTAGACACAGGCTAGACACAGGCTAGACACAGGCTAGACACAGAGCTAGACACAGGCTAGACACAGGCTAGACACAGGCTAGACACAGGCTAGACACAGGCTAGACACAGGCTAGACACAGGCTAGACACAGGCTAGACACAGGCTAGACACAGGCTAGACACAGGCTAGACACAGGGTAGACACAGGCTGGACACAGGCTTGACACAGGCTAGACACAGGCTAGACACAGGCTAGACACAGGCTAAACACAGGCTAGGCACAGGTTGGGCACAGGCTAGCCACAAGCTAGGCACAGGCTAGGCACAGGCTAGACACTGGCTCGGAACACGCTATGCACATGCCAGTCTCAGGCAAGGCACAGGCTTGACACAGGCTAGACACTGGCTAGGCACAGGCTATGCACATGCCAGTCACAGGCAAGGCACAGGCTATACACAGGCTAGACACTGGCTAGCCACAGGCTAGACACTGGATTGGCTTAGACTAGACACTGGATTGGCTTAGACTAGACACTGGATTGGCTTAGACTAGACACTGGCTAAGCACAGGCTAGACACAGGCTAGAAACTGGCTAGGTACAGGCTAGACACTGGCTAGGCACAGGCTAGACACTGGCTAGGCACAGGCTAGACACTGGCTAGGCACAGGCTAGGCACTGGCTAGACACTGGCTTGGAACACGCTATGCACATGCCAGTCTCAGGCAAGGCTTAGGCTTGACACAGGCTAGACACTGGCTAGGCACAGGTTATGCACATGCCAGTCAGAGGCGAGGCACAGGCTATACACAGGCTAGACACTGGCTAGACACTGGATAGGCACAGGCTAGACACTGGCTTGGCACAGATTAGACACTGGCTAAGCACAGGCTAGACATAGGCTAGAAACTGGCTAGGTACAGGCTAAACACAGGCTAGATACAGGCCAGACACAGGTTAGACACAGGCTAGACACAGGCTAGACACAGGCTAGACACAGGCTAGACACAGGCTAGACACGGGCTAGACACAGGCTAGACACAAGCTAGACACAGGCTAGACACAGGCTAGACACAAGCTAGACCCAGGCTAGACACAGGCTAGACACAGGCTAGACACAGGTTAGACACGGGCTAGACACAGGCTAGATACAGGCCAGACACAGGCTAGACACAGGCTAGACACAGGCTAGACACAGGCTAGACACAGGCTAGACACAGGCTAGACACAGGCTAGATACAGGCTAGACACAGGCTAGACACAGGCTAGACACAGGCTAGACACAGGCCAGACACAGGCTAGACACAGGCTAGACACAGGCTAGACACAGGCTAGACACAGGCTAGACACAGGCTAGACACAGGCTAGACACAGGCTAGACACAGGCTAGACACAGGCTAGACACGGGCTAGACACAGGCTAGACACAGGCAAGACACAGGCAAGACACAGGCTAGACACAGGCTAGACACAGGCAAGACACAGGCAAGACACAGGCTAGACACAGGCTAGACACAGGCTAGACACAGGCTAGACACAGGCTAGACACAGGCTAGACACAGGCTAGACACAGGCTAGACACAGGCTAGACACAGGCTAGACACAGGCTAGTCACAGGCTAGACACAGGCTAGACACAGGCTAGACACAGGCTAGACACAGGCTAGACACAGGCTAGACACAGGCTAGACACAGGCTAGACACAGGCTAGTCACAGGCTAGACACAGGCTAGACACAGGCTAGACTCTGGCTATGCACAGGCTAGACAAAGGCTAGACACTTGCTAGGCACAGAATAGGCACTGGCTAAACACAGGCTAGACACAGGCTAGACACAGGCTAGACACAGGCTAGACACAGGCTAGACACAGGCTAGACACAGGCTAGACACAGGCTAGACACAGGCTAGACACAGGCTAGACACAGGCTAGACACAGGCTAGACACAGGCTAGACAAAGGCTAGGCACAGGCTAGACTCTGGCTATGCACAGGCTAGACACAGGCTAGACACAGGCTAGACACAGGCTAGACACAGGCCAGTCTCAGGCAAGGCACAGGCTAGACACAGGCTAGACACAGGCTAGACACAGGCTAGACACAGGCTAGACACAGGCTAGACACAGGCTAGACACAGGCTAGACACAGGCTAGACACAGGCCAGTCTCAGGCAAGGCACAGGCTAGACACAGGCTAAACACAGGCTAGACACAGGCTAGACACAGGCTAGACACAGGCTAGACACAGGCTAGACACAGGCTAGACACAGGCTAGACACAGGCTAGACACAGGCTAGACACAGGCTAGACACAGGCTAGACACAGGCTAGACACAGGCTAGACACAGGCTAGACACAGGCTAGACACAGGCTAGACACAGGCTAGACACAGGCTAGACACAAGGCTAGACACAGGCTAGACACAGGCTAGACACAGGCTAGACACAGGCTAGACACAGGCTAGACACAGGCTAGACACAGGCTAGACACAGGCTAGACACAGGCTAGACACAGGCTAGACACAGGCTAGACACAGGCTAGACACAGGCTAGACACAGGCTAGACACAGGCTAGACACAGGCTAGACAGAGGCTAGACACAGCTAGACACAGGCTAGAAACAGCTAGACACAGGCTAGACACAGGCTAGACACAGGCTAGACACAGGCTAGACACAGGCTAGACACAGGCTAGACACAGGCTAGACACAGGCTAGACACAGGCTAGACACAGGCTAGACACAGGCTAGACAATGGCTAGGCACAGGCTAGACTCTGGCTATGCACAGGCTAGATAAAGGCTAGACACTTGCTAGGCACAGAATAGGCACTGGCTAAACACAGGCTAGACACAGGCTAGACACAGGCTAGACACAGGCTAGACACAGGCTAGACACAGGCTAGACACATTCTAGATACAGGCTAGACACATTCTAGACACAGGCTAGACACTGGTTTGGCACAGACTAGACACTGGCTAAGCACAGGCTAGACACATGCTAGAAACTGGCTAGACACGGGCTAGACACTGGCTGGGTACAGGCTAGACACTGGCTAGGCACAGGCTAGACACTGGCTAGGCACTGGCTAGGTACAGGCTAGGCACAGGCTAGGTACAGGCTAGGCACAGGCTAGGTACAGGCTAGGCACAGGCTAGGTACAGGCTAGGCACAGGCTAGGTACAGGCTAGGCACAGGCTAGGCAGAGGCCAGGCACATGCTAGAAACAGGCTAGACACAGGCTAGACAAAGGCTAGACACAGGCTAGACACAGGCTAGACACAGGCTAGACACAGGATAGACACAGGCTAGACAGAGGCTATACACTGGCTAGACTCTGGCTATGCACAGGCTAGACACTGGCTAGGCAAACGCTATCCACATGCTAGTCTCAGGCAAGGCACAGGCTAGACACAGGCTAAACACAGGCTAGACACAGGCTAGACACAGGCTAGACACAGGCTAGACACAGGCTAGACACAGGCTAGACACAGGCTAGACACAGGCTAGACACAGGCTAGACACAGGCTAGACACAGGCCAGTCTCAGGCAAGGCACAGGCTAGACACAGGCAAGGCACAGGCTAGACACAGGCTAAACACAGGCTAGACACAGGCTAGACACAGGCTAGACACAGGCTAGACACAGGCTAGACACAGGCTAGACACAGGCTAGACACAGGCTAGACACAGGCTAGACACAGGCTAGACACAGGCTAGACACAGGCTAGACACAGGCTAGACACAGGCTAGACACAGGCTAGACACAGGCTAGACACAGGCTAGACACAGGTTAGACACAGGCTAGACACAGGCTAGACACAGGCTAGAAACAGGCTAGACAGAGGCTAGACACAGCTAGACACAGGCTAGAAACAGCTAGACACAGGCTAGACACAGGCTAGACACAGGCTAGACACAGGCTAGACACAGGCTAGACAAAGGCTAGACACAGGCTAGACACAGGCTAGACACAGGCTAGACACAGGCTAGACACAGGCTAGACACAGGCTAGACACAGGCTAGACAAAGGCTAGGCACAGGCTAGACTCAGGCTATGCACAGGCTAGACAAAGGCTAGACACTTGCTAGGCACAGAATAGGCACTGGCTAAACACAGGCTAGACACAGGCTAGACACAGGCTAGACACAGGCTAGACACAGGCTAGACACAGGCTAGACACATTCTAGATACAGGCTAGACACATTCTAGACACAGGCTAGACACGGGCTAGACACAGGCTAGACACAGGCTAGACACAGGCTAGGCACAGGCTAGACACAGGCTAGACACAGGCTAGACACAGGCTAGACACAGGCTAGACACAGGCTGGACACAGGCTAGACACAGGCTAGACACAGGCTAGACACAGGCTAGACACAGGCTTGACACAGGCTAGACACAGGCTAGACACAGGCTAGACACAGGCTAGATACAGGCTAGACACAGGCTAGACACAGGCTAGACACAGAGTAGACACGGGCTAGACACAGGCTAGACACAGGCTAGATACAGGCAAGACACAGGCTAGACACAGGCTAGACACAGGCTAGACACAGGCTAGACACAAGCTAGACACAGGCAAGACACAGGCAAGACACAGGCTAGACGCAGGCTAGACACAGGCTAGACACAGGCTAGACACAGGCTAGACACAGGCTAGACGCAGGCTAGACACAGGCTAGACACTGGCTAGACACTGGCTCGGAACACGCTATGCACATGCCAGTCTCAGGCAAGGCACAGGCTAGGCACTGGCTAGACACTGGCTCGGAACACGCTATGCACATGCCAGTCTCAGGCAAGGCACAGGCTTGACACAGGCTAGACACTGGCTAGGCACAGGCTATGCACATGCCAGTCACATGCAAGTCACAGGCTTAACACAGGCTAGACACTGGCTAGGCACAGGCTAGACACTGGCTTGGCACAGACTAGACACTGGCTAAGCACAGGCCAGACACTGGCTAGGCACAGGCTAGACACTGGCTAGGCACAGGCTAGATACTGGCTCTGTACAGGATAGACACTGGCCAGGCACTGGGAAGCTACAGGCTAGGCACTGGCTAGGCACTGGCTAGGAATAGGCTAGGCATAGGCTAGGCAGAAGCTAGACACATGCTAGACACAGGCTAGGCACATGCTAGACACAGCCTAGACACAGGCTAGACAAAAGCTAGACACATGCTAGACACAGGCTAGGCACATGCTAGACACAGCCTAGACACAGGCTAGACAAAAGCTAGACACAGGCTAGAAACAGGCTAGACACAGGCTAGACACAGGCTAGACACAGGCTAGACAAAGGCTAGACACAGGCTAGACACAGGCTAGACACAGGCTAGACACAGGCAAGACACAGGCTAGACACAGGCTGGACACAGGCTAGACACAGGCTAGACACAGTTTAGACACAGGCTAGACACAGGCTAGACACAGGCTAGACACAGGCTAGACACAGGCTAGACACAGGCTAGACACAGGCTAGACACAGGCTAGACACAGGCTAGATACAGGCTAGACACAGGCTAGACACAGGCTAGGCACAGGTTGGGCACAGGTTGGGCACAGGCTAGGCACTGGCTAGGCACAGGCTAGGCACTGGCTAGGCACAGGCTAGGCACTGGCTAGGCACAGGCTAGGCACTGGCTAGGCACAGGCTAGACACATGCTAGAAACTGGCTAGACACGGGCTAGACACTGGCTGGGTACAGGCTAGACACTGGCTAGGCACAGGCTAGACACTGGCTAGGCACTGGCTAGGCACTGGCTAGGTACAGGCTAGGCACAGGCTGGACACAGGCTTGACACAGGCTAGACACAGGCTAGACACAGGCTAGACACAGGCTAAACACAGGCTAGGCACAGGTTGGGCACAGGCTAGCCACAAGCTAGGCACAGGCTAGGCACAGGCTAGACACTGGCTCGGAACACGCTATGCACATGCCAGTCTCAGGCAAGGCACAGGCTTGACACAGGCTAGACACTGGCTAGGCACAGGCTATGCACATGCCAGTCACAGGCAAGGCACAGGCTATACACAGGCTAGACACTGGCTAGCCACAGGCTAGACACTGGATTGGCTTAGACTAGACACTGGATTGGCTTAGACTAGACACTGGATTGGCTTAGACTAGACACTGGCTAAGCACAGGCTAGACACAGGCTAGAAACTGGCTAGGTACAGGCTAGACACTGGCTAGGCACAGGCTAGACACTGGCTAGGCACAGGCTAGACACTGGCTAGGCACAGGCTAGGCACTGGCTAGACACTGGCTTGGAACACGCTATGCACATGCCAGTCTCAGGCAAGGCTTAGGCTTGACACAGGCTAGACACTGGCTAGGCACAGGTTATGCACATGCCAGTCACAGGCGAGGCACAGGCTATACACAGGCTAGACACTGGCTAGACACTGGATAGGCACAGGCTAGACACTGGCTTGGCACAGATTAGACACTGGCTAAGCACAGGCTAGACATAGGCTAGAAACTGGCTAGGTACAGGCTAAACACAGGCTAGATACAGGCCAGACACAGGTTAGACACAGGCTAGACACAGGCTAGACACAGGCTAGACACAGGCTAGACACAGGCTAGACACGGGCTAGACACAGGCTAGACACAAGCTAGACACAGGCTAGACACAGGCTAGACACAAGCTAGACCCAGGCTAGACACAGGCTAGACACAGGCTAGACACAGGTTAGACACGGGCTAGACACAGGCTAGATACAGGCCAGACACAGGCTAGACACAGGCTAGACACAGGCTAGACACAGGCTAGACACAGGCTAGACACAGGCTAGACACAGGCTAGATACAGGCTAGACACAGGCTAGACACAGGCTAGACACAGGCTAGACACAGGCTAGACACAGGCTAGACACAGGCTAGACACAGGCTAGACACAGGCTAGACACAGGCTAGACACAGGCTAGACACAGGCTAGACACAGGCTAGACACAGGCTAGACACAGGCTAGACACGGGCTAGACACAGGCTAGACACAGGCAAGACACAGGCAAGACACAGGCTAGACACAGGCTAGACACAGGCAAGACACAGGCAAGACACAGGCTAGACACAGGCTAGACACAGGCTAGACACAGGCTAGACTCAGGCTAGACACAGGCTAGACACAGGCTAGACACAGGCTAGACACAGGCTAGAAACAGGCTAGACACAGGCTAGTCACAGGCTAGACACAGGCTAGACACAGGCTAGACACAGGCTAGACACAGGCTAGACACAGGCTAGACACAGGCTAGAAACAGGCTAGACACAGGCTAGTCACAGGCTAGACACAGGCTAGACACAGGCTAGACTCTGGCTATGCACAGGCTAGACAAAGGCTAGACACTTGCTAGGCACAGAATAGGCACTGGCTAAACACAGGCTAGACACAGGCTAGACACAGGCTAGACACAGGCTAGACACAGGCTAGACACAGGCTAGACACAGGCTAGACACAGGCTAGACACAGGCTAGACACAGGCTAGACACAGGCTAGACACAGGCTAGACACAGGCTAGACACAGGCTAGACAAAGGCTAGGCACAGGCTAGACTCTGGCTATGCACAGGCTAGACACAGGCTAGACACAGGCTAGACACAGGCTAGACACAGGCCAGTCTCAGGCAAGGCACAGGCTAGACACAGGCTAGACACAGGCTAGACACAGGCTAGACACAGGCTAGACACAGGCTAGACACAGGCTAGACACAGGCTAGACACAGGCTAGACACAGGCCAGTCTCAGGCAAGGCACAGGCTAGACACAGGCTAAACACAGGCTAGACACAGGCTAGACACAGGCTAGACACAGGCTAGACACAGGCTAGACACAGGCTAGACACAGGCTAGACACAGGCTAGACACAGGCTAGACACAGGCTAGACACAGGCTAGACACAGGCTAGACACAGGCTAGACACAGGCTAGACACAGGCTAGACACAGGCTAGACACAGGCTAGACACAGGCTAGACACAGGCTAGACACAGGCTAGACACAGGCTAGACACAGGCTAGACACAGGCTAGACACAGGCTAGACACAGGCTAGACACAGGCTAGACACAGGCTAGACACAGGCTAGACACAGGCTAGACACAGGCTAGACACAGGCTAGACACAGGCTAGACACAGGCTAGACACAGGCTAGACACAGAACAGGCTAGACACAGGCTAGACACAGGCTAGACAGAGGCTAGACACAGCTAGACACAGGCTAGAAACAGCTAGACACAGGCTAGACACAGGCTAGACACAGGCTAGACACAGGCTAGACACAGGCTAGACACAGGCTAGACACAGGCTAGACACAGGCTAGACACAGGCTAGACACAGGCTAGACACAGGCTAGACAATGGCTAGGCACAGGCTAGACTCTGGCTATGCACAGGCTAGATAAAGGCTAGACACTTGCTAGGCACAGAATAGGCACTGGCTAAACACAGGCTAGACACAGGCTAGACACAGGCTAGACACAGGCTAGACACAGGCTAGACACAGGCTAGACACATTCTAGATACAGGCTAGACACATTCTAGACACAGGCTAGACACTGGTTTGGCACAGACTAGACACTGGCTAAGCACAGGCTAGACACATGCTAGAAACTGGCTAGACACGGGCTAGACACTGGCTGGGTACAGGCTAGACACTGGCTAGGCACAGGCTAGACACTGGCTAGGCACTGGCTAGGTACAGGCTAGGCACAGGCTAGGTACAGGCTAGGCACAGGCTAGGTACAGGCTAGGCACAGGCTAGGTACAGGCTAGGCACAGGCTAGGTACAGGCTAGGCACAGGCTAGGCAGAGGCCAGGCACATGCTAGAAACAGGCTAGACACAGGCTAGACAAAGGCTAGACACAGGCTAGACACAGGCTAGACACAGGCTAGACACAGGATAGACACAGGCTAGACAGAGGCTATACACTGGCTAGACTCTGGCTATGCACAGGCTAGACACTGGCTAGGCAAACGCTATCCACATGCTAGTCTCAGGCAAGGCACAGGCTAGACACAGGCTAAACACAGGCTAGACACAGGCTAGACACAGGCTAGACACAGGCTAGACACAGGCTAGACACAGGCTAGACACAGGCTAGACACAGGCTAGACACAGGCTAGACACAGGCTAGACACAGGCCAGTCTCAGGCAAGGCACAGGCTAGACACAGGCAAGGCACAGGCTAGACACAGGCTAAACACAGGCTAGACACAGGCTAGACACAGGCTAGACACAGGCTAGACACAGGCTAGACACAGGCTAGACACAGGCTAGACACAGGCTAGACACAGGCTAGACACAGGCTAGACACAGGCTAGACACAGGCTAGACACAGGCTAGACACAGGCTAGACACAGGCTAGACACAGGCTAGACACAGGCTAGACACAGGTTAGACACAGGCTAGACACAGGCTAGACACAGGCTAGAAACAGGCTAGACAGAGGCTAGACACAGCTAGACACAGGCTAGAAACAGCTAGACACAGGCTAGACACAGGCTAGACACAGGCTAGACACAGGCTAGACAAAGGCTAGACACAGGCTAGACACAGGCTAGACACAGGCTAGACACAGGCTAGACACAGGCTAGACACAGGCTAGACACAGGCTAGACAAAGGCTAGGCACAGGCTAGACTCAGGCTATGCACAGGCTAGACAAAGGCTAGACACTTGCTAGGCACAGAATAGGCACTGGCTAAACACAGGCTAGACACAGGCTAGACACAGGCTAGACACAGGCTAGACACAGGCTAGACACAGGCTAGACACATTCTAGATACAGGCTAGACACATTCTAGACACAGGCTAGACACGGGCTAGACACAGGCTAGACACAGGCTAGACACAGGCTAGGCACAGGCTAGACACAGGCTAGACACAGGCTAGACACAGGCTAGACACAGGCTAGACACAGGCTGGACACAGGCTAGACACAGGCTAGACACAGGCTAGACACAGGCTAGACACAGGCTTGACACAGGCTAGACACAGGCTAGACACAGGCTAGACACAGGCTAGATACAGGCTAGACACAGGCTAGACACAGGCTAGACACAGAGTAGACACGGGCTAGACACAGGCTAGACACAGGCTAGATACAGGCAAGACACAGGCTAGACACAGGCTAGACACAGGCTAGACACAGGCTAGACACAAGCTAGACACAGGCAAGACACAGGCAAGACACAGGCTAGACGCAGGCTAGACACAGGCTAGACACAGGCTAGACACAGGCTAGACACAGGCTAGACGCAGGCTAGACACAGGCTAGACACTGGCTAGACACTGGCTCGGAACACGCTATGCACATGCCAGTCTCAGGCAAGGCACAGGCTAGGCACTGGCTAGACACTGGCTCGGAACACGCTATGCACATGCCAGTCTCAGGCAAGGCACAGGCTTGACACAGGCTAGACACTGGCTAGGCACAGGCTATGCACATGCCAGTCACATGCAAGTCACAGGCTTAACACAGGCTAGACACTGGCTAGGCACAGGCTAGACACTGGCTTGGCACAGACTAGACACTGGCTAAGCACAGGCCAGACACTGGCTAGGCACAGGCTAGACACTGGCTAGGCACAGGCTAGATACTGGCTCTGTACAGGATAGACACTGGCCAGGCACTGGGAAGCTACAGGCTAGGCACTGGCTAGGCACTGGCTAGGAATAGGCTAGGCATAGGCTAGGCAGAAGCTAGACACATGCTAGACACAGGCTAGGCACATGCTAGACACAGCCTAGACACAGGCTAGACAAAAGCTAGACACATGCTAGACACAGGCTAGGCACATGCTAGACACAGCCTAGACACAGGCTAGACAAAAGCTAGACACAGGCTAGAAACAGGCTAGACACAGGCTAGACACAGGCTAGACACAGGCTAGACAAAGGCTAGACACAGGCTAGACACAGGCTAGACACAGGCTAGACACAGGCAAGACACAGGCTAGACACAGGCTGGACACAGGCTAGACACAGGCTAGACACAGTTTAGACACAGGCTAGACACAGGCTAGACACAGGCTAGACACAGGCTAGACACAGGCTAGACACAGGCTAGACACAGGCTAGACACAGGCTAGACACAGGCTAGATACAGGCTAGACACAGGCTAGACACAGGCTAGGCACAGGTTGGGCAGAGGTTGGGCACAGGCTAGGCACTGGCTAGGCACAGGCTAGGCACTGGCTAGGCACAGGCTAGGCACTGGCTAGGCACAGGCTAGGCACTGGCTAGGCACAGGCTAGACACATGCTAGAAACTGGCTAGACACGGGCTAGACACTGGCTGGGTACAGGCTAGACACTGGCTAGGCACAGGCTAGACACTGGCTAGGCACTGGCTAGGCACTGGCTAGGTACAGGCTAGGCACAGGCTAGGTACAGGCTAGGCACAGGCTAGGTACAGGCTAGGCACAGGCTATGTACAGGCTAGGCACAGGCTAGGTACAGGCTAGGCACAGGCTAGGCAGAGGCCAGGCACATGCTAGAAACAGGCTAGACACAGGCTAGAAAAAGGCTAGACACAAGCTAGACACAGGCTAGACACAGGCTAGACACAGGATAGACACAGGCTAGACAGAGGCTATACACTGGCTAGACTCTGGCTATGCACAGGCTAGACACTGGCTAGGCAAACGCTATCCACATGCCAGTCTCAGGCAAGGCACAGGCTAGACACAGGCTAAACACAGGCTAGACACAGGCTAGACACAGGCTAGACACAGGCTAGACACAGGCTAGACACAGGCTAGACACAGGCTAGACACAGGCTAGACACAGGCTAGACACAGGCCAGTCTCAGGCAAGGCACAGGCTAGACACAGGCAAGGCACAGGCTAGACACAGGCTAAACACAGGCTAGACACAGGCTAGACACAGGCTAGACACAGGCTAGACACAGGCTAGACACAGGCTAGGCACAGGCTAGACACAGGCTAGACACAGGTTAGACACAGGCTAGACACAGGCTAGACACAGGCTAGACACAGGCTAGACACAGGCTAGACACAGGCTAGACACAGGCTAGACACAGGCTAGACACAGGCTAGACACAGGCTAGACACAGGCTAGACACAGGCTAGACACTGGCTAGGCACAGGCTAGACACAGGCTAGACACAGGCTAGACACAGGCTAGACACAGGCTAGAAACAGGCTAGACAGAGGCTAGACACAGCTAGACACAGGCTAGAAACAGCTAGACACAGGCTAGACACAGGCTAGACACAGGCTAGAGGCTAGACAAAGGCTAGACACAGGCTAGACACAGGCTAGACACAGGCTAGACACAGGCTAGACACAGGCTAGACACAGGCTAGACACAGGCTAGACACAGGCTAGACACAGGCTAGACAAAGGCTAGGCACAGGCTAGACTCAGGCTATGCACAGGCTAGACAAAGGCTAGACACTTGCTAGGCACAGAATAGGCACTGGCTAAACACAGGCTAGACACAGGCTAGACACAGGCTAGACACAGGCTAGACACAGGCTAGACACAGGCTAGACACAGGCTAGACACATTCTAGATACAGGCTAGACACATTCTAGACACAGGCTAGACACGGGCTAGACACAGGCTAGACACAGGCTAGACACAGGCTAGGCACAGGCTAGACACAGGCTAGACACAGGCTAGACACAGGCTAGACACAGGCTAGACACAGGCTGGACACAGGCTAGACACAGGCTAGACACAGGCTAGACACAGGCTAGACACAGGCTTGACACAGGCTAGACACAGGCTAGACACAGGCTAGACACAGGCTAGATACAGGCTAGACACAGGCTAGACACAGGCTAGACACAGAGTAGACACGGGCTAGACACAGGCTAGACACAGGCTAGATACAGGCAAGACACAGGCTAGACACAGGCTAGACACAGGCTAGACACAGGCTAGACACAAGCTAGACACAGGCAAGACACAGGCAAGACACAGGCTAGACACAGGCTAGACACAGGCTAGACACAGGCTAGACACAGGCTAGACACAGGCTAGACGCAGGCTAGACACAGGCTAGACACTGGCTCGGAACACGCTATGCACATGCCAGTCTCAGGCAAGGCACAGGCTAGGCACTGGCTAGACACTGGCTCGGAACACGCTATGCACATGCCAGTCTCAGGCAAGGCACAGGCTTGACACAGGCTAGACACTGGCTAGGCACAGGCTATGCACATGCCAGTCACATGCAAGTCACAGGCTTAACACAGGCTAGACACTGGCTAGGCACAGGCTAGACACTGGCTTGGCACAGACTAGACACTGGCTTGGCACAGACTAGACACTGGCTAAGCACAGGCCAGACACTGGCTAGGCACAGGCTAGACACTGGCTAGGCACAGGCTAGATACTGGCTCTGTACAGGATAGACACTGGCCAGGCACTGGGAAGCTACAGGCTAGGCACTGGCTAGGCACTGGCTAGGAATAGGCTAGGCATAGGCTAGGCAGAAGCTAGACACATGCTAGACACAGGCTAGGCACATGCTAGACACAGCCTAGACACAGGCTAGACAAAAGCTAGACACATGCTAGACACAGGCTAGGCACATGCTAGACACAGCCTAGACACAGGCTAGACAAAAGCTAGACACAGGCTAGAAACAGGCTAGACACAGGCTAGACACAGGCTAGACACAGGCTAGACAAAGGCTAGACACAGGCTAGACACAGGCTAGACACAGGCTAGACACAGGCAAGACACAGGCTAGACACAGGCTGGACACAGGCTAGACACAGGCTAGACACAGTTTAGACACAGGCTAGACACAGGCTAGACACAGGCTAGACACAGGCTAGACACAGGCTAGACACAGGCTAGACACAGGCTAGACACAGGCTGGACACAGGCTAGATACAGGCTAGACACAGGCTAGACACAGGCTAGGCACAGGTTGGGCACAGGTTGGGCACAGGCTAGGCACTGGCTAGGCACAGGCTAGGCACTGGCTAGGCACAGGCTAGGCACTGGCTAGGCACAGGCTAGGCACTGGCTAGGCACAGGCTAGGCACTGGCTAGACACTGGCTCGGAACACGCTATGCACATGCAAGTCTCAAGCAAGGCACAGGCTTGACACAGGCTAGACACTGGCTAGGCACAGGCTATGCACATGCCAGTCACAGGCAAGTCACAGGCTATACACAGGCTAGACACTGGCTAGGCACAGGCTAGACACTGGCTTGGCACAGACTAGACACTGGCTAAGCACAGGCTAGACACAGCCTAGAAACTGGCTAGACACAGGCTAGACACAGGCTAGACACAGGCTAGCCACAGGCTAGACACAGGCTGGACACAGGCTAGACACAGGCTAGACACAGGCTAGACACAGGTTAGACACAGGCTAGACATAGGATAGACACAGGCTAGACACAGGCTAGACAGAGGCTAGACACAGGCTAGACACAGGCTAGACACAGGCTAGACAGAGGCTAGAAACAGGCTAGACACAGGCTAGACACAGGCTAGACACAGGCTAGACACAGGCTAGACACAGAGTAGACACAGAGTAGACACAGAGTAGACACAGAGTAGACACAGAGTAGACACAGGCTAGACACAGGCTAGACACAGGTTAGACAGAGGCTACACACAGACTAGACACAGGCTAGACACAGGCTAGACGCAGGCTAGGCACAAGCTAGGCACAGGCTAGACACAGGCTAGAAACAGGCTAGACACAGGCTAGACACAGGCTAGACACAGGCTAGACACAGGCTAGACACAGGCTAGACACAGGCTAGACACAGGCTAGACACAGGCTAGATACAGGCAAGACACAGGCTAGACACTGGCTAGGCACAGGCTAGACACAGGCTAGACACAGGCTAGACACAGGCTAGACACAGGCTAAACACAGGCTAGGCACAGGCTAGGCACTGGCTAGGCACAGGCTAGGCACTGGCTAGACATTGGCTCGGAACACGCTATGCACATGCCAGTCTCAGGCAAGGCACAGGCTTGACACAGGCTAGACACTGGCTAGGCACAGGCTATGCACATGCCAGTCACATGCAAGGCACAGGCTATACACAGGCTAGACAATGGCTAGGCACAGGCTAGACACTGGCTTGGCACAGACTAGACACTGGCTAAGCACAGGATAGACACAGGCTAGACACAGGCTAGACACAGGCTAGACACAGGCTAGACACAGGCTAGACACAGGCTAGACACAGGCTAGACACAGGCTAGACACAGGCTAGACACAGGCTAGACACAGGCTAGGCACAGGCTAGACCCAGGCTAGACCCAGGCTAGACACAGTCTAGACACAGGCTAGACACAGGCTAGACACAGAGTAGACACAGAGTAGACACAGAGTAGACACAGAGTAGACACAGGCTAGACACAGAGTAGACACAGAGTAGACACAGGCTAGACACAGGCTAAACACAGGTTAGACAGAGGCTAAACACAGACTAGACACAGGCTAGACACAGGCTAGACGCAGGCTAGGCACAAGCTAGGCACAGGCTAGACACAGGCTAGAAACAGGCTAGACACAGGCTAGACACAGGCTAGACACAGGCTAGACACAGGCTAGACACAGGCTAGACACAGGCTAGGTACAGGCAAGACACAGGCTAGACACTGGCTAGACACAGGCTAGACACAGGCTAGACACAGGCTAGACACAGGCTAGACACAGGCTAGACACAGGCTAAACACAGGCTAGGCACAGGCTATGCACATGCCAGTCTCAGGCAAGGCACAGGCTTGACACAGGCTAGACACTGGCTAGGCACAGGCTATGCACATGCCAGTCACATGCAAGGCACAGGCTATACACAGGCTAGACACAGGCTAGACACAGGCTAGACACAGGCTAAACACAGGCTAGGCACAGGCTAGGCACTGGCTAGGCACAGGCTAGGCACTGGCTAGACACAGGCTAGACACAGGCTAGACACAGGCTAGACACAGAGTAGACACAGAGTAGACACAGAGTAGGCACAGAGTAGACACAGGCTAGACACAGGCTAGACACAGGCTAGACGCATGCTAGGCACAGGCTAGACACAGGCTAGAAACAGGCTAGACACAGGCTAGACACAGGCTAGACACAGGCTAGACACAGGCTAGACACAGGCTAGACACAGGCAAGACACAGGCTAGACACAGGCTAGACACAGGCTAGACACAGGCTAAACACAGGCTAGGCACAGGTTGGGCAGAGGCTAGGCACTGGCTAGGCACTGGCTCGGAACACGCTATGCACATGCCAGTCTCAGGCAAGGCACAGGCTTGACACAGGCTAGACACTGGCAAGGCACAGGCTATACACAGGCTAGACAATGGCTAGGCACAGGCTAGACACTGGCTTGGCACAGACTAGACAGTGGCTAAACACAGGCTAGACACAGGCTAGAAACTGGCTAGGTACAGGCTAGAAACTGGCTAGGCACAGGCCAGACACTGGCTAGGGTCATTCTAGACACTGGCTACGCACAGGCTAGATACTGGCTAGGCACAGGGTAGACACAGGCTAGACACTGGCTGGGTACAGGCTAGACACTGGCTAGGCACTGGCTAGGTACAGGCTAGGCACTGGCTAGGTACAGGCTAGGCACTGGCTAGGTACAGGCTAGGTACAGTCTAGGCACTGGCTAGGTACAGGCTAGGCACTGGCTAGGCACTGGCTAAGTACAGGCTAGGCACAGGCTAGACACAGGCTAGACACAGGCTAAACACAGGCTAGGCACAGGTTGGGCACAGGCTAGGCACTGGCTAGGCACAGGCTAGGCACTGGCTAGACACTGGCTCGGAACACGCTATGCACATGCCAGTCTCAGGCAAGGCACACGCTTGACACAGGCTAGACACTGGCTAGGCACAGGCTATGCACATGCCAGTCACAGGCAAGGCACAGGCTATACACAGGCTAGACAATGGCTAGGCACAGGCTAGACACTGGCTTGGGACAGACTAGACACTGGCTAAGCACAGGCTAGACACAGGCTAGAAACTGGCTAGGTACAGGCTAGACACTGGCTAGGCACAGGCAAGACACTGGCTAGGCACAGGCTAGACACTGGCTAGGCACAGGCTAGACACTGGCTAGGCACAGGCTAGACACTGGCTAGGCACAGGCTAGACACAGGCTAGAAACTGGCTGGGTACAGGCTAGACACTGGCTAGGCACTGGCTAGGTTCAGGCTAGGCACTGGCTAGGTACAGGCTAGGCACTGGCTAGGCACTGGCTAGGTACAAGCTAGGCACAGGCTAGGCAGAGGCAAGGCACATGCTAGACACAGGCTAGACACAGGCTAGACAAAGGCTAGACACAGGCTAGACACAGGCTAGACAAAGGCTAGACACAGGCTAGACACAGGCTAGACAAAGGCTAGACACAATCTAGACACAGGCTAGACACAGGCTAGACACAGGCTAGACACAGGCTAGACACAGGCTAGACACGGGCTAGACACAGGCTAGACACAGGCTAGACACAGGCTAGACACAGGCTAGACACAGGCTAGACACAGGCTAGATACAGGCTAGACACAGGCTAGACACAGGCCAGACACAGGCTAGACACAGGCTAGACACAGGCTAGACACAGGCTAGACACAGGCTAGACACAGGCAAGACACAGGCAAGACACAGGCTAGACACAGGCTAGACACAGGCTAGACACAGGCTAGACACTGGCTATGCACAGGCTAGACACTAGCTAGGCACAGGCTAGACACTGGCTATGCACAGGCTGGACAATGGCTAGACACAGGCTAGACACAGGCTAGACACAGGCTAGACACAGGCTAGACACAGGCTAGACACAGGCTAGACACAGGCTAGACACAGGCTAGAAACAGGCTAGACACAGGCTAGACACAGGCTAGACACAGGCTAGACACAGGCTAGAAACAGGCTAGACACAGGCTAGACACAGGCTAGACACAGGCTAGACACAGGCTAGACACCGGCTAGAAACAGGCTAGACACAGGCTAGACTCTGGCTATGCACAGGCTAGACAAAGGCTAGACACTGGCTAGGCACAGGCTAGGCACTGGCTAGACACAGGCTAGACACAGGCTAGACACAGGCTAGACACAGGCTAGACACAGGCTAGACACAGGCTAGACACAGGCTAGAAACAGGCTAGACACAGGCTAGACACAGGCTAGACACAGGCTAGACACAGGCTAGAAACAGGCTAGACACAGGCTAGTCACAGGCTAGACACAGGCTAGACACAGGCTAGACACAGGCTAAACACCGGCTAGAAACAGGCTAGACACAGGCTAGTCACAGGCTAGACACAGGCTATTCACTGGCTAGGCACATGCTAGACTCTGGCTATGCACAGGCTAGACAAAGGCTAGACACTGGCTAGGCACAGGCTAGGCACTGGCTAGACACAGGCTAGACACAGGCTAGACACAGGCTAGACACAGGCTAGACACAGGCTAGACACAGGCTAGACACAGGCTAGACACAGGCTAGACACAGGCTAGGCACTGGCTAGACAATGGCTGGGCACTGGCCAGGCACAGGCTAGTCACTGGCTAGGCACAGGCTACACACAGGCTAGACACAGGCTAGACACAGGCTAGACACAGGCTAGACACATGCTAAACACAGGCTAGACACAGGCTGGACACAGGGTAGACACAGGCTGGACACAGGCTTGACACAGGCTAGACACAGGCTAGACACAGGCTAAACACAGGCTAGGCACAGGTTGGGCACAGGCTAGCCACAAGCTAGGCACAGGCTAGACACTGGCTCGGAACACGCTATGCACATGCCAGTCTCAGGCAAGGCACAGGCTTGACACAGGCTAGACACTGGCTAGGCACAGGCTATGCACATGCCAGTCACAGGCAAGGCACAGGCTATACACAGGCTAGACACTGGCTAGCCACAGGCTAGACACTGGATTGGCTTAGACTAGACACTGGCTAAGCACAGGCTAGACACAGGCAAGAAACTGGCTAGGTACAGGCTAGACACTGGCTAGGCACAGGCTAGACACTGGCTAGGCACAGGCTAGACACTGGCTAGGCACAGGCTAGACACTGGCTAGGCACAGGCTAGACACTGGCTAGGCACAGGCTAGGCACTGGCTAGACACTGGCTTGGAACACGCTATGCACATGCCAGTCTCAGGCAAGGCTTAGGCTTGACACAGGCTAGACACTGGCTAGGCACAGGTTATGCACATGCCAGTCACAGGCAAGGCACAGGCTATACACAGGCTAGACACTTGCTAGACACTGGATAGGCACAGGCTAGACACTGGCTTGGCACAGATTAGACACTGGCTAAGCACAGGCTAGACATAGGCTAGAAACTGGCTAGGTACAGGCTAGACACAGGCTAGACACAGGCCAGACACAGGCTAGACACAAGTTAGACACAGGCAAGACACAGGCAAGACACAGGCTAGACACAGGTTAGACACAGGCTAGACACAGGCTAGAAACAGGCTAGACACAGACTACACAGGCTAGACACAGGCTAGACACAGGCTAGACACAGGCTAGACACATGCTAGACACAGGCTAGACACGGGCTAGACACAGGCTAGACACAAGCTAGACACAGGCTAGACACAGGCTAGACACAAGCTAGACCCAGGCTAGACACAGGCTAGACACAGGCTAGACACAGGCTAGACACAGGTTAGACACAGGCTAGACACAGGCTAGATACAGGCTAGACACAGGCTAGACACAGGCTAGACACAGGCTAGACACAGGCTAGACACAGGCTAGACACAGGCTAGACACAGGCTAGACACAGGCTAGACACAGGCTAGACACAGGCTAGACACAGGCTAGACACAGGCTAGACACAGGCTAGACACAGGCTAGACACGGGCTAGACACAGGCTAGACACAGGCAAGACACAGGCAAGACACAGGCTAGACACAGGCTAGACACAGGCAAGACACAGGCAAGACACAGGCTAGACACAGGCTAGACACAGGCTAGACACAGGCTAGACTCAGGCTAGACACAGGCTAGACACAGGCTAGTCACAGGCTAGACACAGGCTAGAAACAGGCTAGACACAGGCTAGTCACAGGCTAGACACAGGCTAGACACAGGCTAGACACAGGCTAGACACAGGCTAGACACAGGCTAGACACAGGCTAGACACAGGCTAGAAACAGGCTAGACACAGGCTAGTCACAGGCTAGACACAGGCTAGACACAGGCTAGACACCGGCTAGAAACAGGCTAGACACAGGCTAGTCACAGGCTAGACACAGGCTAGACAGAGGCTATTCACTGGCTAGGCACATGCTAGACTCTGGCTATGCACAGGCTAGACAAAGGCTAGACACTGGCTAGGCACAGGCTAGGCACTGGCTAGACACAGGCTAGACACAGGCTAGACACAGGCTAGACACAGGCTAGACACAGGCTAGACACAGGCTAGACACAGGCTAGACACAGGCTAGACACAGGTTAGACACAGGCTAGACACAGGCTAGGCACAGGCTAGACACAGGCTAGGCACAGGCTAGACACAGGCTAGGCACAGGCTAGACACAGGCTAGGCACTGGCTAGACACTGGCTAGGCTCAGGCTAGGCACTGGCTAGACACTGGCTGGGCACTGGCCAGGCACAGGCTAGTCACTGGCTAGGCACAGGCTACACACTGGCTGTGCACAGGCTAGGCACAGGCTAGGCACAGGCTAGACACTGGCTATGCATCCCCAGTACACTATTCATAAGGAACGCATCGAATCTGTACAGAAGAACTTCTTACTTTTTGCCTTACGCGGCCTTAACTGGGATGAAAATTTGAGACTGCCTTCCTATAATAGTAGACTTCTGTTACTAAATCTGCCTTCCCTAACTAACCGCAGAACCATGCTAGGGGTCTTATTTATTAACAACCTTATGCAAGGTGACATTGACAGTGAGGCCTTGTTAAGGCAGCTACACTTCTCTGTTCCTTGCAGAAGAACTCGCTATTTCCTTCCACTAACACTTCCTTATTGTAGATCGAACTATGCACTGCATGATCCTTTCAGGGCATTATGTTCGGACTACAATAAGCTCCAACACATCATAGCTAGCACTAACACTATCGCTGCTATGAAGTCCTTAATTCTTGCCTATCTAGTACGTAATTAGTAATTAGTATTTGAATCTTCCTCGATTTCCTATTCTATGTTTTTTCTTTTTTTCCCCTACTTGCATGCCGCGTTCTATCGCCTCGTCTTTTTAATTTAATTTTTTTTCATATCGCGTTAATTTTTACTCGCGTTTCTATTCGCTTTTCTACCGCGTTTCCGTGTCGTCCGTTATGCGACGGTGCCTCTCGGTCGGTCAGGCGGGAGGTGGACTTCGTTTGGGTTCCGCGCGCAACAAGCATCGGCTTGGTGTCGTTGGACCACTTGCTAATACAGTCATTGTATTCAACGTCCAATAATAATATAGTCAATGGCTAGGCACAGGCTAAACACTGTCTAGGCACAGGGTAGACACTGGCTAAGCACTGGCTAGACACTGGCTAGGCACTGGCTAGACACTGGCTAGGCACAGGCTAGACACTGGCTAGGCACAGGCTAGACACTGGCTATGCACAGGATAGACCCTGGCTAGGCACATGCTAGGCACTGGCTAGACACTAGCTAGGCACAGGCTAGACACAGGCTAGACACAGGCTAGACAACGGCTAGACACAGGCTAGACACAGGCTAGGCACAGGTTGGGCACAGGCTAGCCACAGGCTAGGCACAGGCTAGACACTGGCTCGGAACGCGCTATGCACATGCCAGTCTCAGGCAAGGCACAGGCTTGACACAGGCTAGACACTGGCTAGGCACAGGCTATGCACATGCCAGTCACAGGCAAGGCACAGGCTATACACAGGCTAGACACAGGCTAGGCACAGGCTAGACACTGGCTTGGCACAGACTAGACACTGGCTAAGCACAGGCTAGACACAGGCTAGAGACTGGCTAGGTACAGGCTAGACACAGGCAAGACACAGGCTAGACACAGGCTAGACACAGGCTAGACACAGGCTAGGCACAGGCTAAACACTGTCTAGGCACAGGGTAGACACTGGCTAAGCACTGGCTAGACACTGGCTAGGCACTGGCTAGACACTGGCTAGGCACAGGCTAGACACTGGCTAGGCACAGGCTAGACACTGGCTATGCACAGGATAGACCCTGGCTAGGCACATGCTAGGCACTGGCTAGACACTAGCTAGGCACAGGCTAGACACAGGCTAGACACAGGCTAGACAACGGCTAGACACAGGCTAGACACAGGCTAGGCACAGGTTGGGCACAGGCTAGCCACAGGCTAGGCACAGGCTAGACACTGGCTCGGAACGCGCTATGCACATGCCAGTCTCAGGCAAGGCACAGGCTTGACACAGGCTAGACACTGGCTAGGCACAGGCTATGCACATGCCAGTCACAGGCAAGGCACAGGCTATACACAGGCTAGACACAGGCTAGGCACAGGCTAGACACTGGCTTGGCACAGACTAGACACTGGCTAAGCACAGGCTAGACACAGGCTAGAGACTGGCTAGGTACAGGCTAGACACAGGCAAGACACAGGCTAGACACAGGCTAGACACAGGCTAGACACAGGCTAGGCACAGGCTAGGCAATGGCTAGGCACAGGCTAGGCATAGGCTAGGCACTGGCTAGGTACAGGCTAGGCACTGGCTAGGTACTGGCTAGGTACAGGCTAGCCACAGGCTAGGAAGAGGCTAGGCACATGCGTGACACAGGCTAGACACAGGCTAGACACAGGCTAGACACAGGCTAGACTCTGGCTAGGCAAAGGCTAGACACTGGCTAGGCACAGGCTAGACACTGGCTAGGTATAGGCTAGGCACTGGCTAGGTACAGGCCAGGCACTGGCTAGGCACTGGCTAGGTACAGGCTAGGCACAGGGTAGGCAGAGGCTAGGCACATGCTTGACACAGGCTAGACACAGGCTAGGCACTGGCTAGGTACAGGCTAGGCACAGGCTAGGCAGAGGCTAGGCACATGCTTGACACAGGCTAGACACAGGCTAGACACAGGCTAGACACAGGCTAGACACATTCTAGACACAGGCTAGACACAGGCTATGCACAGGCTAGACACAGGCTAGACACAGGCTAGACACAGGCTATGCACAGGCTAGACACAGGCTATGCACAGGCTAGACACAGGCTAGACACAGGCTAGACACAGGCTAGACACAGGCTAGACACAGGCTAGACACAGGCTAGACACAGGCTAGACACAGGCTAGACACAGGCTAGACACAGGCTAGACACAGGGTAGACACAGGCTGGACACAGGCTTGACGCAGGCTAGACACAGGCTAGACACAGGCTAGGCACAGGTTGGGCACAGGCTAGCCACAAGCTAGGCACAGGCTAGGCACAGGCTAGACACTGGCTCGGAACACGCTATGCACATGCCAGTCTCAGGCAAGGCACAGGCTTGACACAGGCTAGACACTGGCTAGGCACAGGCTATGCACATGCCAGTCACAGGCAAGGCACAGGCTATACACAGGCTAGACACTGACTAGGCACAGGCTAGACACTGGATTGGCTTAGACTAGACACTGGCTAAGCACAGGCTAGACACTGGCTAAGCACAGGCTAGACACAGGCTAGAAACTGGCTAGGTACAGGCTAGACACTGGCTAGGCACAGGCTAGACACTGGCTAGGCACAGGCTAGACACTGGCTAGGCACTGGCTAGGCACTGGCTAGACACTGGCTCGGAACACGCTATGCACATGCCAGTCTCAGGCAAGGCTTAGGCTTGACACAGGCTAGACACTGGCTAGGCACAGGTTATGCACATGCCAGTCACAGGCAAGGCACAGGCTATACACAGGCTAGACACTGGCTAGACACTGGATAGGCACAGGCTAGACACTGGCTTGGCACAGATTAGACACTGGCTAAGCACAGGCTAGACAAAGGCTAGAAACTGGCTAGGTACAGGCTAGACACAGGCTAGACACAGGCCAGACACAGGCTAGACACAGGCTAGATACAGGCTAGACACAGGCTAAACACAGGCTAGACACAGGCTAGACACAGGGTAGACACAGGCAAGACACAGGCTAGTCACAGGCTAGACACAGGCTAGGCACAGGTTGGGCACAGGCTAGCCACAAGCTAGGCACAGGCTAGGCACAGGCTAGACACTGGCTCGGAACACGCTATGCACATGCCAGTCTCAGGCAAGGCACAGGCTTGACACAGGCTAGACACTGGCTAGGCACAGGCTATGCACATGCCAGTCACAGGCAAGGCACAGGCTATACACAGGCTAGACACTGACTAGGCACAGGCTAGACACTGGATTGGCTTAGACTAGACACTGGCTAAGCACAGGCTAGACACAGGCTAGAAACTGGCTAGGTACAGGCTAGACACTGGCTAGGCACAGGCTAGACACTGGCTAGGCACAGGCTAGACACTGGCTAGGCACTGGCTAGGCACTGGCTAGACACTGGCTCGGAACACGCTATGCACATGCCAGTCTCAGGCAAGGCTTAGGCTTGACACAGGCTAGACACTGGCTAGGCACAGGTTATGCACATGCCAGTCACAGGCAAGGCACAGGCTATACACAGGCTAGACACTGGCTAGACACTGGATAGGCACAGGCTAGACACTGGCTTGGCACAGATTAGACACTGGCTAAGCACAGGCTAGACATAGGCTAGAAACTGGCTAGGTACAGGCTAGACACAGGCTAGACACAGGCCAGACACAGGCTAGACACAGGCTAGACACAGGCTAGACACAGGCTAGACACAGGCTAGACACAGGCTAGACACAGGCTAGACACAGGCTAGACACAGGCTAGACACAGGCTAGACACAGGCTAGACACAGGCTAGACACAGGCTAGACACAGGCTAGACACAGGCTAGACACAGGCAAGACACAGGCAAGACACAGGCTAGACACAGGCTAGACACAGGCAAGACACAGGCAAGACACAGGCTAGACACAGGCTAGACACAGGCTAGACACAGGCTAGACACAGGCTAGACACAGGCTAGACACAGGCTAGACACAGGCTAGACACAGGCTAGAAACAGGCTAGACAGAGGCTAGACACAGCTAGACACAGGCTAGAAACAGGCTAGACACAGGCTAGACACAGGCTAGACACAAGCTAGACACAGGCTAGACACATGCTAGACACAGGCTAGACACAGGCTAGACACAGGCTAGACACAGGATAGACACAGGCTGGACACAGGCTAGACAAAGGCTAGGCACAGGCTAGACTCTGGCTATGCACAGGCTAGACAAAGGCTAGACACTTGCTAGGCACAGGCTAGGCACTGGCTAAACACAGGCTAGACACAGGCTAGACACAGTCTAGACACAGGCTAGACACATTCTAGACACAGGCTAGACACAGGCTAGACACTGGCTAGACACAGGCTAGACACAGGCTAGACACAGGCTGGACACAGGCTAGACACAGGCTAGACACAGGCTAGATACAGGCTAGACACAGGCTAAACACAGGCTAGACACAGGCTAAACACAGGCTAGACACAAGCTAGACACAGGCAAGACACAGGCAAGACACAGGCTAGACACAGGCTAGACACAGGCTAGACACAGGCTAGAAACAGGCTAGACACAGGCTAGACACAGGCTAGACACAGGCTAGACACAGGCTAGACACAGGCTAGACACAGGCTGGACACAGGCTAGACACAGGCTAGACACAGCCTAGACACAGGCTAGACACAGGCTAGACACAGGCTAGACACAGGCTAGACACAGGCTAGACACAGGCTAGACACAGGCTAGACACAGGCTAGACACAGGCTAGACACAGGCTAGACACAGGGTAGACACAGGGTAGACACAGGCTAGACACAGGCTTGACACAGGCTAGACACAGGCTAGACACAGGCTAGACACAGGCTAGACACAGGCTAGACACAGGCTAGACACAGGCTAGACACAGGCTAGACACAAGCTAGACCCAGGCTAGACACAGGCTAGACACAGGCTAAACACAGGCTAGACACAGGTTAGACACAGGCTAGACACAGGCTAGATACAGGCTAGACACAGGTTAGACACAGGTTAGATACAGGCTAGCCAGAGGCTAGACACAGGCTAGACACAGGCTAGACACAGGCTAGACACAGAGTAGACACAGAGTAGACACAGGCTAGACACAGGCTAGACACAGGCTAGACACAGGCTAGACACAGGCTAGACACAGGCTAGACACAGGCTAGACACAGGCTAGACACAGGCTAGACACAGGCTAGACACAGGCTAGACACAGGCTAGACACAGGATAGACACAGGCTAGACACAGGCTAGACACAGGCTAGACACAGGCTAGACACAGGCTAGACACTGGCTAGACACAGGCTAGACACAGGCTAAACACAGGCTATGCACAGGCTAGACACAGGCTAGACACAGGCTAGACACAGGCTAGACACAGGCTAGACACAGGCTAGACACAGGCTAGACACAGGCTAGACACAGGCTAGATACAAGCTGGACACAGGCTAGACACAGGCTAGACACAGGCTAGACACAGGCTAGACAGAGGCTAGACACAGGCTAGACACAGGCTAGACACAGGCTAGACACAGGCTAGACACAGGCTAGACACAGGCTAAACACAGAGTAGACACAGAGTAGACACAGGCTAAACACAGGCTATGCACAGGCTAGACACAGGCTATGCACAGGCTAGACACAGGCTAGACACAGGCTAGACACAGGCTAGACACAGGCTAGACACAGGCTAGACACAGGCTAGACACAGGCTAGACACAGGCAAGACACAAGCTAGACCCAGGCTAGACACAGGCTAGACACAGGCTAGACACAGGCTAGACACAGGTTAGACACAGGCTAGACACAGGCTAGATACAGGCTAGACACAGGTTAGACACAGGTTAGATACAGGCTAGCCAGAGGCTAGACACAGGCTAGACACAGGCTAGACACAGGCTAGACACAGAGTAGACACAGAGTAGACACAGGCTAGACACAGGCTAGACACAGGCTAGACACAGGCTAGACACAGGCTAGACACAGGCTAGACACAGGCTAGACACAGGCTAGACACAGGCTAGACACAGGCTAGACACAGGCTAGACACAGGCTAAACACAGGGCTATGCACAGGCTAGACACAGGCTAGACACAGGCTAGACACAGGCTAGACACAGGCTAGACACAGGCTAGACACAGGCTAGACACAGGCTAGACACAGGCTAGACACAGGCTAGACACAGGCTAGACACAGGCTGGACACAGGCTAGACACAGGCTAGACACAGGCTAGACACAGGCTAGACACAGGCTAGACACAGGCTAGACACAGGCTAAACACAGAGTAGACACAGAGTAGACACAGGCTAAACACAGGCTATGCACAGGCTAGACACAGGCTAGACACAGGCTAGACACAGGCTAGACACAGGCTGGACACAGGCTAGACACAGGCTAGACACAGAGGCTAGACACAGGCTAAGACACAGGCTAGACACAGGCTAGACACAGGCTAGACACAGGCTAGACACAGGCTAGACACAGGCTAGACACAGGCTAGACACTGGCTAGACACTGGGCTTGACACAGGCTAGACACAGGCTAGACACAGGCTAGACACAGGCTAGACACAGGCTAGACACAGGCTAGACACAGGCTAGACACAGGCTAGACACAGGCTAGACACAGGCTAGGCACAGGCTAGGCAATGGCTAGGCACAGGCTAGGCATAGGCTAGGCACTGGCTAGGTACAGGCTAGGCACTGGCTAGGTACTGGCTAGGTACAGGCTAGCCACAGGCTAGCCACAGGCTAGGCAGAGGCTAGGCACATGCTTGACACAGGCTAGACACAGGCTAGACACAGGCTAGACACAGGCTAGACTCTGGCTAGGCAAAGGCTAGACACTGGCTAGGCACAGGCTAGACACTGGCTAGGCACTGGCTAGGCACTGGCTAGGTACAGGCTAGGCACTGGCTAGGCACTGGCTAGGTACAGGCTAGGCACAGGCTAGACACAGGCTAGACACAGGCTAGACACAGGCTAGACACAGGCTAGACACAGGCTAGACACAGGCTAGACACAGGCTAGACACAGGCTAGACACAGGCTAGACACAGGCTAGACACAGGCTAGACACAGGCTAGACACAGACACAGGCTAGACACAGGCTAGACACAGAGCTAGACACAGGCTAGACACAGGCTAGACACAGGCTAGACACAGGCTAGACACAGGCTAGACACAGGCTAGACACAGGCTAGACAGGCTAGACACAGGCTAGACACAGGCTAGACACAGGCTGGACACAGGCTAGACACAGGCTAGACACAGGCTAGACACAGGCTAGACACAGGCTAGACACGGCTAGGCTAGACACAGGCTAGACACAGGCTAGACACAGGCTAGACACAGGCTAGACACAGGCTGAGACACAGGCTAGACACAGGCTAGACACAGGCTAGACACTAGACACAGGCTAGACACAGGCTAAGACACAGGCTAGACACAGGCTAGACACAGGCTAGACACAGGCTAGACACAGGCTAGACACAGGCTAGACACAGGCTAGACACAGGCTAGACACAGGCTAGACACAGGCTAGACACAGGCTGGACACAGGCTTGACACAGGCTAGACACAGGCTAGACACAGGCTAGACACAGGCTAGACACAGGCTAGGCACAGGCTAGGCACAGGCTAGACACAGGCTAGACACAGGCTAGACACAGGCTAGACACAGGCTAGACACAGGCTAGACACAGGCTAGACACAGGCTAGACACAGGCTAGACACAGGCTAAACACAGGCTAGACACAGGCTAGACACAGGCTAGACACAGGCTAGACACAGGCTAGACACAGGCTAGACACAGGCTAGACACAGGCTAGACACAGGCTGGACACAGGCTTGACACAGGCTAGACACAGGCTAGACACAGGCTAGACACAGGCTAGACACAGGCTAGGCATAGGCTAGGCACAGGCTAGGCACAGGCTAGGCACAGGCTAGACACTGGCTCGGAACACGCTATGCACATGCCAGTCTCAGGCAAGGCACAGGCTTGACACAGGCTAGACACTGGCTAGGCACAGGCTATGCACACAGCAGTCACAGGCAAGGCACAGGCTATACACAGGCTAGACACTGACTAGGCACAGGCTAGACACAGGAATAACACTGGCTTAGACTAGACACTGGCTAAGCACACGGCAGGCTAGGCTAGACACTAGGCTAGAAACTGGCTAGGCACAGGCTAGACACAGACTAGACACTGGCTAGGCAACTAGACACTGGCTAGGCACAGGCTAG